>JARHVA010005081.1:0-562500 GCA_037957365.1 Torreya grandis | reverse complement strand
TTGTTCTTCCCAAATTAGTTTCCTAGCACTTCAAGTAGTTATAGCCAAAATTGAATTTAGTTATACATAGCCCTATCCAAACATAATCTAGTATTCAAACAAATTTTAGATGAATTCACATGGTCAAAGGATCACAATTGCACAAAAAACTTAGTGGGAGAGTTACATGTATGGTTTATCCCTCTTTCGAGTATTTGTATATAGGCAACACTCAACATAATAGGGTGTTGAGGTCTAGCATAAATCTAATTACTAACCCATTTTTTCCTCCACACATTTATTTCTCCCCTTATGGCACAAATTTAGGGTTCAAAAATTTAAGAAGGCATATATAAGTCTCCACATAGTTGTTGATGATCAAATTTCCATTTTTATGCAAAAAGACAAGATTGACTAACATGATAATAATGATGGTCACTCATGTCCTACTAGGCATTCCTATCCTTTACATTCATGCTCAATTTTTGAAATGCTTCTAGTTTTTTTATGTTATTCTTATTCCTGCATTATATTTTCTTGTATAGACACTTGAAGAACCATAAAGCTGTGTGTGTGTGTGTGTGTATACACACACACACACACACACATATACATACATACATACATACATACATATATACATACATACATACATATATATATATATATATATATACATACATACATACACACACACACACAAATATATATGTGTGTGTGTGTATATATATATACACACACATATATATATATACACATACATATATATATACATACATACATACATACATACATACATATATATATATATATATATATATATATATACATACATATATATACATACATATATATATACATACATATATATATACATATATATATATATATACATATATATATATATATATATACATATATATATATATATATACATATATATATACATATACATATATATATATACATATATATATATATACATATACATATATATATATATATATATATATATATATATATATATCTATATACATATATATATATACATATATATATATACATATATATATATATACATATATATATATATACATATATATATATATACATATATATATATATATATATATATATATATATATATATACATATATATATATATATATATATATATTACATAGTTTAACCTTGTTTTTTTATGTTTCACTTTATCCATTTCAATCACTTATTTTTAATTTTACTATTTAGTACTATATTTACATGTTTATTTAATATATTCCAATTTATATGAATTAGGATTAATTGAAATATTAGTTCAAATTTAGATAAAACATTTGGTGAACCCGTGTATTGATTCAAACCTTATCAAATCCTAGGTCTTCCTTAGGGTTCCATCCTTTTAGGGATTCAAATATTGTCCTTTTGTGTTTAGTTTTATCTTTTTATTCCCTTGTTTACACCTTTTTTACTTGATATGGATGCTAAAATTGATTCACACCTTCTTGATAATTCATAAAACAAATGAATCTAAAGTTGTTCAACAAATTGATTTTGATAATATAAGTGCTAAAGAGTTTAGTCATTACCTTGATGCCCGTCCATAAGAAATTGAATCCTTACTCTTTGTTTCATGGCAAGAACAATGAAAACATATAAATGCAACTACCTCTCAAGAGCCAAATGATTATATTGAGTAATCCATTGTAAATCCTACCAAAAGTGTGGCCACTACCATGGTTGAACCTATTATTTCATCCACCACCACAATTTAATATGGCATATAAGCATAAGAAAATAATGCTTTTGGAATTTAATACAAATATTCCTAATAAAAAGGTGAAAAAGGTTCAAGTGCAAGTAAAGAAAAAGCAAGTTTATTGAAAAAATGTATTTCTTTTGAAACAATCATACACACTTGAAATGTGTCTAAGCATATATATAAAGAGGTTAAAAAATTTATAGAATATTATACATCATCTCATGAGACTTTATGTACTCTTTCATATCCTAGATCCAAGGTTACTTCTCAATATCATATGAATAGTCACTTGGATTTATCATTGAAAAAGATGCATGTTTGAATTTCGATACTAATACAATAAATATTTTTTGTGTAAATAAGATAACATTTTTACTATTCATTAATGATTGGGATGATTCTGATCTTGATGGAATTCTTGGATAGCTTATACATTTCTTAAATACAAAAATGTTTAAATAAAATTAAAAAATAATAACCTAATTACACATAGTTTATAATTTTTGCACCTTATCCTTATATTTTCTTGTATTTACAATCACTTGATCCATTATTCCATGCACTTGGATTTCATCAGAATTTTGTCCTATTGTCCCTTATATTTTTCACTTTTAGGTCTATACTATATCAAAACAATGTACAATGTACATTACTCTATCTACATGCATAATATTTTTCCAAAAATTTGTCATTTTTTACTACAAGATAAAACGACCATCATAAGACATGAACGTTGACCTCTACTATATTATTGGTAAATAATATCTTTTGCATTTTTATACACACAAATTTCATTTCATGATCATAGAGATATTATATTATCAATTTCTAGATTATTCAATTAGTTTTAGTATGTAAGTTCCAATTTTTCATGAAAAATGTCTTGTTTTCAAGTCTTATTGTTCATACATGTGACATATTTTTACAAGTGTACATTTGAGAAAATTAGAATGTACATTCAATTACTTGTATACATTTTTTAGTATCCTACAAATCTGTAATAGTTTCAATTCACATTAAATAGGGGAAATTACTACTATTGAGACACTCATCTCATCACTAGTACACATATTTCATTAACACTTATTTGAGGTGTCTAAATTAGACTCATTTCTTCTATTTTGACACCCTAATTTTTTTTAGTCTCTATTTTTTAAAACTTAAAAAAAAAACACATTCAAATATTGTCAAAAATACAAAATCAGGGCCTAGGCATGATTAGTAATCTAGTTTACATATTTGAATATGTTATTTATCTCATGATTAGTAGATAGCATATTATTTCTACATCACACATGCATTTCACTAGTATATATGAAGTGTTATGCAATACATACAATAATTTTTCATAGATTAAGATTTTGGACTCTACTCTACCCATTGGCCATGCTAAGTGTTGGGAATCTTAATCATAGGTGATAGTATGTAGGTAGTATTACTCTACAACCACTGTATTATTGAGATCTATCCTATCTACACATGTATTGCTAAGATTTATATCTTACATAGTATAAATGAACATGTTATTTTCTAGGATATGATCACATGACATATGCATAACTTAGACTCCTTTTACTAATTATATTTTCCATCATTATTGGGTACTTGTACATAGTAGTAAAAACCTCTCATTTATATTATGTTAGCCCTTGGCCCTTGTGTGAAACTCTTTGTTTGATTCATCTTTATGAGATCTTGTGTGGTGTGTGACATTTGAACATGTCTTTGCTTTTTACCTTGGCCCTATGTGTGATGTGAGACATTTGAACATGTCCTTGTTTTTGCCCTTGGCCCTATGTGCAATGTGTGACATTTGAACATATCCTTGTCTTTTCCCTTAGCCCATCAATGCTAATTTTCTATCATTTGTGCTTTTTTATGTGAACTTATTGAGCTTTATGAGTTTGATAAGTTCCATGATTCATACCATGCACTCCTAATATACTAAAATATTAATTACATGAACTTCAATGATACAATTTATAGGCCTTTCTTGTATGCAAAATTCAAATTTTATTATGCTAACACTTTTTCATATGCTACAATTTTTTATGCTAACATCTTACTATGCATATTTCAAGTTAACTTTTATTTGAGATGAGTGAATTTTCAAGATAAAATTCCATCACCTAAAAGGTGGGGCATTGTATTAGGATTATCATGCATAAGATAATCCATTTTTAGAGAGAAATTATAGTTTCATAGTTTCAAAATCACAATTTCATTTTTTTGGAAAATTCAGTTATTATCACATATTATGAGGACATGTGTTATTACATATGCACTCCTAATTCCAGTTTCAAGGAAAATTCCCATACAATTAAAAATTATACAATTAAAATGGGGGCATGATATATTTTTATGCCACTTTTTTAAGTTGTGAGTATATAATATCATGGGTGTACTCCATTCTTTTGAGATCATGATATACCAAGACATTGCCCAGATTTTGTAAATGAATCTACAAGCCATCTACAATGGTTGATTAAATTTAGTTACATAGTGCATGACATAGGGTCATTGGGCACTCCAACATTATGTGTGTGAATCCATTTAGATTCCAACATATTTACATCTTGATGTTTCAAATATGGGAACAAACAATCAACTTTAACATTCTTTAATGAGCAACATATTCAATTCAAAAGAGCAAATGCAAGTTGGGGTTGGATTACCCCCAATTTTATCTAATGGTTAGGATAAGGAACCATATTATCCAAGTGCTTCATGGGAAGCACTAAATATCTAATTATTAAAGGAATATTCATCACCAATCAAAGTCATAAAGAGAAACATTGATGTCATACATTCATTCCATACTCTCTTTTCAATTTTTCAAATTACTCAAATACAAGCAATTTTCAATTTAGCAAATTTCATTTCAAATTAAAAAATGGCAAAGTTCAATCAAAGTTTTAGATTTTCAAATTTAAGTTTCAAATTTTATTTTTAAAAGGAACAAGATAACTACTTATGTGTTTTCTAGGGTTTGCCAAACTATGTGGTGCCTTGCATAGTTGAAGTATGTAGCTCAAAGACAGAGTGTGTCTTACACATTAAGATATGGATTTCATTTATAAACTAAAGGTGGGGGGATGTAGTAACCTAAATTTGGTCATGAATAATTTATCATGATTATTTTATCCCTTTTTACCATTAATTGACATATTCACTTGATTGACACTTACTTTGCCAACTTGGTCTATCCTAAGCACAAAAGAAGACCCTATTTCACTACAAGGTCCTCTATTGTCACTTGAATAAATGATTACTTTTGAAAACACATTTATGTATTTGTATGATCTAATTCAAACACAAAAACTAGTATCTTTCCTTAAGGGATAAGAACATGCAACATTATAAGAATAATTAGTGTGCTTGTCCTTTCTGTCAATCATGTACTCTCATACAAATAACCAAAATTGTAAAAAGGAATGCATTCTTTGGTTAGCCTAAATATTTTTAAACTCGCCAATGGGTATTTTCCCCTCTTAAATCACTATAAAATCATAATCAATTCATTCATTAAGTGTATTTTGGAAAGCTTATCAATCCTATCATAAGAGATAACTTATACAAGTGCACATTAAACAAAAGTTTCCTATTCTTCTCAAATTAGTTTCCAAGCACTTCACAAAGTCATGAGCCAAGTATGAATTCAATAAAAACCATGGTGATCCAAAGGCATTAGGTAAAAGTCTTCAATCTTTTCTCCATCTGGTTCTCTCCTCAAACTGGACACATGCACATTATATGTTTGGTTTACAAGGTTCAATCCCCAAAGCAATTTTCCTTTGGTTTGAGAGATTAATAACCTTATTCTTACTTGTACCTACCTATTTTACCTTAATAATACTTATTTTTTGAAACAATTTCTTCCTTGACACTAACATTGGACATCTATCTCATTAGATTCTTTACCCTTATAAACTTTCTTGCATGCATCTACTAGTTCCTTGCTAGTTTATTCAACCTTAGGTCTCAACCTTCCAACCTTTGTTCTAGGTCTTGAGGAATCATTATTTCTCCATCTATGGTTACACATAATATTAACTCAATTTATTGAACCTTATTTAACCCTTGGATACCACTTTATCACTTCAATCCACACCATTAAACCACAAAGCTCTCATTGACCTTGAAGGCTTATAACCCCTTTCCATGACAAAACTATGTTTTACTAATAATGATAATGTAAATTTATAATATAAAACCATTTACTATCATATTTCATCCACATTACTCTGATTAAAAACTTTTATGGACCAACTCTATTGACATACCCCTTTTTTCCATCTCTAGACCTTATTCACTAGGCCTATTTTAACCCTGTTTGCACTCAGCTATCAAAATCCATATTGTGTCATACCCACACACTCTAAAAACTATTTAACCTATTTTATAATGCTTAGGTGAATAAAACTTCCAAGTTTTGTAATTTTTCAATGATGAAATCTCTTGAAATCAATGAAACCCTAATCCTAAGGGTTTTAACCTTTCTGCATAAGGCTAAGGATTTGTAAAATTCATAACCTGAGTTATATATCATTTCAAAATACCAAATCACATTTATTAAGTGTATATTTACCCCCTTCACCTTTATCAATAGTTAATTTTGTTTGGCATATCCATTGCATGCTAGAGAATAATAAAACACATGTTTGCCAAAACCTTATAAAGACTGTGGCATTAGTAGGAGTACTTTAAATTGTTAAATATTGGATTTCCATAAATATTTAAGATAACATGAGGATTATTTTAGGTCTGTGTACTATCAATACACCCTTTCCAATTCTTATGTTGCCTTTTCAAGTTCCCAATCATTTTTATACATGGAATGATAAACTAACTGTCTTAGTATTGTTCATACAAGTTCTAAAAATTGATGTGTTTTAACTTAGGGTTTCAAACACATCATTTTACCTTTGTGAATTAATATTACATTCTATCCTCCATCTTGACATCTCTACCAAGCTTCATCCTTCTTGAAAACTTCTATGCTCATTCCAAACATGAGTTATATAGCCCTATTTTATTATAGTCTATCAGTATAAGGAAAATAACACAAGAAACTTAAGGATTTTTATACTCATCTAAAGGATTACACTTGATTAAAGGTTAATGAGGCATTCAACCTCTCCAAAACTATCTTTCCTTCACCATAAACACTTTCCTATGCATTAAATAATCTTTATCTAGTGTCTTAACTAAAACAAGTTAACAGGGTATTCATGCAGTCTTTAGACTCAAATCCTGGGCTTAAACACATACAGAGATATAAATGTCTTTAAATTTCAATAAATAATTTATTTAACTATATAATACACTTTCACACGTTCAATATCCTATGAACAACTCCCACTGTCCAAATGTCTCTTAGGTTTGTAAGGAATAAAGATAGAATTACAAACATGGTATCAACCTCTATGATTGAATATACTAATACCTATTATCAATGCCTAAGAGTCTTTTACTACACAAACTTTCATTCACAATGATCATTCACATGTGTTCTTATGAGATTAGTCCATCAACCAGGTTCATTCAAACCTGTCACAAACCAAAATTAAACTCCTTCTTGAGGAGTTTTACATATGTTAATTTATAGATTATCCTCCTTTATTTAAGATATATCCCTCTCTACCCTATTATCTACTTCATTACATCTCTATTCATGCCATTCCACATACAATATTCCTTTTTCACCAACATCTACGTTGGTCCTTGAGTTAGTTACATCTAACTTCCCTCCATGACTACTTCTACGTACAAGAATGCTTCTATCCTTATGCATATGACTTGAGTTTGAGACATATATATGAAATACATTAAATTTTTTTCCTAATTATTGTAATTACCCATAAAAACCAACTTTACACATTTAAACATTCCAATACATGTATTCTACCCTCTTAAGTTCACTTTCAATATTTGAATTCTCAAATGCCTAATTTTGGAGGGAAAACTTCTTGAGGCCATATAACACATCATAAGAGATCCAAAATGATTATAATACCACAAATGGACCTAATAATGTCCTTAAAACACCTTGACATCAAACTTTGACTAGATATGACCCTCTATTGACCAAAACAGAAAAATGTCAACTTTTACTTGATGTTCTTGCATCATACTCCCCATGAGGGAGAAAAATTTGAGCCTCCCAATTTCTTCCATGCATTGCAATTTATCTTTTTAGAGTCATTCACACTTACATGACTACTGGTCATCCTTGCTTACTCCCTTATCTTTGCCAAACACTTGATCTTCTTCCTCTTGATTTTGTCTAGTCTTTTTGTCCATTCATCTTCCAATTTCATGAGATGTTCCCACTATTGTATTCCTTTTTTTTCTGCATGTTCCATCTCTTACAATTAATTTTTTTATCCATCATACTCATATTCACTCAAATTGTGTATATTCCTCTTGTTTATGCTTCTTTCATAGCTTGTTTCCTCATGATTCTTACTTGAGTTTTGCTTCTTAAGTGATGTTTGCTCCTTAATCATGCTTTCATCTTTGTCATGATGATCTATTGGCCTCTCATTCATGTCAAAAATTTTATTTTTTCACAATTGACCTTTTATTTCTTCCTTTAATTCACTTTCCTCATCTATTTGGTGCCTTTTCCCATCATCTTGCTCACTAGGCAAGAACAATTTCTTGTTCCACTCATCCTCTTCATAGTGCATCATGGATTGACCAATACTTGGCCTTTAATATCCATGTTTACTAAATATGAACTCAGAATTAGTTTTTATAAATGAATATCTTACCTTATTTTATTCTTCATTCTCCATGTGCTTGCTTACTTGCTTGCCAATTTGTACATCTTCTTGTACTTCTCTTTGATGTTCTTTTCTTGGTGTTCCCTAGAGTTTTTCCTTTATCTTAAATTGTTGTGCCTCAACTATTTTTAGCTTATTTTATGGACTAAACATGTCTTCAATCATCTCCAAATCTTCTTGTAACTTTTATGTATCCATCTCTTCCAAATCTTCATCAAACCTTGGTGTATAATGTTCTACTTTGTCTTGGGCAGCTTCTTATTTGTCTTTTCCTTAGACTTCCTCATTTTTGAGATTCATATAAACCTCCTTTGGATTCAAATAATGATTCTCAATCACTCTTTAAGTTTCTTATTCCTCATCTTGATTTTCTACACATCTATTCATCAATGCCATGGTTTCCATATTCAAGAAATCTTCATTATTAGAGTCAAACTCAAACATACCATCATATACGACATTTGAAACACATTTTTCCAACACTTATCCTATACTATGAATTCATGTTCTTGCATACATGGATGTACCTTCATCTCACTTGCTTGGTTTGCATACATCATCTCTCTCATTTGCTTTGTGGGATTTCCATCTTCCTCTATCTTCATGTTTGCTTGGAATATACTTACACTATAATCTTATTGTGATCTTTCCATGTTCTTTATCTTCCATATTCTACCCTGTATCTTTTTGGGATTCCACTTACCTTTCTTTGCATCTTTCTCATGCCTCATGCCTTGATCATATATCTTTCCAACTTGATGTGATTTTCCATTTGTCTTTTGTTTACACATTTGTGTTTACTTTCCATTCATGCTTTTTCTTTCTTTGACCTCTTACTTGAGGTTCTCTTATTTCTTCTCTTCATCTACTTATTTAAGACATTCATTCCATACATACCCATGCCCATGCTCTTTTCTTGAGGGCTGAAATATTTCATTATTTTTTTCAACCTACATATCATTCTTTTCCTCTTCACTTATGCAATAAAAATCAACACTTAGGCTTTCATTTACCTCTAATGGTAACTGTTGCAAGCTTATATCTTTTTGTGTGACTCTTTTGTCTTCTTGGGTTACCTTATTATCTTCTTGGTGAACTATCCCTTAGTTTCAACTATTATGTATGGAAATACATCATATAATTCCTTTTTCTCATCATCTTCTACATGTGATATAACTTCAATATCCTTCACTTTGTCTTCTTCAAGAGGTTTTTTCTCCTTGTCATCTTCTTGCCATTTGATGGGTTACATTTTTTATCCATTCTTCATCCATTTTGAGTCCTCATACTTGGATTTCATTATCCTTGTATTCATACCTATAAACATAAACTCAAAATCAATGTTAGAATATGAAAATAGAGACCATATAATATCTTTGAATGTCTTTGGCATAGACATCTTCCATCTCTCTTATCTTCACAATGTGCTCTTTATGGAACTTATTTCTCCTTATTTTTCTCTTAAATGAGAACCATATTCTCAAATTATATCTATTTTTTCTCATTTTGAAACATCTCTCTTCTCTTGCCTCTTTGGGTTTCCTTCTCAATCTTCTTCTCTTTCTTTAAGACACCTTTCTTGTGCCTTCTTCTTCTCACTAGTGACTCTATTGGCCACTTCACCTTTCTCTTCATACTCTAGCCACTCCATTGTCTTTCTTGTTCTCTCATGAGATTTACCATGATATATATCTTCTAAAATCTCTACCCTAACTCTTTTTGTATCTCTTTTAATTATTTGTCTATATCCATCTTCCCCATTTTTCTTCACTTTTTTGGACTATTTAGACCTTCCTCTTAGCAATTATATCAAGCTTGCCTCTTAGACCTCTTATGGTAATTTTATATTCTTTATTCCTATCTCTAGGATCTCTTCTTAACTCTCTTAAGTATCTTTTGTAATCTTCCCTTTTCTCTCTTCTCTCTTGGAGCTTCAATGCTCTTTTTTCATCTTCTCTTTTCTAGCCTTTCCTTGACTAGCTTATTGTCCTTCTCAAAGGACTTTGGCACTTTATAAATGTAATATATCAATCTTATCCTTCTCTATGTTGGCCTTATCATATAAAACTTTTAACTTATATTTTCCCTCAATACCCTACAAGTTACTCATCATGCACATCTCATTGCATGTTATCTTTATCTCAAATCAACAAAATGGAAAGAATTCAAAAACACAATTTTTACCCTAGCATACCTTACTAGATATTATACCAAATTATGTAGAGGCATTAGGGAAAATCCTTTAATATTTTTTCAATCTAGTTCTCTCCTCAAACTGGACACATGCACATTATATGTTTAGTTTACAAGGTTCAATCCCCAAAGGAATTTTCCTTTGGTTTGAGAGCTTAATAACCTTATTATTACTTGTACCTACCTATTTTCCATTTTTAATAATTCTTAGCATAAATTACTTCCTTGAAACTCACATTTGACATCTATCTCATTAGATTCTTTACCCTTATTAACTTTCTTGCATGCATCTACTAGTTCCTTGCTAGGTTATTCAACCTTAGGTCTCAACCTACCAACCTTTGTTCTAGGTCTTGAGGAATAATTATTTCTCCATATATGGTTACACATAATATTGACTCAATTTATTGAACCTCCTTTAACCCCTAGATAACACTTTATCACTTCGCTCCACACCACTAGACCACAAAGCTCTCATTTACCTTGAAGGCTTATAGCCCCTTTCCATGACAAAACTATGTTGTAATAATAATATTAATATACCTTGATAATATAAATCAATTTAATATCATATTTCATCCACATTACTCTATTTACAAACTTTCATGGACCAAATATGTCGATAGACCCCTTTTTTCCACCTCTAGACCTATTCACTAGGCCTATTTTAACCCTATTTTCACTCAGCTATCAAAATCCATATTGTGACATACCCACACACTCAAAAAACTATTTAATCTCTTTTATGATGATTAGGTGAATAAAACTTCCAAGTTTGGTAATTTTTCACCAGTGAAATCTCTTGAAATCAATGAAACCCTAATCTTAGGGTTTTTAACCTTTCTGCAAAGGCTGAAGATTTGTAAAATTCATAACTTGAGTTATATATCATTTCAACATACCAAATCACCTTGATTAAATTTTTATGGACCCCCTTCACCTTTATTAATAGTTAATTTTGTTTGGCATATCCATTGCATGCTAGAGAATAATAAAACATAGGCTTGCCAGAACCTTATAAAGACTGTGACAATAGTAGGGGTACTTTAAATCATTGAATATTGAATTTACATATATATTTAAGATAACAAGATGATTAATTTAGGTTGTTTTACTATCAATACACCATTTCCAATTCTTATGTTACCTTTTCAAGTTGTTAAGTTGTGGAGCTAAAAGCTTCACTGATGCAAATGTGGAGGTTACTGAGTTACAGAGTAACCGACATCAGCAGACCAACTGACGTCAGTCATCTTTAGCTACACAGTAACCAACATCGGTTATGGTCGGCTGGCATCGGTCAGACAGGAACTGACGTCGGTCACCTGTGTGTTTCTAGAACTGGTCTATTTTTAGACAGACAGTTAGTTTGCAAGTAAAGACTAATTTTAGTCTTGAGTCTATGTTTCTAATTATTGTTTGTTTTGGGATCTATTTAAGAGACCCATGGGGCTGTATTGTAATAAAGGACTAAGAAGGATTAGATCCTCAACTTGAAGGCAAGAACAACAATTGGGTTGGTTGTCTCAAGGGGTGTAAGATCAGTTGATCTACAGGTAGCAAGATCAGGGAGATCTACATGGTAAGTAAGATCAGTTAGATCTGCAAGGGTGCAAGATCAAGGAGATCTACTTGGTGGACTGGCAGTAGGCAATAACAACCATTGGGTTGATTGTCACTGACTGGTGGAGGGAACAACTCTGTGTTTGAGTTGGTTGTAATTGATTGAGAGAGAGAAC
Organism: Torreya grandis; assembly: GCA_037957365.1. Lineage (NCBI taxonomy): Eukaryota > Viridiplantae > Streptophyta > Pinopsida > Cupressales > Taxaceae > Torreya > Torreya grandis. The sequence continues at coordinate 550,039 of JARHVA010005081.1, read as the reverse complement.
TCTTGAGGGAGAATTATTGTACGCCCAAGAGGTGTCGGAAGAGTGATATTTCTTCATTGTATTTCCTTCTGGAAGAGTGTTAATACAAGATTGTATTATTTCTCATATCTCATATTTTGTGTTATTTCTGAATTCTAGTTACATATTACTTCTAGTTTAATTTCGTGTTTAGTTACTTATACAAAAGTAATAAATTGTACTCTAAGGAGGATCCTGACAGTTGGTATCAGAGCTTTATGTTCTAGATCCTGACAAGTGGTATCAGAGCTTGGTTCAAAGCTTGGTTGGGAGCAGGTTAGTGTTTGTTGATTACAGGTTACTCACAGGGGTTTCTAATTGAGTGGGAGTAAAGCAATGGTAGAAGAAAGTACACTAAGAATGGATAAATTCAATGGAAAGAATTATCAATTATGGAGGATGTAGATAGAAGATTATCTATATCAGAAAGATCTATACTTATCATTGGGTGGAGTTGCATGCAAGCCCACAGATATGAAAGATGAAGAATAGAATGTTCTTGATCAAAAGGCTCTGGGATCTATAAGGTTGAGCCTGGCATCATCTGTGATTTCCAACTTATCATAGGCAAAGACAACGGTAGAGTTAATGGAATCTTTGGCAAATTTATATGAAAAACCCTTAGCTTCAAATTAGGTATTTCTTATAAAGCAATTAATAATTTGCAAATGCAGGAAGGTGGATCGGTATATAGTCATCTTAGTGATTTCCATGGATTAGTAAATCAGTTAATTTCAGTCAATATATATTTTGATGATGAAATTAAGGCTCTCTTAATCTTATTCTCTTTACCTAAAAGTTGGGATAGTTTGGTAATGGCAGTTAGTAATACTGCGTCTGCTTCAAATATCTTGAAAGTTAATGATGTTGTTAGTGTAATCTTGAATGAAATTTTTTTTAGGAAAAGCACAGGGGAAACATCAGGTAATGATTTAAGTGTTGAAATTAGGGGAAAGCAAAGAGAGAAGAGCAAGCAAGGGAAATCAAGGTCAAAGATAGGCAGTAGATCCAAATCCAGAAATGGAAGGTTAACCTGCTGGAATTGTGGAAAGAAAGGGCATGTAAAGAAAGATTATTGGTTGGTAGAAGATCAACATGAAGGAAATAAAGAATCAAATGATGTAGGTATTGTTGCACAGGATGCTCTTATATATTCCTTGGATAAAGTAGAATCTTGGGTTTTAGATTCTGGTGCCTCTTTCCATGCAACCCCAAATAGAGAATTTTTCCATGATTATGTCCATGGAGACTTTGGAAAAGTTTATTTAGGGGATGGTGAGCCTTGTCAAATGGTTGGCAAAGGGGAAGTGTAGCTGAAATTGTAGAATGGCAACACATGGGTTTTGAAGGATGTCATGCATGTCCCAGTCCTGAAGCAAAATTTGATTTCTATAGAAAACTTGGGTGATGAGGGTTGCACTGTAACTCTCACAGTAGAATCTTGGAAAGTTTCTAAGGGTGCACTTGTTTTAGCATGAGGTAATAAAATAGGTACACTTTATCTATCTACTTGTATTACTGATTCTCCTTCTGTTTTATCTACTTCAAATGTAGATGCAAAGATGTGGCTCTATAGGCTTGGTCACATGAGTGAGAAGGGAATGCATGTTCTTAAGTCAAATGTTAAGAACTAGAAAGCCTTAGTTTTCAAGGAGAAGGTGATGGACAGAGATTAGCTCAAGAGGTTGAATATTTTTTAGCAGGGCAATGTTGATTTGGACAAGGTTATGTTCCAAAATGAGCTCACAGGTAAAAATCATCACTCACAGGAAAACACAGTTACCAACATCAGTCAGGTGAGAACCGACGTCGATCAGGCAGGAACCGACGTCAGTCTGATGGAGACCAAAGTTAGTGATGTCAGGCAGGTGGAAAATGATGTCAGTCAAGTGAGAACTAACGTTGATCAGGTCAGTCACATGGAACTGACATCGATCGGGTGTAGACTGAGAGATGACCAGGATCAGTCATTGTTAGAATAAAATTTGGGTAGATAGTAAGCTGTCAAGGAGTCTCAAATGCCCATGAGGAGGACTAAAAGGGTAAGTAAGCCTCAAATTCATTATTCCCCTTCTTTATACTACTTGTTGCTCACTGATGGTGGAAAACTAGGAAGTTTTGAAGAGGTAATGCAAGTAGAATTCAAGAAACAGTGGGAGCATGGCATGAATGAGGAAATTGATTCCTTGGAGGAGAACCAAATGTGCGATTTGGTAGAGTTTCCATCCGAAGAGAAAGCACTAAAATACGAATGGATTTACAGGTTAAAGAAAGGAGAGAATGGATAGGTGAGACAAAAGGAGAGGTTATATGGTCTTGAGCAACCTCCAGGACAGTGGTATTTGAGGTTTGGCAAGTTTATGACAAAGCATGGCTTTAGTCAATGTCAATGTGACCATTGTGTTTATTTTACCAGGTTGGATAATATTAGCTACATTATCCTATTACTTTATGTAGTGTATATGCTTGTTGTAGGGTCACACATGCAGGGAATTGCTGAGCTAAAGGTAAAAGTAGCTCATACATGTGCCAGGAAGGATTTAGGAGGAGCAAAAATCCTTCGCATGAGTATTTATAGAGACAGGAAAAATCACAGATTGATTTTGTCTCAAGAGGATTATGTGAATAAGGTAGTGGAGAGGTTTGATATGCAGGATGCAAAATCGGTTAGCACACCTATGGTTGGACAGTTCAAGCTGAGTTATGAACAGTGTCCTAAATCACATAATGAGGTTGAGTACATGGTATGTACTAGACCTAATATTACCCAAGCAGTGGGAGTTGTTAGCAAGTTTATGGCCAATCCAGGAAAGGAGCACTGGAAAGCAGTTCAGTGGATTCTCAGATATCTAAGAGGGACCAACAGCAGGGATTTATACTATGCAAGGTCAAGCACTTCTGTACATGGGTATGTAGATTTAGATATGGCAGGTGACTTGGATGGAAGGAGAAGCACTACAGGATATGTGTTCACTATTGGTGGAATGGTGGTTAGATGGATTTTAGAGTTGCAAAAGGTTGTTACATTCACGATGGCTAGCAAGGATAAGAACCCTACATATATGTTAACAAAGCTGGGAACAAGGAGAAGTTGAATCTTCATTCAACTTTTGTTGGTCTTCAAGATTGAAATTAAATATGGAGATACAAGCTAGAAACAAATTAGAGGATGTATAGGTACAGGTACAGGTGCAATTATTTATCTCCAAGTGGGAGATTATTAAGTTATGGAGCTAAAAGCTTCACTGATGCAAATGTGGAGGTTGCTGAGTTACAGAGTAACTGGCATCGGTCAAGCCAATCGATGTCAGTCATCTTCAGCTACACAATAACTGACATCAGTTATGGTTGGCCGGCATCGGTCAGACAGGAACCGACGTTGGTCACCTGTGTGTTTCCAAAACTAGTCTATTTTTAGACGGACAGTTAGTTTGCATGTAAAGACTAATTTTAGTTTTGAGTCTGCATTTCTAATTATTATTTGTTTTGGGATCTATTTAAGAGACCCATGGGGCTGTATTGTAATAAAGGACTAAGAAGGATTAGATCATCAACTTGAAGGCAAGAAAAACAATTGGGTTGGTTGTCTCAAGGGGTGTAAGATCAGTTGATCTACAGGTAGCAAGATCAGGGAGATCTACATGGTAAGTAAGATCAGTTAGATCTACAAGGGTGCAAGATCAAGGAGATCTACTTGGTGGACTGGCAGTAGGCAACAACAACCATTGGGTTGATTGTCACTGACTGGTGGAGGGAACAACTCTGTGTTTGAGTTGGTTGTAATTGATTAAGAGAGAGAATTCTTGAGGGATAATTACTGTACACCCAAGAGGTGTGGGAAGAGTGAGATTTCTTCATTGTATTTCCTTTTGGAAGAGTGTTATTACAAGATTGTATTGTTTCTCGTATCTCATATTCTATGATATTTCTGAATTCTAGTTACATATTACTTCTGGTTTAATTCCATGTTTAGTTGCTTATACAAAAGTAATCAATTTTACTCTAAGGAGGATCCTGATAGTTGGTATCAGAGCTTTGTGTTCTAGATCCTGACACAAGTTCCTAATCGCTTTTATACATGGAATGACAAACTATCTTAGTATTGTTCATACAAGATCTAAAAATTTATTTGTTTTATCTTAGGGTTTCAAACACATAATTTCACCTTTTTGAATGAATATTACCTTATGTCCTCCATATTGACACTTTTACAAATCTCCATCCTTCTTGAAAACTTCTATGCTCATTCCAAACATGAGTTATATAGCCCTTTTTTGTTACAGTCTATCAGTATAAGGAAAAGAACATAGGAAACTTAAGGAGTTTTATACTCATATAAAGGATTATACTTGATTCAAATTTAATGAGACATTCAAATTTTCCCACACTATCTTTCCTTCACCACAAACACTTTCATATACATTAAATAATATTTATCTGGTGTCTTGACAAAAACAAGTTAATAGGGTATTCATGTTGTCCTTAGACTCAAACTCTAGGCTTGAACACATACAGAGATATAATTGTCTTTAAATTTCACCAAATAATTTATTTACCTATATAATCCACTTTGACACATTCAATATCCTATTAACAACTCTTGTTATCCAAATGTCTCTTGGGTTTCTAAGGAATAAAGATAGAATTACAAACATGTTATCAACCTCTATGCTTGATTCTATTGAGACCTATTATCAATGCTTGAGAGTCTTTTACTATAACAAATTTCATTCAAAATTATCATTCACATGTGTTCTTATGAGATTATTCCATCAACCAAGTTCATTCAGACCTGTCATAAACCAAAACTGAACTCCTTCTCCTTCTTGAGGAGTTTTGCATATGTTCATTTATTGATTCTCCTCCTTTCTTTGAGAGATATCCCTCTCTCCCTATTATCTCCTTCCTTACATCTCTCTTCATGCCATTCCACCTACAATATTCCTTTTCACCAACCTCTATGTTGGTCCTTGAGTTAGTTACATCTAACTTCCCTCCATAACTACTTCTATGTACAAGAATGCTTCTATTATTATGCATATGACTTGATTTTGAACCTTATATATGAAATACATCAAAACTCTTTCCTAATGATTTAAATGACCCATAAAAACCAAATTTACACATCTAAACATTCTAATACATGTATTCTACCCTCTTAGGCTCACTTTCAATATTTGAATTTTCAAATGCCTAGTTTTGGAGGGAAAACTTCTTGAGGTCCTATAACACATCCTAAGAGACTCAAAATGATTATAAGACCACATATTGACCTAATAAGGTCCTTAAAACACCTTGACACCAAAATTTTACTATATATGACCCTCTATTAACTAAAACACAAAAATCAACTTTTTCTTGACGCTTCTGCATCACCTAGCCAAGCATGTTCAAGTAATCAAGCCAATTATATATGTATTCACATAGTAAAAGGAGAATAATTGCATAAATCACTAAGGTGAGAGATCTACATGGAAATTTAATCACTCTTTGGAGTATTGGTATTTAGGCAAAACTCAAATAGTGGGGTTTTAGGGTCTATCACAACTAATCACTAACCCATTTTTTCTTCCTTCACACATCCATTTATATCTTTGTGCAATAAAACTAGGGTTTGTAAATTTAATAAGTCACATAAATATATTTTCATAGTTTTTGAAAATTAAATCACTATAACAAGACCTAATTTTCACTCTCACTTCTGAATGTTTTAGAAGTTCTAGTTATTTTTAAAAAGACAAGATTGACAAACAAGACACTAACTATGGTTTCTCCTATCCTATTGGGTATTCATGTCCTTGAGGGAACTCATGATGAAATTATAGCATGATTCTATTTTTTTGCATTATTATTCATGCTCCTACATTTTTTTTTCCAATGTAGTCCCCTGATGATTCCAAAATCTAAGTATATCTCTCTTTTTCATAGTTTAGCCTTGTTCATTTATGTTTCACTTTGTCCATTTCAATCACTTGTTTTTAGTTTCACTAGTAAGGACCATATTTACAACATTTTGCTTTAGTGTATTCCATTTTATATGGATTAAGGTTAATTACAAGATTAATTCAAATTCAGATAAAACATGTATGAACATCCATGTATTCTTTCAAGTTCTAAAATATTTCAAATATATTCACTACATCCCTTTCTTTCATATGAATATTATTCATATTTTATGTCAAACACTTTACATAATATCCAATATTTATTTTATCTCCTTCAATATCTCTAATTGGATATTTTATTTAGTAGGTTTGTTTTGAACAAGAGTTGTGTGTAACATGTATATAATTTCCATACTTATCTTTTCTAATGGATTTTTATTGCTTACATATTTAAATTTATAAACATGTGGCCTCTCCTTTTCCACTAGCTTACCCAACCTCTAAACTTCTTCATAATTATTTAGAGTTTCTCTTTATTTGTTCAAATCCTCTCTTACATCCTCAAACTCTCTCTCTCTATCATCAAAATTTTCTTCATCATTTTCATAGTTAATTTCACCAATCCTATCCCAAAAAAATATTTATTCATTATTCTTAGATCAACCACTCTGAATCCTTCCTCCTCTTCACAAGATTCCACCTCTTTTCCATTAACATGAACCATTGTCCTTACTACGACTTAAAATTATGGCTTTTATATATAACTATAAAAAAAATATTAAGCTTATCCCATGCATTATCAGTCACATTCCTATGTCTAATAGTCCTCAATGACATTCCTAAAAATAATATATGAATTATGAAACCTTAGTTTTTCCAAATGTGTTCCTCTAACCTCCAACAATTCATTCAACTCCTATTGTTATTTATGCACAATATATTATTCAATTTTCAACACACCTTGTGTGTCTTCCCTACAACCCTATCAACTTCTTCTTATATATTCCCTTATTCATCCTCTTCTCATAGTTTAGTGCTTGCTCCTCCTACTATTTTTTGTATGTGCACTTATTTATGTGACATATCTTATACATTTCCATCCTTATACATAGTTTTACCCATATCTATTTTAAATATTTATCCTTATCCTTATTATATTTAAACATTTACTAGTGTTTTTAGATATAAACACCTTAGATAACTAGATTTATTACAACAAGAGCTATTGGGCATTAACAAAAAAATATTCTTGTTTTTTAGATCTTGTTCACCAAATTTGGCCCACATAAGGATCTTTTGCCCAAAATTGTTTTGAACAAGCTAAACAAAGTTCCTGATTGAGTGGTTGAATAAATAATGAATAAAAACGTCAAATGTCACTTACAAATCTTTTGAAACACTTTAAGCAAGCTTAAAGTGTGTTTTATTGATATTTGAGAAACAAGTCTTGAAACAGGTCTAGAGTTGCAAAATAAGAAGACCAACAGGGTGTCATGGTGTTTTAACAATTTAGATGCATGAAATTAATTGCAAAAATTCTTAGAAGTTAATTTGATCCTTCTAAAGAGACAACAATTTCTTTCACAAGTCTAGAAGAACCAAACCATCACAAGCACATCACACAAAAATTAATGGGGTAGTTTGATTATACATTTAATAAATGCACTTAAGGAATTAGTTAAATCCAAAAGACCATATAGACATGATTCTTTTAGCTCCAAGATCATCCTCTATAAATTTCATATCTTGATGTCTTTTCTATCTCAAGATATAAAGCTTCAAAGTTAGACTTGCAGTGTGAAATGTGCATGGGGATACCAAGTTTAAGCTTCATAAAATAGTCACTTGAATTCAATTATTTCCAAGGTGAATACATAAGTGACAAGTGTCCAAATCTTAGGATCTCAAGTTTAGATCCAATGATGAGCAATGACTAACAAATCTAGTGGGTCCTAAAGATCCAATGACACATGTTTGATCATGCATTGAAGATCAATGGTGAGCATCAATTCAGAAAGTTAGCATAAATGTGCAAGTGACAAGTGGTATAATCTTAAGAGTAGAATATAGATCTAACAATGCACATAAACTGATAAGGTTAGTGGCCCCAAAAAAATCAATAGTATGCATTCACTCATATAAATCAAATCTAATAATTAGTGATGGGTCAAAAGGTTAGCAAATCTCAAAGACAAATGCATGGATGACAATTGTCTCAACCACATTAAACTATCAAAATATATATGACACACATTCATTCATACCGAAGAGAATCAATGATGTATGTATAAGTCAATAAAGTAGATCTAATTGTACATAAGTAATTTGATCGACAATCAATATTAAAATTTGAAATCTAAGGGACTTCAATGGAGAATAAATGTGACCTAAGGTTTAACTAGGGTAAATACTTCAAAGGATTCTATTGAAGCTCAATCGAGACCTCTGTTGGAGGATCTAAAGCATGTAAACTCAGATTTCTTATTTTTTTAGCATCATGTATGATAGGTCCTTAGATTCCATAAGTTTTAGATGAATAATAGGTCATTTTAGACCTAATAGAGTTCAATAATGATGATGTGCATTCTATATGATCCTCATAGATATTAGCTATAGAAAAACTAATAAATGGATTGGTGTTCAATCTAAAATAGAGCTATGCTCAGGTTTGGAGTAGGGGTAGATGTGTAAGAATGTATTGTCTTTCAATAAATCTATAGCTTCACTACATAGATACCTAAAAACTCTTAAAGTATATATAACATGGCTCTATCATATTCAAGATATGAATATTTTGTCTTCACAAGCAAGCCAAGTGGAAGATAGTGTAAAGTCCCAAGATGGAAATCTAGCAGTTGAAAGGTAATTAGAGCATTTAATAGATTTTTAGGGTGCTTAAATGTTTTATTCATAAACATGATCATGACTCACTACCTTTGGAAAAATATTGTCTTCTAGTGAATTTTTATCAACCAATGAGGAGATTCGAGAGCTATTGGGACAAATAAAAGGTTAACTTGTCAATAGAGAACTAGGGCTGATCTGATCAAAAGGTGGTAGAGAATTCATTGAAAGGTGGTAGATCAATTAATAATTTTTTTACTCATGCTTCCTCTTCTCTCCCCCTTTTCTCTTATATTACCCATTCTTTCCATTTGTAAGCTCTCTCTCAATTTTTAGAAGAAAGACTCACTTTTGATAAGATTTTCTCTCTCCATTATGAAGAGTAGAGACTCTCATTTGATAAGGCTAGACCCTATCAAATTTTTATGAAAGGCCTCTTGAATCAATAAAGACTGTATTTTAATATATCTTCCATATAAATTGTGTGTAGAAAAGCTTGTGCATGATGACATTGTGAAGGAAAATCTTCCATGCCCATTGTCCCTCTTTCTTGCTAATTTCTAGGTGTCTTCAAGTTAGTTATAGGTCTAAGTTAGTGTTATTTTTATCATTGATTCAAGCTCTTAGTGAGTCTTAAAAATCCTATTTTCCTTCATTCATTGATTCCTAAACTTAGTTTAGAAAACACTTATGCAACTAGCTAATTTTTGTAAGATTGTGTAAGCTAGCATTGTCTTATGCTCCCTCAGTGTTTACTCAATGCTCATGTGAGTTCTCATTTAATTTAGTGAATTACCATTTTATCATTATTAATATCCCTTTACCCCTTCTCTAACCATTTTATTGATTCAAAAATTAGTATAGGTGATCCATCAAGAGGAAGTTGACCTTCTCCAGAGATCCAACCCCACCATAGGTGACCCACAACTTGGGGTTGTTCCCATAGTGTAGCTCAATTGGAAAGGGCCTAAATAACCCTCTCCAAGGGTGTAAATATATGATACAATAGGTATTTTATAACTTCCTTGTGTATATTATGTAGTATTAGTTCATACCATAGGTGATTGAAGTAGAACTCTTATTCTATTATCTCTTATGATACAGATCTCTACTCTATCTCTTCCTTGATAAAGACCTGTATTTTTCAAAAATCCTATTACCGATGGTCCAAACATATTCCTTAAAATAATTCCTTATGCATATACATGGGATTACTTATTTTTAGGTCCACCATCTTAAGATGATATACTTTCACCATATTTTATAACTTTTTCCTTTCATTTTCCAAGTGCGACTTTCCCTTGTTATACTTTTCTTATGTTTTCTTCTTCACTTCATTGTGCATCAATCATCCTTTCCATCGATATAGATTTTTTTGGTTTATCAATGATGTAACTTTCCTTCATGAAGGTATAAACACACATCCAATGATATAATTTTGTCCGTATACCTTCACAAATCAGGATGGGTTGATCTTAATATTTTCACTATCTAACTCTTTTTCCTCTTTTTTTTCCTTGAGGTTTATACCTTATCCTCATCTCATTCCATGGTGCATTAATTACCATAACATCTAAATCCACCCTTATTATATCCTTCACTCTTTTAATGTGTGTTTAAAATATTGTATGTTCACCACATATGGAATTTATTCCTGACTCTTATAATTCCCATTTTTCCCTACCAAAATTAGTAGGGATAGTGTAAAATCACACAAACTATTTTAAAACCATGATATTATTTTAACATCTTTAGTGATATTATATATTCTTATTTGAATTCATAATGTAGGCACTCATACCACTTCTTCATCTTACTTTTATAAGGATATGTCATCTTATTACTATAAGTATACGCCACATTTTTATCTGCACGCAATCATGATCTAAGAATAAATTCAAATCCATATTTATCTTCTGGAATCCAAATCTTCTCAAACATTTGTAGAATCATAATCATCCCCCATATAAATTATTCTCCCCTTTGATGTGGATATTCACACACCATCACTACTTCCTCAATAATGTTCTTTACATAGTTATACACTTTATTTTTTGAAGCTACTTCATACTCAATTACCATATGGAGACTATCTTGGATATATTAAGTCACATCATGGATTTCAGTGAATTTATTGAAATATTATCTACTACCATTGTCATTCTCTTTTTATTTATACCTAATATATTGGCTACTTTATTAATCTCACAAATGCTCTTAATTTCCCTCTCCTTCATTTTTTAAACTCTTAATCTTGCCAATTTGTGTGACCAATATTTTCAATCTTCACCTTGTGATGTTAATTCTTCCCTCATGTGTGTGCATCAAATATATTTAACTAGTACTTATAGTTTCTAAAAATGTGGTCACTCATTTATTTCCAACATTTTTTTAAGTGCCAATTATTCCTTTATATTTCTTATTCATCTCTATCCTACAAGTTCTAATATTCATTATTTATATGGTTGAGGTACTCAACCACAAACTCATTAAAAATGTTACAATAGTATCTCCAATAGTACCCCCTCTAGAAAGTACATGAATTTTGTAACAAACACAGGTTTATTCTATATATTCCTCATATTTATTCATGGTGTTCCCTCAAGTCTCTACACCTCCCTTTGCAATGAATCTTCTTCACTCTAATTCCAAAAATAGTCCTTATTACACATTAATATATTCTTTTTTTCTCCTCGCCATTACAAGTGAATTATCACCTCCTTTAAATACCTAAAAATTGGTTTTTCTTTTGTAGTAAAACACTTGTTCTATATACATTATTTTTTTGCTTCTCCTTCATGATTCCACCCAACCATGTAGCTCTCAACCAACAATGATCTTTATTATCATTTCCATTCTCCAAATTTATACAATCTCCTCTATAACTCTAAGATTCCCTTTCTTTCATTATAGTCTCATAGTTTCTCTCACTTAACTCTTCTTATCTCACTTTACCTCTCTTCAAAATCAAAATTTTACATGACCATTTTTTGATGCAGAGTTACTTTATTATAACCCCACATGCATTTAATGACTTTTTTAACCCCATTCAATTAATTTTATGTGTCACAATCTCTAAAAGTGACATTCTCAAAACCTTATTCCACCTTGCACATCATCTCATTTTTCATAATGTTTCCCTATGCATCCAAACCTACAAACATTCTTCTATAAGTTGCACACTATTCTCAGCAAATTTTCATGTGGAAAATTATACATGCCCCATTACTTGTATCAATATTTATCAGAACACTTAACATGATCTGACTAAAATATAGAATTTTTGAGAGTATCCCATTCATTCATTAATTTTATCATCTCCTCAATAAATTATGCACCAAGTCCTCTTTCACATTATTTTCATTCACATAACATCTTTTCATGCCATTTTCTACACATCTCATCAATCGAGTTAACAACTTTCCCATTCATTTCACATACATTTTGTATACTTTGTATTCCATAACCCTATATAATACCATGACACCAATATTTTATTTCCCTTATTACCTATTTCAAAAAATAATCCCTCTAAGAGATACTTAGACATAGCACGACAATACTAAAATATTCCTCAATAAAATCATGTGAGTGGATTTATATAATTTCCTATGATTTTTAACTTAAAATAAATAACATGTTAGTTAAAATCAAACTATAAACTATGATTTTTAACATAAAATAAATAACATGTTAATTGAAATCAAACTATAAATTAGTAAATATTTTGTGTTATAATTTTATCTTAGAAACTGCTTTATTTATGGCATCGTCTACCCATTATCTAAAGAAACAAAGAAGCATATTTCCTAGAATCAATTTTTGGAATAGTTCTCTAGGGTGACATAAATGTTTTTCATTCACATCTCATGTGCTTATCAAGTTAACTTTACTAGGTTATTCCTTTTTAACTTTCTTTATTTTTCCAATAGTTTCCATGTACTTCCACCCCCTCAACGAGGTCTATTTATTTTTATCTTTTTTGGACCCAATTCCCTTATTTGAGAACCTGCTTAGTATAATATTTCCTATTATTGTTTGTATATGCACATATTTGTTGTGTAATTATCTCCATGGTTTATAATCAAATATATTTGGTACCTTTACCTCTTGATTAAGTGCACTTTCTATGATCATTTTTTTCACACTTTTTTACTTCTTTCTACACACCAAATTTTCCTCACTTTTACAATTTTTTACTATCTAATCGATTCTTTCTTATTTACCTATGGTTTTTATACCCATTGTTTAGATGAAATGGAACCCATATTTTTTAATTTTTTGGTTCCTCATTTTTATTTATTTATTTATTATGCAGTGTCATATCAAATTGCTTCTCATAAAAGATGGACCTTTTTTTTTTAGCTTCAAGCATTTTTGCCTTGTCAACTTTTATTTTTATCTAACCCAACAATCACATGCTTGGTTGGTAGTGTTAGATGCCCATTATTCATTATTATAAATCAATGTTTCATCATTTTTTATACTTCCTTCCTTCTTTGTTTACACTATAATATTGAAGAGATTGTTTTTTCTTCTTTATATCCAACTACTTCCACATACATTTCACCATGCTCATTATCCAGGATAATGACGACCCTTTGTTCCTCATTATTGAAGCTTATATAAAGCATATTTAATTGTATATTGGGTTTATTGTTGTAGCACCATAGTATCCATAAAAACACATGAAAATTATCTTCTTCATTCATCTCTGTCACCTCAAAATATGTTGAGGATGATACCTCCATAATCTCTCATCCTGCATTACATAAGAACCAAATATATATATTAGCTCCATCTTATTGGACATAAAAAAAATTAAGATTGAAGGTCAAAATGATTAATTTTCAATCCTCTTTCATGTCTTTGATATGTTCACTTGAACACCCAATGAATATATATTGTTCATATCCCAATATTTGACCATCAATGATCAAATATTTCTTGTAAGATGTTTTTCGCATTCAACACATTTATTGTGTTCTTTCTCAAACCAATTGTGGATAATCTCCCACACTTTTTTGAAGCCATGATTTCAATAAAGGCATCACACATTCTGTCTTCGACAAAGAAATAAGTTCTAAAAGCTCTCCCACTTCACCTTATTGTGATAATATCCTTGTTAATTCTTTGACCTTCTCCCTTATTTCATGCATATTTTTCACTTTCAATTTGTAAATTTATTATCTTTTCATATGAATCCATAAATATGGTATTTAATGCATACACATCTAGATAGTTAGTATTTAAGACATCCTACCTATACTACACCATTTATATTTTTTGTTGTGGGTTGGAGGATCATGCATCCTTTGTATCATCCCACTTCTAGTTTTTATATATAGCTTAGGACCTCCCATATCCATTGCTTCAATATTATTTTTTACCTAGGCGCTCTCTAGGCCTTTAATCTTGATCACCCCCACAACTTTCTTTGCTTGATACTTTTACAAAATATTCTAACACAACTCCTCACAATATTCATTTTTTTGGTCCCAAGGATATTATGTGCATATCAATAAAATTTTGAAATACATTTGATAGTGACCTTATCCACACTTGAAATGAAATACTTGACCAAAATCTCCTTCTCTATAGACTCCCATATGCCCAAATGACTTGTCACCCTGGTTGTAATCTCCATCCTTATTTTGGTTGTAGCCTCCACATTTATTTTGGTTATAATTTCCTTGATTTTGATAGCTACGTTGGTTATGTTGTCATGACACAATGGTTGTTTGGTGTAGTCCCATCTCCCTTTCCTCTTTAGTCTCATAAATTAATTTATAATTATCTATATCATGTGTATTTGAATCATAGATATTACAATAACATACACTATTATGTTGATTTATTTTACACATTGTAAACAAAAAATTATGTCTCATTATCACCCTTAAAAATTCACAAGATAATGTAACCACTTATACTTTTCTCAAGTAGTGAAATTTACTTTTATGTGAATATTTGATTCAAAATTGGTGCACTACAAATTTTTAGGCACATCTTATGCAATATTAGTCAAAATAATTTGTAACTTAATTTCCATTTTATAAATTTATACCTCCAAAAATAGGCAAATCCATGTATCAAATTATCCAATTAATTATATGTTGAGTGAAACATCCAGTGCTTCCTACAACTCAAAAAAAATCTTCATTACAAGTTGCCTCCTGAACAACAAAAACAAACCTCGCATAAACCATTGCACATACTTAAATGGGGGTATGTCAAAAGAAAACTTTGAAAATAATGTCTTAAAACATGCATCATAAGCATGTAGTCCTCAATCACATCGAATTTTATCTCCTTCAAAGCATAAATAATTTTTTATTCAAATTCAAGTATATGTAATTCACACAAAAATGAAGTCTTCAATTCTTCAAAATCAACCATGGTTTGATTAAGATCAAACTTATGGTACCAAATATGTGCATGATCTATCAATATCATAACAAATTAACTAGTCTTCCTCTCAAGTGAACTCCTTCCCTTAGCTCTCCAGGTAATCTCACATTTATGGATGTAATATATCACATCTTTGATTCCATGATATTATGGTAGTTTCATAAACATCTCATAATAGACTAATGAATGAAATTATTTTTTTACTTACTATTATTGCAATCTACTTATATAAGCTAAATTATATCCAACACCACCAACATCCCATATAAAAATATTTGTTATTGGTCTTATGCCTCCCTATGTAGTACCTCACCAACTAAAAACTATGGGGTTCACCACTAGATTGTTTCCTCTGAGTAATAAACCTTAGACTATGGCCCCTTTTTTTGGCATTGAAACACTCATACTCACTCCCAATTGTGTGATTTCCACACTCCCATGAATACTACCATTCTCAATTAGACTTTTAAACACAATTTTATCCATAAACATATATTCATTACTTTCCAAACATGATCTCTTAATTGCAACACCACTTGCTCATTTTATTCCTCAAAATCCAAGCATGCATGAGTTTTAACTCTTCAAAAGTTAGTCTAAGTCTTCCCCACCAATTGCATATTCCACATCATTTTTGAAATCCATCCTTCTTCCTCCCATATATCTTCCTCACTCGGGGATTATTACATGCATAAATCATTACTTTCACAAAAAATTATCTCTCTTACACAAATCAATCACATGTCCTCCCCATTTATTACCATGGAAATGGCATACATCTAACTTGTCCCTACCTTATTCCTAAGATTATTTGCATACATCACATTATATTTTCTCTCACTATATGTACACATTTTCTCCTCCCTTTCATTGGAGACACCATATCACTAGAAGATATAATTTTCACTCAAACTTGCACAAATATTCACTCATCCCCACTTGCAATTTTACTGGCTTACATGCAAACAAATTTATCTTATCATCCTAATATTCAATATTCCATAATAAATCATTAGCATATTAATCTAGACTAGAATTTGTGAAATAAATGAGCCTTTAGGCTCACTCTGGAACTCAAATTTCACCTCTTTATGACATGTATATGTTGAAACTAAAAACTATAACAAGTAACTATTGATTACACCTCTCCACCAAACATCAAAAAATCTAGTCTGTTATTCATATTATTGACCAATTTTTGCCCAACAGGTACTTGGTTCGAGCTTCAAGTTCTTTGGTTTTGGTTCAATCAGCTAAGTTCAATGCAGTTTTCAATCAGCATGGTTCAAACAATTTAGGGATCTTTAGTTCAACAAAAGTTCATCACTCAGTTCAAACATCTCGATTCATTAACATTGACCATTGAACCGTTGAACCAATTTCGGTTTAATGGCTTGGTGCAACGAGCTTGGTTCAATAATTTGGTTCAACTACATGGTTCGGTGCCTTCAAGTTCAATGGCTTTGGTTCACTTGGCATTGGCGTGCAATGGTTGAACCGCTTGAACTGTTGAACCATTTTTTGGTTCAACGGTTTGGTTCAAGGGTATGCCCAGATGGCTGAAGGGCAGCTCAAAGTTCAAAAGCCCTTGCAGAGGGTAGGCACTTAAAAGAAAGGTAGTCGAAGGGAACTTTAGATTTTGTTTAAGTCCTGAATTCCTTTAGATTTTTTGTCTAAAGGAATTCCTTCAGACAACAAGTCCAAGGAAATTTGGGCTGCAGTTCAAAGCAAAGGCTGAGGGGAGACTGTCCGCAGACAAAAGTCCATGGGAAAATGTCTGCAGACAAAAGTCTATGGGAAAATGTCTGTAGACAAAAGTCTATGAAAACTTGAGGAATAATCTAGAGAGCATAGCGACCCACCGAAGGACCCCAAAGGGCAGGTGCCCTTGTGACGGACTCTCAGCCCAGATAAAGGGGCACAAAACAAAGGCCAATGGGTCACCTTCCCTTTGAGAGGGTGCTAAGAAGGGACTTCAAGTAGAAAAAATCCTGTGAAGGACTGATGACATTTTGCCAAGGATGGTGACGTCCAGAAAGCCATCAAATATGAGGAAGTGAATTAGCCATTGGTTTTCAAAGTGATGACGGCCACGTGAACGTCAAAATTCATATAGTGAAATATCCATTCATTTTCAAACAAAAGGATGCCAACCATGAAAGGAAGCCCAGAAATGTAGCAACCCATTAGAAGATCACCCCCGAGGGCCGAAGGAGCTAGAAGAGATAAGATAGGGAAAGACAAAGTGTCAAGCATGGAGTAGGTAGATAGTCCAAGTGGTGAAGGGAAGTGTTGATTCAAGAAGTGACTCCAATAGGTGAAATAGTGGCTAAAAATTGCAATTAGAGGACGCAAATGGCCAATCATGCGACCCTTTTTTCTTCATTTCATATTTATGAGCAGATAACCTGCATAGGTGCCTTCAAGAAGCAACCTCGGTTAATGACAAAATAGCACAGCCATGTCAAAAAACCCTTGAAGTCAAAGCCAAGGTTGATACAACATTTATTTTTAGGCAGCCCGCTCTTCCCAATGAGGGGACACAAATGGGCCACTTGTAAAAAGGGGTGCCAAAAGGCCTCTTTTCTTCTCCTATATATTGAGGACTTGTCATTTGAGAAAGATCTTCCACATTTGTAAGGCGTAGCCTTGGAAAAATTTCACCTGAATCAATAAATGCATTTTTACCT
This sequence comes from Torreya grandis, assembly GCA_037957365.1. Taxonomy (NCBI): domain Eukaryota; kingdom Viridiplantae; phylum Streptophyta; class Pinopsida; order Cupressales; family Taxaceae; genus Torreya; species Torreya grandis. The sequence goes on along the minus strand of JARHVA010005081.1, from coordinate 532,191 downwards.
CTATCTTGGATAGATATTTTCTATGTATGTCTTGAGTGTTAGTTTGTGTTCAATCATTGTCTCTTGATGCTTTCACAGTTCTAACACCAACATATCTATTGTCTACAAGGTTCCATTTCTAAAGCTAATAAGGAGAGTCCTATTTAGAGGTAAAGAAACCAAAGAAATTACCTTAAAGTGTGCATTTCATAGCACCTTTGGTGAATCTCTTTTTTTTTGTATTTTCATCAAAGCCTCCCTATCAAGCTCTTGCAGTCTAGTCCTTCTGCCAAGTCTGAAGTGTATGTGTGTGTATGTCTGATTTAAAGTGTGGATGTGAGAAGGCCAGCTTATTTTGGTGCATCACCTCTTTAGAGTAGTTTGTTTTCCTGCATCTTTCTCCCTTTTCACCCCCCCATTATATATCTATATGTATATATGTGTTAGCACTTGCTGGAATGAATATGATGCATCAAAGGGAGCTAGCCCTTACCTAGAGACTCTCCCCTCTAGCTTTGCCAATCCCACAAGCAAGAGGGGAGTTTCCATAGTTGGGTGAAGAAGGCAGGAGCTCAGCCTCCTACCAAGGGTGCAATCTTCAATGTCAACAGTTTTGGCATGCCTGATGGGACTTAGTTTTACAACTCAGTAAGGTTTTAGGATTGATGTTGGTCCTGTTATAGAAAATCAAAGATTTCTAGCATCTAGTGACTCCATTGGTAAGAGCTTTAGTTTTTAAATCAAGACCAGTTTCTTGACTTTCTATGCCTAAAGTCACCACAAGGTCTGCTTCTAAAGGGGTTCCCTTCAATTTCATTGAGTTGCCTTTAAACTTAGCAAAAAGACTAAGGTTTGAGAAGACTTGTCCTTATTCAACAAGCAACCCTCCTAGACCCGTTGTAAGGGATGCACACACAGTAGAGCCACAGTTATAGCCCATCCCAGCTATGGCATTGCCCTTTGTGGCTTTTCGTGGTCAGAGCCCCTTGAATCTCCCACGTTATGATCCAATCCCAAGAATAGCCCTCAAAAATGTGCCTTCTTTTGATGGAGAGGGACCCATTACAGTTGTCGAGCACATTAGGAATATTTTTAACCTCTACAATATTCACAATGTCACAGAGGAAAATATCGCCATCAGATTGCTGGCATTGTCTCTTAAGGGCAAAGCTCTTGACTGGTATAAGACCTTGCCTATAAATTCAATCCATTCTTGGAATGAATTGGGTACTCAGTTGATAGACCATTTTGGGGAAAAGAGAGATAGCCTCTCGCTTGCTGAGCAGCTGACGACCATAAAAAGAGCCCCATACGAGTATATGTAGGATTTCAAGACGTGGTTTTAGAAGACTTGGGATAGAATCCCCATTTTGGTAAGATTGACTCCCAGCTATGCTTTGCTATACTATTTAAAGGCATTGAACAGTGATATTATAGTAATGATACAATCCACAGGAGGGCATATACTACCTGCTGCTTATGACATAGCCATAGTAGCTAAAAATTGCTTAGTACAAGCTGGGAAAATAGCCCCTAGACCTCACATGCTGCTTTTCCCAAAAATGCTACCTCCAATTCAAGCCATTGCTCCCACATTAGCTCCTCTGCCTAGCATAGAGAAACCAGTTATTGTTCCATCCAATGAGTTTCATGAGGTTAAGAGTATGTTGTAGAGCATGTCAAACAAACTTGTAGCTCTTAAAAGGTAGCAAGCTCAAAGCAACAGACCAAATTAGGTATACCAGCATTATGGTCAAGCCCCTAAACCCCCTTTCCAAAACTATAATCAAGAACAAGGTCAGATTACTCAGACCAGACCATTTCAAAACTACAACCCAAGCCCCCCTTCTTCATCTAAAGTCATGGTGCCTGTTCAAAACAATCTAGTACAGGAACAACCAAGTTGTTCGACCATGGGATATGGTTAGAAATAGGTTATTTATACAAATGAGATTTATATCCAGAATGCAGACAATTAGGTAGCTATCCATTCCTAGGTCTTTGAGGCTCTAATGCAACCCAGCACGAGTAGCAATCAGGACCAGCCTAATTCTGCCCTCATGAATCACCTGGAAGGGGAATTTTATTTAGTGAATTATGTGGGTGCTGCAGACAATCAGGCTAACTATGTTGTAGCCAACACAAGATTCAAGAGGAGGGAAATGGGAGAAGCCCAGGCAACTACCCAATCGATAGCTGCACCTTCTCCATCACACTCAAATCAGAAAGCCCTAAATTTCAAACTGCCATTTACACCTTCAGCCCCTCAGCTTACAGCTCAGGTTGGAATTAGCCCTAAGGAAAACTTGAAGGGAGGCAGTCCTTAAGTCAATATAGTGGACTAGATGAAGAAGATGCATATGAACATCTCCTTATGGGATTCATTGTCTCTACTAGGACAAAAGGACATGCTACAAAGGGAATTGCATGAGCTGAATCGACAAGTTGTCCCAGCAAGCACCGATAATGTCTTGATGATGAATGGACAGCCTTCCACTTCAGGTCAGGTAAAGAAGGAAGAGAAAATTCCCCCTTTCTATGTGTCCTTAGTTATAGGGTATTTCTTGGTGCACAACTACATCATTGACAGTGGGGCTAGTACCTCAGTGATGCCCAAGTGCATAGCTGACAAGATGGGACTGAAATATGAAGAGATGAATAAGGGAGTCCTGCAGCTAGATGGGACACCTACAAAAATAGTTGGGATTTTGAAGGGTTTAAGCTTGACATTTCATGCTTTCCCAACCTTCTCAATTCCCCATGATATAGTGGTAGCATATGTTCCTCCTTATTTTGCAATTTGCTTGTCCAGGGACTTCACGTCAAAGATAGGTGGCTATCTAGCAATGAATTGGTCCTATCTAGTTTTTAGAACCAATTATGGGACCAAGGTAAAGATAAAATCTAAGCCACTCTACAAGGACCATCTAGAACCATATTTTCCAAAGGCAACAAATGTTAGTTACACCATTATCGACCTAGAAGAGTCCCAGATAGACCAATCTCCGTCCTCTACTCTTGAAGGAGTTGCATACCTACTCTTGGATGATTGGGGAAATGATAACTTCGATCATGATCCTTACGAGTTCATAGAGGAGGCAAGCCTTGGAGTCTACTACATACATGAAGAGGGTGTCTTCATACCAAATATAATGAAGGCAAGCCAAGAGGACCCAGGTCTATGGCAGCTATATTTTGACAGTTCCAAAAGTAGGCTAGGTGCTGGTGGTGGAGCAATGTTAGTCTCCCCTTCAAAGGAGAGATACTTTTTAGCTTTTTATTTACAATTTTATTGCACAAGAAATGTTGCAGAATATGAGTCCCTTATCCATGGTCTAGAATGGGCGAGAAAAAGAGGGATCAAGGAGTTGCAAGTTTTGGGAGATAGTGAGCTGAATGTAAATCAGGTAAAAGGCCAGAATCTGACCAAGAATTCCTTGCTAAAGTCCTACAAGCATAGGGTATGGGACTTGGTGGAATATTTCCTCACTTTCAATATCACCTCCATTCCCAGAGAATAGAACAAACAAGCAGATAGGCTAGCAGCAATTGGTGCTCAGTTCGATGTTTCTAGGGAGATAAGTCAAGACTATGTTTCACGCTACTTGAAGGTGGTAGTTTAGCCCTCTGTCCCTGACAACATTGCAAACTGGTAGGTTTTTGAAAATGACCAATAAATAGCTTTATTCCTACAGGAGGAAGCTGAGTTTACAACACAAAACCAGGCAAAGCTGCAACAGCAATATGGAAACTAGATTGTTCAATTGAAGAACAATAAGCTCCCTAAAGGTTTGGTCACTCTTGAGAGCATCTTCAATGGAGATGACCAATTGAGAAATGACAAGGCATGCATCACAACTAAGGAGGAGAATTAAAAAATGGTTGAGATCTTCAAGGACAAGCTGCTTGCACTTGGAAAAGTCTACATGGTTCAAGAAAGGTAGGCTTTCATTTTGTTGTGTCAGGAGTTTGCCGATGTTTTTGCATGAGATGATAGTGATTTGAAGGGCTTCAACCCAAGACTCGCCTAGCACACCATCGAATTAGAAAAAGGTGTCAGGCCAGTCATGCAGAAATAGAGACCTGTCAACCTAACGATTGAGCCTCTCATGTAGAAGGAACTGGCCAAATTGATTGAGTATGGGATTATATTTCCAATCAAACATTCCTCCTAGCTGGCCAACCTTGTTCTTGTTAGAAAGAAGAATGGGGAGATCAGGCTATGTGTCAATTTCAAAGACCTTAATAAAGTCTCTTTAAAATATCATTATCCCCTCTCGAGCATGGAGTGGATCCTTCAGAAGGTAACATGTAGCGAGCATTTCTCCCTCTTGGATGGTTATTCAGGGTATAATCAAATTCTAGTACAAGGCTATGACTAGCACAAAATGGCCTTCACTACTAAATGGGGAACGTTTGCCTACAAGAAGATGTCATTTGGAGTATCTAATGCTAGTGCTACTTTTTAGCAAGCCATGGACATGACTTTTTGAGGCTTGATAAACAATAATGTGCTGGTATACCTCGATGATGTGATGGTGTTCTCCAAGGAAGTGAGCCAACACATGCAACACCTCTGGAAAAAATTTGAAAGGTGTAGGGAATTCAGCATCTCTCTTAATCCAAAGAAATATGTGTTTGTTGTTCATGAGGGGAAACTCCTTGGCCACATCGTGTCTAAGGAGGGCTTATCCATTGACCCTGAGAGAGTTTGTTCTATCCTAGAGATGTCCCTACCTAAGCACAAGAAAGGCCTTTAGAGTTTCTTTGGCAGGATAAATTTTATTCAAAGATTCATTCTAAATTTTGTAGAGATAGTCAAGCCACTAACCTCTATGCTAAGGAAGGGTGAGGAGTTCAAATGGACAACATAAAGGAAGGACAGCTTTAAATCCATCAAGTAGGCCATAACACGGGATCCTACTTTGATCAGCCCCGACTTCAACAAAGACTTCAACCTCTACACTTTTAGCAATGTAGAGGTGATCTCTGCCATGCTTACCCAAGCAAATGGTGATGACCCCGAGCAACCACTTGATTTTTTTAGCCAAGGGATAGAGGATTTCAAATTCAAATACACATATGTAGAGAAGCAAGTCCTAGCAGTAGTACAGAGCCTAAATAAGTTTAGGCATATGTTGTCTAATAGTAGGATTCACCTCATGGTTCCACATCTTGGCATTAAGGATTTCTTGACCAATCAAGACCTAAATGAGAAGAGAGTAGGGTGGATCACCAAGGTGATGGAGTATGACGTAGACATCAAGATCACCAAGCTAGTGAGGGGAAGAGGCCTGTACGAGCACCTTGCTGTGGACTTTAAGTAGAAAGGGGAAGACAACTTACTAATTCATGATGTAGCTATGGTAGAAGAACCAACTATCGTAAAGGACTAGACATCAGACCTAAGGTGTTTCCTTCTCACTGGTGAGTGCCCACAGAGTCTTGATAAGACTGAAAGAAGGTACTTCAGGCTCCAGTCTCTCCCTTATGTTCTAGTTGATGGAGTATTGTTTAGGAAGGATCTCTTTGGGGTTCTTCTAAGATGCATTGATCCAAACTAGGCTGATAAAGTACTATCTGAGTTCCATGATGGGCTAGCAGGTGATCATTTCACTCCTAGAGCTACTGTAGCAAGGATAATGAGAACTGGTTATTTCTGGCCTACTCTTTTCAGGGACACCCATGCCTAGGTAAGAAAGTGCTAGAAGTGTGCACTTTTTGATGGGAAACAATGGTTGGTTTCCATGCCTCTACAGCCTATTCAAGTGGAACAACCATTCATGCAGTGGGGCCTGGACTTCATAAGGATGATTAATCCTCCCTCTAGTGCTAGACACAAATGGGTCCTATCCGCCATAGACTATTTCACAAGGTGGGTGGAGGCTGTTGCTCTGAAGGAGGAAAGCAAAAGTGCGGTCCTAGAATTTTATGAGGACTTGGTGACAAGATTCAAGGTCCCATCTACCATAATCTCAGATAATGCCTTAGCTTTTTTGGGAACCAAAACAAGTGAATGGGAACTGAGGTATGGTATATATCTCAGCACTTCATCCAATTATTACCCACAGGAGAATGGGCTAACTGAGTCCACCAACAAAAATTTGATCAGGATCATCAAGAGGACCATGGAAGAAAATTAGAGGACTTGTCATGCCAAGCTAAAAATGGCTCTATGGGCCAATCGAATCACTCCAAAGAGAGCAATCATAAATTCTCCATATATGCTCGTATATGGAAGAGAAGCTAGGCTTCCCATCTCACTTGAATTGCCAGCATTAGATCTCACTCGCCAGCTGCAATTAGAAGAAGTAGCATGGAGGTCAGGTTGTGCGAGCTGATGGAGCTCCAAGAGACAAGGGACCAGGCTATGGCTTCTATGACCAGTCACCAATAGTAAACAAAGAGACACTTCGACAAGAAATCTTCATCAAAAGATTTCTTTGAAGGAGACATTGTCTTGAAATGGGATGAAGATCGAGCTAAGCCTAGAAAACATGCAAAATTTGATGCCCTATGGAGTGGCCCATACATAATCACTCAATGCAAGCAGCATAATGCATTCCAACTCTCCAAGTTAGATGGTGAAGAACTACATATCCCAATTAATGGGATACATCTGAAGCATTTCCATTAAGTCCCCTTTCATCTGTATATATTTTCCCTTGTTTTCTTTCCCTATTTTCCCCAAGTGTTGTTACATAAGTAGTAGTTTTCTTAGTCTTGTGTGTGTTTTCATTTCCTTAGAGGTAAATCTGCGTGACTAGTTCTAGATTTATCAGAGCTATTGCTATTTTTTTAAAGTTACCATCTAAATTTGGGCCTAATAGACTACAAGGCAATTGATCTCTAAGCATAGCAGGCATGCTTCCCCTGGGAGTCACCAATTTTTGCCCAACAGGTGCTTGGTTTGAGCTTCAAGTTCTTCAGTTTTGGTTTAATCAACTAAGTTTAATGCAGTTTTTAATTGGCATGGTTTAAATGGTTCAGCGATCTTTAGTTCAACAAAATTTCATCACTAAGTTCAAACATCTCGATTCAACAACATTGAACCATTAAACCATTGAACCAATTTCAGTTCAATGGCTTGGTTCAACGAGCTTCATTCAATCATTTGGTTTAACTACATGGTTCAGCAGCTTTAGGTTCATCAACTTTGGTTCACTTGGCATTGGTGTGTAATGGTTGAACCGCTTGAACCATTGAACCATTTTTTGGTTTAACAACTTGGTTCAAGGGCATGCCCAGATGGCCAAAGGGCAGCTCAAAGTTCAAAAGCCCTTACGGAGGGTAGGCACTTAAAAGAAAGGCAGCTGAAGGGAACTTTAGATTTTGTTTAAGTCCAAAATTCCTTCAGACTTTTTTTCTGAAGGAATTCCTTCAGACAAAAATTCCAATGGAATTTGGGCTGTAGTTCAAAGTAAATGCTGGGGGGAGACTTTCCGTAGACAAAAGTTCGTGAGAAAACATCTGTGAACAAAAGTCCGCAGGAAAATGTCTGTAGACAAAAGTCTATGAAAACCCAGGAAATAATCCAGAGAGCATAGCGACCCATCGAAGGACCCCAAAGGGTAGGTTCCCTTACGGGGGACTCTCAGCCTAGATAAAGGGGCACAAAACAAAGGCCGATGGGTCACCTTCCCTTTGGGAGGGTGCTAAGAAGGGAATTCAAGCAGAAAAAAGCTTGTGAAGGATCGATGACATTTTGTCAGGGATGGTGATGTCCAGAAAGCCATCAAATATGAGGAAGTGAATTAGCCATTAGTTTTCAAAGCAATGATGGTCGTGTGAACATCAAAATTCATATAGTGAAATAGCTATTCATTTTCAAACAAAAGGATGCCAACCATGAAAGGAAGCCCAGAAATGCAGCAACCCACCAAAAGATCACCCCTGAGGGTTGAAGGGGCCAGAAGAGACAAGATAGGGAAAAGACAAAGTGCCAAGCATGGAGTAGGCAGATAGTCCAAGTGGCAAAGGGAAGCACCGATTCAAGAAGTGACTCCAGTAGGTGAAATAGTGGCTACAAATTATAATTAGAGGATGTGAACGGCCAACCGTGCGACCCTTTTTTCTTCATTTCATATTTATGAGCAGATAAGATGCGTAGGTGCCTTCAATAAATGGCCTTGATTAATGAGAAAACAATGCGGCCATGTCAAAAAAACCCTGAAGTCAAGGCCAAGGTCGATATAGCATTTATTTTTAGGTAGCTCGCTTTTCCCAATGAGGGGACGCAAATGGGCCACTTGTAAAAAGGGGCACCAAAAGGCCTCCTTTTTTCTCCTATATATTGAGGACTTGTCATTTGAGAAAGATATTCCACATTTTTAAGGCATAGCCCCGGCAAAATTTCACCTAAATCAATAAATGCACTTTTACCTCTATCTTGGATAGATATTTTCTGTGTATGTCTTGAGTGTTAGTTTGTGTTCAGTCATTGTCTCTTGACACTTTCATAGTTCTAACACCAACATATATGTTGTATACAAGGTGCCATTTCTACAACTAACAAGGAGAGTTCTATTTGGAGGTAAAGAAATAAAAGAAATTACCTTATATTGTGCATTTCACAGCACCTTTGGTGAATCTCTTTTTTCTGTATTTTCATTAAAGCCTCCCTGTCAAGCTCTTGTAGTCTGGTCCTTCTGCCAAGTCTAAAGTGTATATGTGTGTATGTCTGATTTAAAGTGTGGATGTGAGAAGGTCAACATATTTTGGTGCATCACCTCTTTAGAGTAGTTTGTTTTCCTACATCTTTCTCCCTTTTCAACCCCCCCATTATATATCTATATGTATATATGTGTTAGCACTTGCTGGAATGAATATGATGCATCAAAGGGAGCTAGCCCTTACCTAGAGACTCTCCCCTCCAACTTCGCCAGTCCCATAGGCGAGAGGGGAGTTTCCATAGTTGCGTGAAGAAGGCAGGAGCTCGGCCTCCTGCCAAGGGTGCAATCTTCAGCGTCAACACATAGATATTTTTAAAATTCTTCCATTGATCCTATTTTCACACATACTTTCCTATTAAGTTTTGATAATGACCAACCACATAGGTCAGTAACAACGCATGGATATGTTCCAACAACTTTATAAATAACTCTTAATACAATTCATAGTAAATCTCTTTATCTAGATACATATTTAGTGAAACACATTTATTTCTTTACGCTCATTTTATAAACTCAGGAAAATTTTCCCTAAACCAAGTCTTCATACACTAAATTGTTATGTGTCTCACCTTCAAAAACTCCAAAGTCTATGATTTGTTCAAACATTTTCCTAATAATGGAACCAAAATGTTATGATTTTTCACTGATCTTTCTTAAGGCTTTACACATAATCTCATAAAAAAATAGAATAATTACAACATTGACATGTCATCTAAGCTAAAATACTTATATGCTCACTCGAGGTAACAAGAGAACATCAAGAACCTCATTATGAGATCAAATTAATAATAAAAAATCAAGCATGTCATCATCATAATGAAAACATCCAACATAAGAAATATCTAAGTATACAAAATACACATCATCATAGAATAACACTTAGTCAAAAAATTCATCTTTTCCATCATATTTACATTACTATTAAAAAACATACATGTAATTACATTTAATTCATCACCATCAAAGGATTATATTCACTCACATACATCATATAATGTTGTTTATCATAAATCGCTCAAGCCTTGACTCTAATAAATCTAACTCATCATCTACAAGCATGTAACCTATATGAGATATTCATTCTACTAAATGAGAGAATATGGTCTATATTTATTTTATTCTTCCATTAAACTATTGTCAATTATTTTTGATTTAGTGCCACCTATTCATTCTTTACCAACTACCATCTCACTTAGCCTGGGCCTCAAAATGTTCCCTTATTTGATCATTCCACTTATCTTTTGTAGTAATATATTCTATTTATATAAAAACATATTTTTGTCCATCTTGGATAAATATCATGAAATTTAAATTCTCCTTGTGTGACTGATTTCCATATATTAGCTTTTCCTTAATTGTGTTTCTTTCTCATTTTTGTTGCTTGTCGAATGTGATTTTGTTCCAACCTGCATAGTGTACATCAACTATGCCTTCTTATTGATGCAGGGGCATATTCAATTGTCTTAATTTTAGGTTAATATAAGTTTTAGCGGTATTTTATAAAAATTTTACATTTTTACACTTATTATTAGTCCTAGGTGGTCATATAATTTGAATTGTTTCTCATATGGCATTTCTCGCCATTTCTACAAATTTGAATTTTTGAAACTCTTATCAATGTCTTACATCCTAAATCATGTTTAAAGAAGCCTAATTATTGTAATATTTTTTTTGAGGCTCTATAATGGGTCATATCACTCATTTACATACTTAATTCATATTAGGAGTCGTTTATATAAGGGTGATAGGTATTAAGGTGGTTAGAGTATTTGTCAATGTTCTTGAGAGAGAATCCAAGAATTGTTAGGTAGTTATTGGACATATATAAAATTTATAAATGCTTATGTGGAAGTTAGTATGAGGATGTATTATATGTTTAAATTAATTTTAAAACCCAAATTAATAATAAATCTTCTTTATTTTTACAACTAACTTGTAGACAATGTCACACCTTGCAATCTGTGTTCATGAAGATTGAGTTACAAAGTGAGTTGAAAGACTGTGTGTGTGAATTGAGAAAAGAAAGATAGTTTTGTACATGTTTTTTATGGAAAAAAATTCATTTAATGATAATTAATTTAATTTTAATTTATGTTGTTTCTAATAATATGAACATATAGTTTCTTGTTTAGTAATTAACTAACATACTTTATATTCTATGTTTTGTGCCTTAAAGGACTAAGTAAACATTATATGCAAGGAAGGATTATATGGAAGATTTTTTGGAGTGAATTTATAGTTGGTAAGTATTATTTCCATGTTATTAATACTCTATATGTTGTCACAATTCATTTTCATTGTGTATTTTATGAAGTAACTATGCTTAGACCTATAGAAGTTTATCAAACTTCACACAGTCAAACAAAGAACCTTGTAAAAGAAGTGAATAGTGGTGTCACTAGGAGTTACAATGAATAGAGTAAGTTGTATTGGATTTAAATAGATCATAAACCACCATCATAGATATATGAAATTTATTAGATTATTTAAAATTTCAAACTAACCCTTCTTGGGCCTGTTCAGATAGAGATAACCCTGTGTTAGGGTTTCAAGACTAAAATGTGAATATCTAGAAATCCCACAATTAAAATGTTAAAAAAAAATTATTAGGTTTATTTTATGATTTTATAAAGTATTTTAAAGTTTTTATATTATTCAGGTACTTCTACATATGGATTGAAAGGATTGTGTTTGAATAGAGGTTAAATAGGCCTAAATAAAGCCTAAAAAGAGATTAAAAGAGTGACTTCCAAGTATATTCTGGCCAAGAAACTTCATAAATATATTATATTAGGTATAGGGTATCTAAAAATAAGTTTATTTTCTTGAGATGAGATTGTACCTATCTATACTAATGGAAAAATCCTAAAAAAGGCTACTAGCAAATGAGACCAAATAGCAAGAAGCAATCAGAGATGGAAGGGTTATATTAAGATGTTGTAAATATTGATTAGGTGTTATAATAGTACTTATTTGATCAAGGAGGCAATCATCATAACCTTAATATTCAATTAAATCTGAAACAGGCTTTGAGCATTTGTGGTATTAAGCCTTTGTCAAGATATGAGTGAGTTAAAGCAAGATTCATAGAACAGAGAGAAGGAATTAATAGAGAGATAAGGCATTGATATTATTTGAAATGGTAATAGGTAAAGATTGAGATGTAAATTACATAGTTCATGAGTGGTTGTGTGAAGAATAATAATGACCTTAAGGGGATGAGAGGATAGAGTAACAAAGCTCAAAGAATACATGTCATGAGAGACATCAGAAAGGACATGTTTCATATCAGAGTTAGGTTATGGCAGAGGTAGAGAATATGTGATTATTTTTTCATCCATAATAAACAAGTTTTAGAGAAGACCTCTGCATCATTTGGTATTAGAGCTGGTACATTCTATGGAGGAGGTATGTTTTGTGTTTTGAAAGTGTTATTTACATTTGCATGAAGATCCTATTGAGTAGGTATTGAAGGTTGCTTGAGATGTTGTTATGAGATTGCTAATGCAAGTTACAAGAAAGAGTGGAGAAGTAGAAAAGTGACAGTTTTGTGGCTGAAGCCCTTAAGCCAAGAGGCTTAGAAAGAGAGATAACTAGTAAAATCTAAAAGAAATAAGCTCAAGAAGAGATAGAGATAGAAAGAGGATTCCCAAATGAGGAAAAGGAAAGAGAGATACTCTAAGTGAGTGAGAGTCAAGTAAGAAGACCAAGGTGAGGTCAAATAAGGAAATAGGTAAGTTTGTCAAGAAGAAGAAAGGTAAAGTTGAGACCTAGAGAGAGTGTGTGAAGAGTGTGAAAATAGAAAGATAAATATGAAGGGCTTAAAGAATGAGGATTACCATAAGAATATGGAAAAATAAAAAGAATTAAATAAAAGAGAACTAGTGAGAGAAAATATATATTGATGAGATGAAGACAATCATGGCAGGGTTAGAGCAAGTCATAGAGGATCTTATACAAAGGTTTATAATCAAAATTCAGAAAATAGTGAGATGGTCTCTCAAGGAAATGATGATGAAAAAGAAAAGGCAAATAAAAGTGTGCAAAGTGAGGAGATAGTTGAAAATATTGAACAAGTAGCCTAAGAAGATAGATAAGGGGTCAAGTAAACCTCATGATTATAATTCTAATGATGTTTTGAAATGTGTGTATGTAGGTATGAGAGATGATGAAGGAGATGAGTTAGTTGAGCCAATACATAGGCTCAAGGAACAATAAGAAGGAGAATTTTATCAAGTGGTGTTCAATAATAACCAAGATAAGGGAGAGGCTCAACATAGAGTCTTGATGTTAGAAGAGTAATAATCACAATCATCTATGAGTCAAGATGGCATTAAGCGTGAAGTGATCCTCACTCAATAAGATGCAAAAGAAGATAATAAATTAATGGGATAACATAAAAAGCAAAGGTATGAGGATTTTTAATCATATTTTATTGTGTATGAAGCCATGAAGAGGTAACATAGTTTTAATCATCATCATATGTATAAAGAGATGGTGAAGGAAGTTATAAAAGAGAACATAAACTTATGGCATGCAAAAATGGTGGCTAAGATAAGAATAATTTTGAAGGAAAGGCACAATCACATAAAATAATCCAAGATACATGATGAATTTTAAGATAATAAAGTTTAAGGATAAGTTATAGATGAAGGAAAAATAATAGAAGGAGAGGAACAAGATGAGTTGGTGGTTGATGCAAATAAGAAGAATAATCCATGCAGGACATATGAAGATGCTTGAAAATAAGAGCAAGATGTGAACAAGGATAAGAGTTGGATTATGCCTCAAAGGCATGAGGAGATACATGTTTTATTTAATGATTTGGTGTTTATTATTGGTATAGCTTGGATGAAGATAGCAAGAGGGAAGATAAGGAATATGTGTGGATCTGAAGAGCATGTCCATCTGGATGAGAGACTAGTTACAGTAGTAATTAAGACAAATGGAGGTATACATTCCTCAAGTATGCCTTGGGATCTAGGAGGCCATGCAATTTAGAGTAGGATTTAGTAGAGAGAAAAGATGTTGAGAAAGGTTTCAAGAACAATCCTTCATAAGAAGATCCATTTAACTTTTAGGGAAAGTTTCTTTTGTCCTTGGTAGTTTGATGTAGGGACATCTTCAATTAACTTAATTTTGGGTTGATATATGTTGTATGGGTCTTTTATAATGTTTTTACACTTTTTAGGATTCCTAGGTGGTCATAGAATTTGAATTGTTTCTTATATGGCATTTTCCCACCATTTCTACAAATTTGAATTATTGAAACTCTTGTCAATGTCTTAGGTCCTAAATCATGTTTGAATAATCCTAATTGTTTTAATCTTGTTATTGAGGTGATATAATTGGTCATATAACTCTTTTACATACTTGAGTCATATTATGAGTCTTTTATATAAGGGTGAAAAAGATTAAGGTGGTTAGAGTCCTTGTCAATGTTCTTGAGAGAGAATCTAGTAACCCTTAGGTAGTTATTAGACATATATAAACTTTGTAAATGCTTATGTGGGAGTCAGTATGGGGATGTATTTGAGTTTTAAATTAATTTTAAACCCCAAATGAATAATAATTTTTCTTCATTTTGACAACTAACTTGCAGACCCTATCACACCTTGTAATCTATGTTCATGAAGATTGGGTTATAAAGTGAGTTGAAAGACTGTGTATGTGAATTGAGAAAAGAAAGATAGTGTTTTAAGTGTTTTTTATGGAAAAAATGTCAGTGAATGATAATGAATTTAAGTGTAATGTATGTTTTTTTCTAATAATATGGACATATAGTTTCTTGTTTGGTAATTAACTACCATACTCTATATTTTGTGTTTTATGCCTTAAAAGACTGAGTAAACATTATATGCAAGAAAGGATTATATGGAAGGTTATTTGAGGTGAATTTGTGGTTGTTAAGTCGTATTTACATGTTTCTAAGACTCTATATGTGGTCACAATTCATTTTCATTATGTGTTTTATGAAGGAACTATGCTCAGACCTGTAGAAGTTGGTCAAACTTCACACAGTCAAACAAAGAACCTTGTAAAAGATGTGAATAGTGGTGTCAATAGGAGTTATAATGAATAGAGGAAGTTTTATTGGAGTTAAAAATATCCTAAACCACCATCACAGTTAGATGAAAGTTGTTAGATCATTTAAAATTTCAAATTAACTCTTCTCAGGCATGTTTAGACAGAGACAATCCTATGTTAGGGTTTCAAGACTAAAACATGAATATCCAAAGATTCCAATATTAAAATGTTAAAAAAATTGTTATTGGGTTTATTTTATTATGTTTTAAAGTATTTTTAAGTTTTTGTATTAGTCAGGTACCTTTGCGTATAGATTGAAAGGAATGTGTTTGAATAAAGGTTAAATAGGCCTAATTAAGCCTACACAGAGCCTAAAAAGAGATTAAAAGAGTGACTTCCAAGAATAGTTTGTTAAATAAAATTAATGAATACATGGCATTTAATAAATTGTATCTAAAAATAAGTTTAGTTTCCTGAGATGAGATTGTACATGTCCATACTAATGGAAAAGGCCTAAAAAAGGCTACTAGCAAATGAGACCAAATAGAAAGAAGCAATCATAGATGGAAGGGTTGTATTAACATGCTGTAAATATTTGTTATGTGTTCTAATATGACTTATTTGAACAAGGATATAATCATCATAACCTTTATAGGAGTCAAGAAACTCTGAATCAGGTTTTGAGCATTTGTGTTATTAAGCCTTTATCAAGATATGAGTGAGTTGAAGCAAGATTCACAGTAAAGAGGAGTTAATAGAGAGTTAATGTTGAGATTATTTGAAATGGTAATAGGTAAATATTTATATTTAAATGACATAGTGCATGCATGGTTGTGTGAAGAATATCAATGACCTTAAGGGGATGAGAGGACAGGGTAATAAATCTCAAAGAACAGAGGTCATGAGAGACATCATGAAGGACATGTTATAGATGAGAGCTATGTTATGGTAGAGGTAGAGAAAATGTGATTATGTTTTCATCCATAATAAAAAAATTTAGAGAAGACCTTTGCATCACTTATCATGTACATCATTCACTTTCCTATGCACTTAATCTTAACTATGTACATTACAAGCATCTAAATAATTCTTATGCATTTCACTTGTACATAATCAATCTTAAACAATTTTTATATGTTATTTAATTATAAACACTTTAAGAAGTAGGAGATGAAAAACTCCCATAGTCACAAAACCTATTTAAAGATTTATTCACAATAAAATAGATCAATTGATCACTAGTAATATATTAATGGTAATATACTATAATAATATGTTTTATCTTATAACTAAGATTCATAATACATAAAATTTATTAAGCCATTGAAGATTCAAAACTTTCATACCCCACCAAGGGAAAGGTCCCAGTAGTGGTGTGCCCTAACTTTGGATGTTGAATTAAGGTGCTATAACATTATAGTAGATTATGAAATTCTTACGCATTTTAATATGTCATCTTAAATACTTATAACTAAGGTTTCAAGGTATAATTCATTATACATATTATGATATAACCAATTTTATCACGAGAAGTCATAAAATGCATTTTTTAAACCTATGACCAAAATTTAACCTTTGTAGTACCAATAGTTGTGCATTAGAGTATCAATACTTGAGTCTTACTTATCAAGATGTGATTATATACTTTTAATTTTATAGATTAAATGTTGAACAAGTATTAGATACTACATGCACCACTACTTGCGCACTTTAATATTTATACACACCAATATCTTCCATCAATGGAGCACACTTGAACAAAAACCCTATTCCACCATTGGTAGGTACACCACTGCTGGGACCTTTCACCTAATATTTAAAAAGAAATGAAAAACAAAACAAACATTTTTGGTAAACAAGTGTGTATGATTTTTTCACTTTAAAGATGGGAAGCTTTTATAATTTATAACATAAAAAAATGCTTTTTGCAAACAAATGTTTTTCTTTTCTTAAAATAGTGATAGAAAATTTATAACAATGAAGGATATTCATGAATTATATTTATGATAAATAATAGATCACCTTGTATATCATTAGCGATAATCCTACTTAGGGCCTAAATTTGATGGTTGTATGGCAATATTTATTTTTTTCCTTGTAAAATACAATTGATTTTTTTAGGAGATTGTATTAGATGTAATATAAAATTTTAAATAAACTGTCATAAATTATAAAAAATTATAATAAATATATATTTTCTCTAATATTTATTTTTATTATAAATTACATTAACATTTGAAAGATAATGTTGAATAAATAACCATCATTAAAAAAATTATGACGGAGAGAGTCAATCGTCAAATTTAGGCCATAATCCCACTCAACCATGAGCTAATATATGACTGTAGCCTTTTACCCATTAAATTCATCCCATATCTGGCATATTACATAGATAGTAAGTAGCCTCATTGAACAAGGGACACATAATAACTAGTCCCTACCTTTGTATTGAGAATTATTTGTGTGTGAGTTTGAATGTAAATTTACAATGTAAACTTGCTTTTAATAATTTTAATAGTATGTTGCATTTCATTTTTGTTTCATTTAATTCAATGTATCAACATGAGTGTGTAGATAGATGATTTTTTTTCTTAAACGTTAACAAATATGAATAGAAACATTGTTTATTGACAACTATAGATCAATTTGAACTTGAAAATAAAAATTTAATATTGTGTAACTACTTGTTACAATTTGAATTTAATTAGCATTAGTTATTTTTAAAGTTTAAAGGTTGTGTAGTGACAGTGTTAAGAGCAGAGTATTAACATAATTTATAGGCACAGATTATTTATCAAGATCTTAAATAATACTCAATATTGATTACAACCTATTAAGTCAAATATAAATAAATTTAAATAGATATATGGTATATACTCGAAAAATTATTCACATTAAAATAATGGTAATGAAAAATGATTATAGATGAGTGATAAATTTGTTCAAAAAGTTTTATAAAAAATTGACTAATAAGTAAGAGATAAAACTAAAAATTACATGAACTTGAAGCACTATGATATAAATTAAAGGTTAAGAGTGCAAGTATTAATTATAATCATGTAAGTATTAAGTAACCCTACAAATATGCTAACATAATGATGACATTGTTTGATGATATGGAAATATGACATGGTAAGATGATGTAATGTTATAGTAAAAAATAGATAATAATGTGTCATGAATAAATAGACCACATTGTCGCTAATTCAATTAGCCCTTTAAAAAATTTATGATAGTGTATTAAAAATAGGAATGGAGTTACATAGAATTGATAAATAGTTATTGACGTATGAATGGTTTAGCTAGATTTGATGTAGCAATATTATGTTATAGAATGTGAACAAAACCAAAATATTTGTTTCGCATTATAATGAGATCCAAAATTTTATCTTTCATCGACATGTGATGTGGCAGATTGAAACTTACATTTAAAATGGACTTTTCACTTAAACCTTGAATAATTGTCATAAGTTCTAGCACTTTGCTACCCCTAAATTAAGACAAGTGGAATGTAGAAGCTCAGAACAATAATGAACGATACATAACTATTAATTATGATTAGTTATAACCAAATATTATTGGCGAAGGTGAAATCTATACTAACCATGCTTTGGGATTTGAAAAGGACTAACAAGATGTTTGTAAGCTTTTGTAGTTTGTCAACTTGTTAAAAACTAAATTTAAATGTAACCTGCATTTAGTTTAAAATTAAAAAGATGGGGCAACATTAACTTGAAACAAGGTAGATGAAATTATATATGTATTAGATTCAATGTGAAAATCATAATTATATTTGAAATTGATTGCGATGGTATTGGAGAAGCTACATAAAAAAGGCCTTTTTGGTAAACAAGTGTGTATGGATTGTTAACATTAAATACTTGAAGCTTTAAAAATTCATAACATAAAAAAACGCTTTTGGCAAACAAGCATTTTTTTGTTTCATAAAATATTTAAAATACTTTATAATGATGAAGCATATTCATGCATTATATATAGGATAAATAAAGGATCACCCGTGCTTATTTATCATTAGCTATAATCCCACTAAGGGCTTAAATTTGATGGTTGTATGGCAGTATTTGATTTTGCCCCCTATAAAATACAATCAAATTTTTTCAAAAGATTGTATTAGATGTAAAGTAAAATTTTAATTAGACCGATAAAAATTATAATTATAATTTATAAAATATTATAATAAATATTTTTTTTTCTAATTTTTATTTTTATTATGAATTATAATAACATTTGAAAGACAGTGTTGAATAAATGACCATCATAAAAAAAATCATGATAAGGAGGGTTGACTGTCAAATTTAGGCCATAATCACACTCAAACATGAGCTAATATATGACCTTTTATCCATTAAATTCATCCCATATCACACATATTCTATAGATAGTAAATAGCCTCATTGAATAACATGATTGCTTTGGGAAGAAATTATTTACTCGCTCTAGAATATCCAAGAATGGCCAAAATACATTTATTAGTTATTAATTAGCATGATTTTAGGGTATTGATATGAATGCCAATTATTAGTCTAAGTTACATGTTATTGGTGCATTTATTGGTTTTTAGTAGTCATTATTGTTCTTAGCACTTCAACACTTCCTCTCTCCTCTTTTTTCTCTCTCTCTCGATTTATATGTTAGAAACATCTTAAAATTTCTAACATGTGTCAAAATCATCTTGACATCATATTAGGCTACACCCATACCCTGTCATGAATTTTCACTTCTTGACTATTTGATACCAATTTGGGTGCCAGTAAGGTCTTTATTTGAATTCAAATGTCTATAAATACATAAGCATTGTTGTTTATTTGACAGTAAGAAATATACCAAGTAGTGAGCATTCATAAAATATTATTGAGCATTCATAGGTATTCTAGAGAGATCAATAAATAATTGTAGCATTTATCATTTCTCTGAAGCTATTATTTTACATAAAGCACTTTCTGTGCATGACCTAAAGCTTTGTGTATTTTTGAAGTTATTTTCATTTACATAATTTACTAATTTTTGATATCTTCTATCTATTTTTTTCCACCAATTATAATTTCTATATTAAGATGAAATTTATTAATCCATGTTAACCCTCAACACATGTATCTAAAACTCATTTTATTTTCCTTAAATTTAAGATATCATAGTCATTGTAAATCAAAAAGGAAATTATTTATTTTGCAAATTACAAATGTCATAATATACAAATTAGAGTGATGAAAGAGAAAATCAAAACCAAACAAACACAATTATCAATTCATTATTAACCTTGCCTTCCATATATCAAAAAATCCTAAATGTTCTATATATATCTTTCAAAAACATTGTATGCCCTTATTTTACCTTTTGAAATAATCAACTTTAAATCAACCAATGAAAAGACAATTTAAAATTTAATTGGGAAAATAACTATTTAATTTATAAAAACACTATTTTTCATTGATTTTATTAGTCAAAATATTTTCCCAACTATATAAAGTTATTTTTAGAATTAAAAATAATGCATTAATTGATTTGTATTAAGTGTTGTCCTTGGCATTAAATAACTTGGCCACCTCATCTTCCTTCTATGAGCAATAAAGTTACAATATTAATAACTAATTTGTTTTTAATGGCGTTATGTGTTTCGTGGGTTTTTACTATACAACATTTCATTTTCTCAGGATTGGATTCAACTGTTATGTTTGAGTTATATTCGTATTTAAAATTCATCCAAGAGCATGCACCCTCTGCAAGGGCATCTTATGACTGCAAGACAAAAAGTATGCATTCTCATCTATATATTCAATGTATCATGTATTGGTGTGTATATAATATTTTTGTGGGTTTTGGTGTGTATTTTGTATTGGGTTTTAGTTTATGTATTATGTATGGTATTTTCATGTTATTGTATTAGGATCTTAGCGGTTTGTTCTGGTATTGGGTTTACTGTCCTATTTCCTGTAATTGGGTTTTTATGTTGGCTCTTCCATTGTTGTTTTAATGTGTATATTTTTTATTGGATATATATATATTTTAATGTATATGTTTTATATTATAAATTTAATGTATATATAATTAATATATTTCATGCATTTACAATGTATTTTGTGTCAATTTTTTTTGGTGATTGTTAATGTTAGTTTGTATTATAATATTTTTTGGATGTAAAGTGTGTTAGATTGTGATTAACATTAAAATTGGGGAGGAAAGATATTCTAAATTTGATAGTTTTTTTTTTTTTTATTGATGCATAAAATATCAAAGTTTGTATCAGTGGTATGAGATTACGTATTTAACATTTTTTCCTTTTTAACTTTAAAAAAATATTTTTTTATTATTGTATTTTGGTTTATTAAATCATATACATTTTTTGTATTACAAATTGAATGAAATTTCAATTTATATCATAAAAATAAATTTTAATAGATGGTTTGAAAACCCTCATATTTGAATTAAATCTGAAATTTAACTTACCATCATTAAAAAAAATTAAACATAAAATTAACCATTTAAATTCAAGTCTATTAAAAGTAACTAATAGAAACTCTCTTCATTTTTTTCATTCAAAAGATTTCTAAAATCATATGAAAATAATAAATTTCAATTGATGCTAGTTCTTTTCACAACACACACTTATGAAAGGTAAAGAGAATGAAAATGATGAACATGGGAAGAAGTAAATTGTGATAGCCACTTGGATATTTGTACACAAATTATAAAATTGAGGGTGAAGTAACTAGAGTTAAAATGAAACCTGAGGGTTGGAACTTGGACATATACTAGAAAAAAAACTCTATTTCTCAATGGTAAGTTAAAACATAATGTCCAACCATATATATTAGGTTAATGGATGACTAGAATAAAAATATGTCACATTAAAAATAGTGCAGATCCATTCTAAGTAAGAAACTACCCTTTTTGAAATACAATATGGATGATGGGCCATACTACTAAAACCAAGTTAGGTCAAAGTATATCACTCATCTTTGGTTAGACCATGATGATCACATAATACTGGAAGCAAAGTCCTAATTTTTATTTGGAGTTACTTGTCTTAATTAAAATACTTCATAATTTTAAATATAGAATATCATTTATTTTCAAATTATTCTTCTTCAAAATCACTAATGTCATATCTCATAAAAGTTTTTTTCAAAACTAAACGGAATTTATATACATTGAAAAAGAAACATATATACTACATAAAGCTAAAAATAAATGTCCATGTCCATGGAAACAACAAATGCATACCACTTTCATTTTATAATTAAGTGGGAAATTCTAAAAACAAATCATGTATTCAAAGGAAAAAGAGTGCTAAAATGGATGAAATTTTATTTACCAAAAATAATATTTAGTTGAGAAAATTTTGCAAAGTTGCTATGATTTTTTACAAAATTACAAGATTACAAGTCACTTGCATCATCATGGCTATCATAGTTTCAATTTTAGAAACACCCTTTGTTAGCTATTACCACTCTTTCAAACATTCTACACCCACGAAAATTACATAAGCTTCATGAGCTTGAGAAGTTAAGGCTGGTGAATGATATTTTCTTATACCACCGACTTGGGGATATTATGCACAATAGAAGATAGTAATTGTAGATACTAAATTCTAATCTATGTAATACTCTAGTCTTGTATACTTGATAAGTATCCACCATGATTGTACCTTTTACTTATAGACCTACCTGTTGACGAAAGGCTCACATTCACTATCTCTTTGTACCTCAATTGGTTATCTCTTAGTCCAACCATTGTTACCTTGATGAACAGGCCTTATATACTATGAAAAAATCTCTAACCTTTATCATTATCCTTCACTATCAGTTTTAGACCTATACTTATTTTCTAGTTTCCTAGACACTTATGTCTTAGGTGGGCACCTGCATCAATGCAAGTGTCCAATTTTCCTACAAACTATCCAATGCCCAAAATTCATCCAATTTTCAAATGAAACACATCTTAAAGGTTGGCCTAGGTGATTTAGTGTGAGATATTTATAAAATGGATTGGTATATACACAACATAAACCCTCATTAATTCACCACCTGAAAATCACATACAACTCATAAGGAAATATACCAAGAAGCACTCAATCAAGCATTCAAATGAAGAAAACCTACTATATTCATCTATATTTCCATATCAATAATAGGAGCAATATTTTCACATGTTTGAATCATTCAAAGAGTATCCTATGAGACATATTTTCTAAGTTACAAGCTAGTCCTTGGCATGTCTATGCTTATCACAAATTGCATTTTTGTATACACACAAGCCAACATGTAGGGTATAACTACATAAGTTTGAGACCCTCTTCAAAGTATTAGATATGTAGGTAGTGCTCATTGATAGAGGTGTCCTTGGGGTAGCTCAACACTGTGATCCTATTAACCCATTTTTTTCACAAGCAATCTAAGGGTGAGGAAGCTAGGGTTTGATCATTTGAATAAGATAAGAAACTTATGTACACAATATGAAAGCATCATAAGAAAAGTGACATAAAACCCAAAATAATATTGTGGGACACACTAGATCTAGTCAGTATTCTATGCAAGACATCTGTGTTGAAGTTAGTCATCTATGTTGATGCAACCATCTAGATCCAATGCAAGCATCTAAGGCCACAAAAAAATATTCCTAGAATCTGATGGCTATTCTAGGATCATCTTCTAGTCCACTTCTAAACTATTCTAGGTCATACCTATATGAAAACAATAAACTAACTAACTTGCATCGATGTTCCCTATTTATTACAATATCTATCAAAAATTGTACTTTACTATTTTTAATAATCTTAGCTATATAAATTCATAATACTATTTATTTGAGTTTATATTAATTGGCCTGCTCATTAGGTTAGTTCACCATCCTTTTGTAAAAAATAATCTAATACCCCTTAGCCTTAGATATCATGCATATCTAAATTTAGGGGTAAAACATTTTGGTGAACTCGACTTCTGGTTTGTTTGAATCACACACTAGATTGCAATATAGACTTTACCCCTCTCCAAAACAAATTAGTTTTTATTTTTATTATTTTTTGAGATGTAATTTTTTGCATGGACATAGCTTAAGTAATGTTTTCTTCTATTTTTTCCCTAGACTTTGTTCTTCTCCTCTATGTGGTTGTATCCAAATTTTTAGCCTTTTTCAACATGTTTATATCTACTACAAGCTCCAGGAAATCCCATTTTTTAAATCATTGGTTTAGTATGTTTGATGACCAATGTATTGCATATGAGGATCTTATGGCATATAAATAAAGTACTCAATCCTCCTCCTTTGCTTATAACTATGCCAATGAAAAAACTAATGATGAAAATACATGTTTAAATAAATATGTTAACAATTATAGCATACTTTCATATGGTTATGAGTGTGATTATACCCCCTTGAATGCCAATATGAGGAGCCTATTTTACCTATTTCTTATATTTCCAATAATGAAAGACCTAAAAATTTACAAATGAACATTTTTTCTAATGCATCACATGAGGATGATACAATAGACATGCAATAAATTAGCATTTATGATCTAAAATAATAGCAATGTTTCATGCAAAAAATCTCAAAATGAATAAAAAATTGAATGTTTAATTCTTCCCTTTCAAATGATGAAAATGGTGAAAAAATTGAACGTGTTCCTTCTTTCCAAAGCAATGATAATGTTTAAAATCTTGTTCCTTCTATAGATCACTCAAATAAGAATTGGGTAACATACTTCTATTTCTCTAGCTTGTAATGATCAACATGCATGTACTACTTCTTCCCCTATCTTATCTATTTGGAAATATGAAAGTGAAAATTCAAATTCTCCCAAACCATTCATTGAAGATTCATGCATTTACATTTTCAAGCACATTTACTACAACTAATTCCAAACTTATATAATATAAGAAAAATAAAATCAAATTTTCATTGCATGATGAAAATGACAATGTTGCATCACATATTTCCTTTTAATATGATCATGATGTATCAAAATTAGAAAGTAGTATTGCATTATTTCTACCTCCTTTATTTGAAATCAAAAATTGACAATGAAGATTGCATTTTTCCTTATATTGTAAATCAAGTAGACAATATTCTTCTTTTTCCCTCCTTTACATTTTTTGCTCAAAATAATGTTTCAAATTTAGATCAAAAAATTCAAACCACATCTCTTACTCCTCTCTGATGAGAATAAATTCCAAATATATAATAGAGTGTCATTAATCTTCATGATATCCAACATTCTATAGTTGATTCTTTATCAATGAATGTTCCTCTACTTAATTTTCCAAACCACATGATGATCGTATCCAAAAATACAATGAAGGCAGTAAAGATCCTATTATTACTATGATCCATATGTATGGAAAAGTACAACCTCTAAGTAAGTATTTAACCACTTTACCAATACCTCCTAGTGATATTTTATCTCTCATGACTACCATGGGGGACCTTCAAAAAAAGATGACTATTCTCAAATTGTAAGTTCACTCCCTTGAGGATACCTTTAATGATAATATTTTAGAGGACCAACCCATTACTAGATTTTTTTTTATTATCCATATCCTTCCACCTTGATCATGCCTATGTTTTCTTCCTTTGATGGAAAAGGAAATCTTAAAAATCATGTAAAATAATATATACACTCCTTTGAATATTGGGCTAAAGATGGATGCCTGTTATTAAAATATTTCCATTGAACTTTAGCTTAAGAGGCACTTGATTGGTTCTATACACTCCAAAATGGTTCCCTATCAACCTTTAAAAAACTTGAGGATGCATTTTTATCTAGTTTCTATATCTACACATTACCCGAACTAACATTAGAACATTTTCAAGTCTTAACTCAAAATGAGGATGAATACCTTCAAGAATATGCCATTAGATTTAAGGATATCTTGTATTTCTTAAACTACAGACCCTCATATTTGGAATTACAATTAGTATTTAGCAGGGGCCTTGTTTCACCACTTAGATAAAATGCATTGTATAATCCTTTTGCTTCAATTGACATTTTATATTGGGATGTACATAAATATGAATGTCCTTTGACTAATAGAAAATGAAATTACCCATTTTTATACCAAATGGCAAACATGTTACAAAAAAAATTCCTAAAGCAAAGCAAAAAACCAAGAAGAATCAATAATCACCTTATAAACCTTCTCCAAAACCATGGTACCTACCAAATAAAAAATAGTAAAAATTTTACACAGATAAAAAAATTCTACATAAAAAGTACCTCTTACAGTTAAACCATATGCCTATACTAATAGGCAACCACTTCAGTTTGATTAGTTACGAGATAGACCACATGATATATTGCATTAAATTTTGGATAAATGGATGATAAACCTTCCTCCTAATTACTACCATGCACCACACATATTTGATAAGGTAAAATGACAATCCTTTTACACTCACCATGGTATTAACAAACATCAAGATAATGATTATTTTTATCTCAAGAAAAAACTTACACAACTTGTCGATCATGGAATCTTTTCATTTAGGAAAGATGCATCTAGGTCTATTTATCTTTATTATTATAGAGGTTATCCTGAGAGTGTAGATACATTCCATGCCACTCCTTCTAAAGAACATGTTGTCTATCTACCTTCACAAAAGTCAACCACTAATCAAAGTCATTCTCCTAGTGTACCTTCTACTAAGACCGATCTCTCCCACATTGATCCTACCAAGGAACCAATGGTTGATCATGATATTGATAGAGGGACATGTGGATGAGACCTCTAGACACATTTGATATAACTTAATCACATATTCATAAAGTATATTTGGGTACCAAAATTGGCATGCATAGATACATATCAAACAAATACATGAAATATGTTTATAAATACATTAGTTCTAGTGATGGAAACAAAACCAAAAGTTATATTACCAAATGATCATTTTATTAGATATTTATTATTTATAAATAAATTTCATGGCATATGGTAATTGCCTCATTATTACTACATTACCAAATTAATGCATTACTACTATATATCTCCCCCTCCTCCCATAGAGATTGATATGAGTAGAACTCTATCTCATGGATATGATGTCAATGATTATTGTGACTATCACTATGGCCCTGGACATTATACAGATAGATGATATACATTGAAGCATAATATCCAAAACCTTATCGATAACCACCAACTTACATTTTATGATCCTCTTAAAGATTCAGGGTCACAACCTGGTGACCATCAGAACCAAAGGATATTTAGTGATCCATTAAAATATCATTCTCAAAAAAATACAGAAGTGTAAATGGATATAATTCGCATCCCCCTCCACCACATTCTAGGCACCCATGGTACTTACACATGGCATATACCTCCCTTGGTTTAGAGACCCTCTATTACTTTTGATGATAGTGAGATTGTGGATGTTGACTCAGATCTTCATTCATTATTCATTTGAGCATACTTTGATCACTAACCTATTCATAATGCTATGATTGATAATGGTGTTAATGAAAATGTTTTCACTATGAAATTACTTACACATTTGAGATAACACATTTGATTTTTAACCCTTGACCAAAGTGGTTAGAGCATTTGATGGGAATTCATAACACATCCTTGATGAGATTGAATTACCTTTATAGGTTGGCCCAACACATGTGGTCACTACCTTATCAGTTATACCATATATTAGAGTATTTGATATGTTATTTAGATGTATTTGTATATATAAACTCCACACATTACGTTCCATAGTGCATGTGTGTATTAAATACATTCATACCGACAAAGTAGTCACAGTTCTTGAAATTCAATATGAAGATCCACTTGAACAAAAAAAATTATTCCAAGAGAAATAATTACCTACCAAGGTTAATCCTCTATGAAAGAGTAAGAAATAGGAAATCTCCTTTTCTAGGTATCCCATACTCGAGAGACCATTACATTAGAGATACACAATGGATTCCATAGAATCCTCATCTACTACTATGTAGCATACTCAATTATCTAGAGTAACTAAACATGTTACTATTAATTCTACTTTAGATACATGACATAACACAAAATAATGGGTTTCATGAACCCCTACTCCTTTTATTACCTCTTTGACACCACATAGTCCTATGACACATGCACAGAGCATTATAGATCCTACAATGCCATATATTACACCTATACATACACCTTGATAATACCACACATTTGATATCCTAAATCCAATGTTCATAGCACTTACATATGAGAATCCATTAGATGGGATAATTGGATATAATTTATGTTTTCAAATACACCAAAAAAAATTAAAAAAAATTAAATCTTCTCAAAATACCAAAACATTCAAATAATTCAAAAATACCAAAAAATTTCAACATGTTCCTAGTTTTACTATTTCTTATACATATATTATTTTCTCCATGTTAGTAGATAACATATATATATATATATATATATATATATATATATATATATATATATATATATATATATATATATATATATATATATATATATATATATATAATGTTCCATACTTCATTTGAGTGTGATATGGGCATACCTAGGTACATGATATATGCACATATAGAACTTGGGATTTCCCTCCACTCACGTCCTAAGTATGTTGGGGCATCTGCTTCTTTGATCACAATACACCCAAGCTATATTATTCTTAGATCACTTTCCATTATCATTTTTGAGATTATATAATTACACATGCCTCTATCCATTTTTATACCTTTCATAATGTACTTGATAGCTATGTAATTAACATTGCATGCAAACACATATATTTAGGAACTATTATGCTATGTTCATGTTGGTTACCTATTATCCTTGGTTGTTATTGTATTACATTGTACTTCTTATTAGATAATATGATCCATCAATTATGGTCTCCATGCCCTAATTTCTTATTCAAACATTTGAATATTTCATTTTATACTTTGTGGACATTTGAATAAGTCATGTTCCTTCAATTATGTAACATTTGAACATGCCCCTTGTATGAGGTCTCCTTGGACCATTTCTTGTTGAAGTGCTCTTGTGTGTGTGCTTGATTTCTTGTTGATCTTATATTGTTAATCTCTACACATTGACATGATCTACATAATGCATCTTAAGATTTGATGTGATCATATAACTACGTACTTAACTATTATATCTACCTAGACATGTTACTCATATATTATACATGATCCATACATAGCTTATACATTTATCTTATCTTATTGAGGTAAGGTAACTACCAAAATCTACTTCCTCTCACCTCAAAAGTGGGGACATATCATTGGAGGCATGTCATAGGGACATGGGCTCTAAATTTGCATAGATTATTTAGATTATAGTGGGGGCATGTTATGTAAACATGACCTCCACATTTACATCAGTTCTCATATTCTCATGATTATAGTGGGGGCATGTTATGGAAACATGTTCTCCAAATTTACACTAGTTTTTAAATTATCCTAATTCAATAGGGGCATGTCATAGAAACATGTCTTCCACACTTGCATCGATTTCAAATTCACCATATTTCATAGTTATATGATTTATATATACATTTAGCACAACATTCTATGCATTGATCTTCTTATTATACCTAGATTTTAACTTGAGACATATATCAGGTGCATATGCCATGCAAAGGGTACCTAAAATTTCAAAATAAAATCATTTTCCATATTTAAAATACTTTTATGAACTGTTATTATACCCAACTTGGATCTTATGGACCATTATTGAGTCATTACTATAGTAATTGGTTCACTTTTAGAAGGTTAAAATGATTAAATTACTCAATCTTACCGAGCTTATAATGTAGACTTCATTAAATCATCTATATTAATAAAAATTATAGGTTAGATTTTATTAAATCATCCACCCTCATGAGATACATATTTTGATTTAATTAAATTTCTCACACTCACTAGATCATCCACATATTTGGGTTGTATGATTGAGATAAAACAAGCTCAATGGACATGTTGTAACTCACCTTTACATCAAGGTTGGGGGAATGTGTCCTCCAATCTCTATATATATACAATTTTAGATTCAAATTTATCCTAATATAAAATTCAATGCATCATAATTATACGTCCTTTCAAATCAAATTTACAAAAGGCAAGATGGTTGTATTGACACACATGTGTACTCCTAACCTTTCTCTTTCTAATTTTAAACATTTCAAATTATTTTAATTTCAGATTTAATACATTGATTATATATTATAACATCATCTTGTTTTTAGGTCAGACACCAACAAAGCACTTAGGTTTGGATCACACAAAGACAAGGTGTGTTATACACACTCAAGTATGTATTTATTTCCTTTAAACTAGCAATTTCATTACTAGATTAAAAGGGAGGAGGGGGCAGTGGGGGTGGGGGAGGGAAAATTTGGATGTAGATACTAAAATATAATTTATTTAGTGCTCTAATCTTTTACACTTAGAAAATATCCATCATGGATGTACCTTTTAGTTACAAACCTACTTACTGCCAAAAGGTTCACGTTCACTATCTCTTTGTGCCTAAATTGATTATCCCTTAGACTAACCATTTTTATCCTGATGACCAGGGCTTATATACTATAAAAAAATATCTAAACCTGATCATTAACCTTTACTATCGATTTTATACCTATACCTATTTTGTCTATTACTAGACACTTATATCTTAAGAGGACACCTACATCAATGCAAGTATCCACTTTTCCTAAAAAGTGTTTCATCCCCAAAATTCATCTAATTTTCAAATGAAATGTATCCTAAAGGTCATCCTAAGAAATTTCATAGAATATATTTATCAAATGTATTGGTATATATACAATATCAACCCTCATTCATTCACCACCTACAAATCACATACAACTCATAAGGTAAAATACCAAGAAGCACTCAATCAAGCATTCAAGTGAGAAAACCTACCCTATGTGCCTATATTTTCATATCAATCATAGGATAATTATTTACATAGGTATAAAAGAATTTAAATAACATCCCTGTAGCCATATTTTTCAAGTTACAAGCTAGGTCATTGCATGTCTATGCTTATCATATATTACATCTTTGTACACACACAAGCCAACACATAGGGGAGAACTACATAAGTTTGAGGCCCTCTTTGTATTATTATATATGTAGGTAGTGCCCATTGATAGAGGGGTCCTTGGAGAAGATCAATACCATGAGCCCACTAACCATTTTCCATTAGTCACACCAAGGTTGAGGAAGATAAGGTTTGATCATTTAACTAAGAGAAAAATCCTATGTGCATGATTTGACGGAATCAAAAGAAATGTGATATAAAACCCATAAGGTTCCATTGGGTCACATCCAAATCTTGTTAGTATTCCATGTAGGACACCTACATTTAAGTTAGACACCCACATTGATAAAACCATTAAGATCTAACACAAGCATCTAAGGTCACAAAAATAATATTCCCAAAATCTAAAGACTATTCCAAGATCATTTTCTAGTTCACTTCCATCTTGTTCTAGGTTAGACCTTCATGAGCATAGTAAACTAGCTAAGTATCATTATTACCTATTTATTGTAATATCTATCAATAGTTGTACTTTAATATTTTTAGTAATCTTAGATGTATAACTTTAAAATATTATTTATCTGAGTTTCTATTAATTGGCCTACTCATTACGTTAGTTCATCATCCTTGTGTAAAAGATAATTTAATACATCTTGACCCTAGATATCATGTATATCTAAATTTAGGGTTAAAAATAATAATCATAGTT
The DNA here is from genome assembly GCA_037957365.1 of Torreya grandis. Lineage (NCBI taxonomy): Eukaryota > Viridiplantae > Streptophyta > Pinopsida > Cupressales > Taxaceae > Torreya > Torreya grandis. The sequence continues at coordinate 500,785 of JARHVA010005081.1, read as the reverse complement.
ATTTTTTGAGCTAAGACTGAAGGTGGATGCATATTTTTCTAGCCCCACTCAAAATTTTCTCTCTATTTTTAGTAACAAATGAAGTATTGAAAAGAACTTATGGGATTTTGAGTAATTAAATGAAAAATAATCGACTAGTTAGAGCTATAAAACTATAATAGTTCTCTTGATTCTTAGCTCAAATTCATTTTCTACTATTTTTCCTCATATACATAGAATATATTAATATGTAATGATTATGTAGAATAATAGATTAATAAATCACTATTAATAAAAAATATATATGTGGATCAATTAGGAGAGTCAAAAAGAATCTAAAGTATGTAAACTACACAAAATGTGCATTACTGCAAGGTATAATCACTTCCATTGGTATAATATTCATGGGTCTAGTAGTAATGTTGCTACAATAATAGCATCAATTAAGGTTGCACAAAAAATATGGAAAATGTTATAGTACTTTTATTATGGACTAGTTATCAAGTGGAATATTGAGATTGATTATGTTAGTCAATAATGTTAATATTTTTATAAGAATCAAAACTATGGGCCTCTCAACAAGGTGAGTGCTTCAATAATATCGAATAGGTTTCATATGTATATATTGTAAATATTATTCTTTATATGTGAAATTTTGGATCAATTAGTCCCAGTTTCATCATTGATTGAACCAACTACTTGATATATTCAATCAAGATGTAATTTGGGCCAATTTAAGCTATATAAACATAATTAGGAGCATACAATATGATTTTAGCCTCAAATTTCAACAATTTCATCACTCATTTAACTAATTACTCGATGTGATTTGGGGCTTAATTCACCACAATTTTGTTCCTAATTAAACTAATTACTTTATTAGGTCAATCAGGGATGAACTTTGGGCTAAATTGAGACTGTGAACCTTATTAAGAGTATATGATGTGATTTTTTAGTCAATTGGCTCTAATTTTATCACTGATTATACCAATCACTTAACTAATTCAATTATGGATATACATTGGGCCAATTTGAACCCTATGAACTAAATTGGGAATATATGATGTGATTTGAAGCTAAATTGGCCCTAATTGCATCATTGATTAAACCAATTATTTCATTCATTCCTTTACGGATGTAGTTTGGACCAAATCAATCCCCATGAACATAATTGGGAGCATAAAATTTTATTTGGAGCTCTATTGGCCCTAATTTCAATGTTGAATGAACTAATTACTTAATTTGTTTAATTAAGGAAGTACTTTAGGCTAATTTGAGCCACGTGAACCTAATTTAGACTACATGGTATAATTTAGGGATCAATTAGCCCCAATTTCATCACTACTTGAACCAACCACTTGATTGGTTAAATCATAGATGTATTTTGGGCCAATTTTAGAACCATGAACCTAATTTGGAATACATAAATAAATTTGAAACTCAATTGGCCCCAATTTCATTACTAATGAACCAATTACTTGATTGGTTCAATCAAGGACAAACTTTTGGCCAATTTAAGCCATCTGAATTTAATCTGGAGTATATAATGTGATTCAAGGCTCAATTTTCATCAATTTTTTTATTAATTGTACTAATCACTCGGTTCATATAATCAAAAATGCATTTATGCCAATTTGAGCCTTGAAAACCCAATTGGGAGTATATAATGTAATATGGGGCTCAATTGGCCATAATTTTATCATTAATTGAGCTAATCACTTGATTTTTTCAATCACATATGCAATTTGGGCCAATATGAGTCCTATCAACCTAATTGGGTATATACTATGTGATTTGGGACACAATTGGCCCTAATTTAGTCATTGATTAAACCAATCACCTGATTAATTCAATCACAGTTGTAATTTGGGCCAATTTAAGTCCTTTAAACCTAATTAGGAGTATATGATGCATTTGGGACTCAATTCAATCTAATTTAATCACTGATTAAACCAATCACTCAATTTATTCAATCATAGACACATTTTAGGCCAATTTGAGCTTTGTGAACCTAATCAAGAGCATACGATCTAATTTTGGGATCAATTGGCCCTAGTTTCATAATTGATTGAATTAATCACTCAATTGGCTCAATCACAGATGTAGTTTGCACCAATTTAAGCCTTGTGACTCTAATTTTGAGAATATGATGTAATTTGTGACTTAATTATCCCCAATTTCATCATTAATTGAACTAATTACCTAATTTTTTCAATTATATAGGCCCTATGGGCTAATTTCATTCTCATGTAACTAATTTTAAGTATATAATGTGATTTGGGGATAAACTAGCCCTAATTTCATTATGAATCAAACTAATTACTTGATTGATTTGATCAATGATGGATTTTTTACTAGATTGAACCTTGCAAACATAATTAGTAATATATGATACAATTCAGGGCTCAATTAGCCTAAAATTCATCACTAATTGAAGAAATCCTTGGATTGGTTCAATCACATATGTACTTTAGTCAATTTGAATCCCATGATGGCACTCAATTGGTACCAATTTCATCACTAATTAATCAAATTATTCAATTTGTTCAATCATACAATCACTTTTGGCCAATTTGAGCATTTTTAACCTAATTGGAAATGTTTCTCTCATTTTTCACCTAAGCAATTTTAGACACATAATTTTGGTCATAGATACTTGATAATGCTAATTCTTAACACATTATAAACCACATGACTTGCACCCAATTATATGAATCTTATTTTCGATTACTCTAGGACATTTATCTATATGTAGGATCAACTCTTTGGTTTCCATCACTACTACCAAAAATTTAAATGTTAAATAATCAAGCTACTTAAAATCATCGATAAAATGTTTCTAACTCAAGAAAAATGTCCCTAATACTTCTATACAAGTCTGCATCAGGTGGATAAAATCATAGTATGCCTCTATCCACTTTGGTTGGCCACATCCCTCATTAAATTATGGCTAGCTTTTAAAATTCAAATCATTATTTTGGGTTTTCTTGCACGTTTCATAAGGTAGGATAAAAAAACTTTTCAAAATATTTGCCTATTAATACATATGAAGGGTCATTTATTTTCCCCACTTGGAATTTACTCCTTTGAAGCTTACACACTATTGCACATTGAGAAAAACTACCCTATTCCTCCCAAATTCAAGATCATTCACAAAGAATAGACATAGGTCAAGTCAAAAGCATCTCAAATCAAGTTAAGAGTTACCATTAATAAATACCAAAGTCATTTTTTAACTACATATATATGGTCAAATGAGAAAAATTTCACATTCAATTTTATGTGGGATAACTATGTGGTCTTTATTTATTTTATTAGATTATTAGATATGTACGAAATAGACAATCATTAAGTGGTGATTGAAGTCAGCTCAAACCTTTAAAATTCACTCTTATTTTTAAGTTTCAAGTCATCAAAGTTTCCTCAAGGTTTTTAATACAAGAGAAGCAACATAATGAATTCTATATTATAAATATTAATATCTAATATTATTCAACATAAGCACGTGCAAAAGGTTCAATGATCATTTTTTTATCATGGTCGATAGGGACAAGTTTAAAATCAACAAAGCTCAAGTGCATTACACCACTATCCACTTAAATGGTCATGTCCATGAATATTTAATGATTTTGCCTTTAATATATCATTTCTAGAGTTTTTTTTTATTTTTTTATTTTCTTGTTAGTTAGTCAGCACAGTCAAATGGGATAAGTTCATGGTCAATGGATATAAATGACTTGCATTATAATCCACTTACAACATACTTGTCTAGAAGTAATTTCTAATTTTATTCTTGATCCTAAACCTGAACAATCACTTCTTTTATTGATTTACACTTTAAATCATTCATGATAGTCAAAAAAAATCAAAATAGAAATTATAGGGTGAAATAATAGTTAAAAGATCAAAATTATAGGCTGAATATACAGTTAGAATTGAGCACATAAGTGCACACCATCTTGTATCACTTGGCACAAATTCAGGGGGAATGATGCTTGTTAATGTTCATGTTTATTCCAAGCTAAAATTCATAATCCCAAAGTTTAAAGTTTCAAAAAATTATGATATTTATGCATATTTTTTAGAATTCAAAATTGTAATTTCAAATTTTGAAAACCATTTTTTATTTTAAGTCAAATTAAAGATCAATGCAAACATGATGGGGGCATGAATGTTATTAATTCCCTTTTTTATCATAAAAATATAATCTAGACCCATCTACAATGGTGTGATTGTATTTGTTACAAGTAATGTACATTGAGTTTTAGTGACACTCAACAGCCATGTCATTAATTATAATGAACTCATTATGTGGTTCAATATTTAGTTGTAAGTGATGTACATTTAAATATAATGACACTCAATGGCCTTGGAATCACTTATAGTGAACCCACTGTGGTTCCATTTTTTTATTAGTACATTGGGTACTGTTCCCATTTCATGAGAGTTGGAATAATGCATCTTTTCAACTCGAGAGATTTATTAGTTTTTTCAAAATTGGCACTTGATCACTCTAAATTTTCCATTGGTTCAAATTATACAAGTGATTAAATAATAGGGAATAGTTATCCATCATTACTTCCACGTTATAGATAAATTTAGTTTCATCTCCATACATGTCTACTCTTTCCCTTTTCTCTTTTCAATTTTCATTTTTCAAAGTATAACTTTTTCAAATTTTAAAATGAACAAATGACTACTTCATGTATTGTTGCAGGGTTTGTTGAATTTGAGTGCCCTACATAATTGATGTAGCTTCTCAAATAAAAAGTGTATTGTACACACTCAGTTTCAAATCATTTCACCTTTACTCTAGAAATTTCATTACTAGAATAAGGGGGATGGGGAGGATGTGGACACATAAATTTTGTCATAGGTACTTGGCAATGATAATTATTGACACATTCTAAAACATGTGACTTGTACCCATTTACATGAAATTTTTTTGACATTATTCTAGGAATTTTATCTATATGCATGATCAACCATTTATTTTTTGTCATTTTTACATGAAAAATTCAATGTTAAATACTCAAGTTACTTTGAATCACCCTTAGACTATCTCTAGCTCAAGACAAATGACCCTGATCTTTCTAGACAAGTCTACACTAGGTGGAAAAGAGTTTAGTACACCTCTATCCACTTAGGTTGGTTGTGTCTTGCATTAAATAATAGCTAGTTTCTAAAATTCAAATCATTCTTTTGGGTCTTCCTGCATTTTCCAAAATTTTGGATAAAGGAAATTTTCAACACATTCTCCTATAAATACATATCAAGAGTCATTAATTTTCCCCATTTTGAATTCACTTATCTAAATCTTACACACTTTTGAACATATATAAAATATTCCATATTATTACCAGATTCAAGATAATTCATAAGTAGCTGCTAAAATCTAAGTCAATAGCATCTCAAAGTAAGTCAAGAGCTATCATTGTCAAGTATCAAATCCATTTTGTAGCTGCATATATATAATCAAAGGACACAATTTCACATTCATTATAGGTGGGAGAATTATGTGGGATTAATTTCCCTCATTATATTATTAGATACATAGGTAATGGTAAATCATCAAGGGGGTGATGGAATTTAACTCAGCTCATTATACTCCCCTCTTTTTTATAGGATTTCAAGTCATCAAAGTGCCCTTAAGGGTTTAAAGATGAGAAGAAACACAACTAATTTTGCATGGTATATTATAAATATAAAAAAATTAAATTACTCATCAAAATTTTATGTATAATTCAAAATGATTAGTTTTTATCATAGTAAAAAGGGAAACTTTGTAGTCAACAAACTCAAGTGAACTATGTTGTTGTCCAATTATAGCAGTCTTGTTCAAGAATATTCTTTGATTTATGACTATATTTTATTTTTAGTCAATAAACATAGTCAATTGGGGCAATTTCATGGTCAATGGATAGGAGTGGATTGCATTTCATTCCATTTATAATGGACTTGTCCAAAAGTAGTGTATGATCTTTTTCTTAATCTTGAACCTACATAGTCCCTTATTTCACTGATTTCCACTTTCATAAATTTAGAACAGTTATCTGAATTCTCATTTTGAGCTAGGTATATTTCTTCTTAGTGATTTATAAAAATATAAATTTTCCATATTTAGTAAATTGTCAAAATCAGAATTGTATATTATTGTATATCTTTAGCATTCTGATATTCTTTAATTTTATAATTATAATCACAAATACAATTTATTTAGTGTGTTTTATAGAAAATAGGGTCAAAAAATAATATAAAATAATAAAATCTATGCATTAATTAATATTATATCAAATATGGAAATAAACACGATAATATGAATTGAAAATGCTAATTGATATTGCATATATTTGATTTATAAATGATAATACAAGAAAGGGATGGTATACTTAGCTAATTATTCCTAGGTATTACTCACATAAAATGTCATAATCTTTATCTATTTCATTAATTACTTAGACCTAAAACATAGGCTAAAAATCTAAATGGATGCCTAAGGTGGTTAACACTAATAAGGTTTATGGGGTAGTGTCCTTGCATACAATGGGGTTCTAAAACTTTTACAATCCCTACACTTGCACCTTTAATATAGTGTTATGTGTGTGTGCACTTCGTCAATATTTCCCATTGATGTTTATTTTTTGTCTTTTTTTTTCAAACCCAATTTTATTTGATTAACCATAATATGCACTTAAAAAAGGGTTAGTATTTTGGGTTGGACATCCAAAACCACACACTATCAAATGGTTGAGTGTTTACTATATTACAATACTCCTAAGAGGGTTTAAACCACATGTATTTATCCCACTTGTGTGTGTGTGTGTGTGAAACATCATGAAAAATATATAATGCAATTTTATCTTTTCATATTTCATACTTGGCACATTATAACTTAGATTTTTCATATTCAAATTTAGCTCTATGGACTGTTCTAAGGCTTCTCCTTAAAGTTTTGAGACGTGTAATGCATTTTGACAATGTTCCAAAAGAGTTTTAGGTGATTATTCAATGTTGCTAATACTTTCCAAGTGAATAATAAATTTAGGGGTTATTTATATTTATAGGTGACTCTTTTTTAATTTCCCACTATAACTAACCCATGAAATGTGTCTATGTTGACCTAATGGAGACTTTCCAATTTTAAAAATAACTATTGAGTGCTCTTGGACACTATCAAAAGACTATGACACCTAAATTAGTTTCCACTATATGGTTTAACTATTACTATCCTAGAAGAGAAAAACAAGGATTTTAAATATGTATAATGTATGTTTAGGATTGTGAAGGTGTTTATGTATAGAATTAATTGATCTTTCATAAACATGTCTAGTGAATATGGGTGGCTAAGATAGTATATGTGTAGGATTATAGAGGGAAAGTGTGCTTAAGAGTTAAATATATGTGCATTGTCCAAGTAATGTCAAAGTTGATGTTTCCAAAGTGTCAATGACCAAATTTAGGTGTTTATATATGTCTCCCTTTTAATCTAGTATAAAAAAATTAAAACAAATAAATTTGGTACTTATTATATTCAGAATTGGTGTTAATAGTTATAACTATAATTTATCATTTTATCCATGTAAAACCTATAATAAATATGTATAAATCAACATCCTCTCACAATAAGAAAATATAAATAATCTAAACTATTAAAAAATCTTGAAATTGAAAAATTAAAGAACAAATACACATGATGGTAAGCTAACCAAGTTATCACTTGTTTGAAATTAATTTGAGAAAATCATTGGGTGAACATGCCCCAACGATATACAACTGGTGAAACTATGAGTTGAGGAGTGTAAATGCCCCACTTGTCACAAGAGAAGGAAGTTTTAGAATTTGGGTGACACGATAACCTCAACTACACTTCCCCAAGTATCAAAATAAATTATTTTTGGAACCCCAAAATTAGATACGTATGTGAAAATATAACCCTAAATCAAGTTCAAATGTAAAGGAAAAACCTTAAATTGGTTCATATTTAAAAGGATCAATTATTGTAGATAGATATAGACCCAAAGTGTTGATAGAGTACCATTATTACCCACTGATCCTCAGTTCATAAAAATAAAAATAAATGTCTACATGAAAAACTTTCATGCCCCATATGATCCATATGTTCCTCAAGATGATGCATAATTCCATAATATATCTCAAAATATTATAAAATGTCTCAAATTTTCTTCAAAATCATGTAAAATACTCAAATTATTCCTAAAATCATCTAGAATGCCAAAACTATTCCTCAAAATCATGTGAATATGACTCAATCTAACCCAACTAAACCATATAATATATTTTAGATTGTGAAATATTTTATCTAACATGGCATGAATCTCTAAAACAATCACATTATTTTCTTCCCTTTTGATATGATGGATGAAGCCTATGAATCACTCATCTCAAAAGAAAGAGTTATGAATATCATATGTTATATAATAAATTTATAATCATGTAACTTATGTATACAAACATGATAAGTTATGTCCTCATAGAAAAAAAAATGAGCATTACAAGCATGTTTAAAACATGTAATTAAAGGCAAGGGAAATTATTTTTTATTAGAAAACACACATGATAATTCATTTAGAAAACATGTGTCATATTCAACTAGATATGTCAATTAAGCACGTAGTAATAAGAATCATATTAAAGCATGATAGAAATCATGGAAATGTTAAATAGATAAGATACACAAAATATAAATATGCATGATAGAAATCACAACACCAAGTAAATATTAAAATCCAATTTGTTCCATGGAAATGTGTGTAAACACACAAATCACACAATATCATAGTAACTAATCCAAAAGCACACAAATCATGATCAAGAAACATACAAACATATAATTCATAACACGAGTCTGACATGACATGGACTAGAGGATCCTTTGACATAATTGAAATATGATGTGAAAATATAGTCAATGTGATAATTATAGTCACAGATATCACAAAAAATATAATTATATTATTTATTAAATGGAAAGTACATATAGGCATGATATCCTACAATTTTGACATCAGTCTTATCACACACAATCTATTATAAATGAGTTGTTGAAATAACTCATGTACAAAAAAATATTTCCTAATAGATAATACTAACTAATTACATAAGGTGAGTACTAACTAGATATATATGATATTTCCTTTAGCATGAACATATGGAAAGGTAACACCACTTAGAAACTAAAACAAACATGTACTTTGACCCATAATTTAACTGACATAGAACACATCAACTGATCCATGGATGGGAATACATCAAAAAATACAAGTATGAATTAAGACACACACAATATTTGTCTACATACACATTTGTTTAAAAAAAACATTAGGTATGTACTTGGCTACTTGTGATAACCTACATATGTAAACAGGAACACACACATCTATTTAAATCTTAATTTTAGTGAGGACACGTCATCACTAAAAAATCATATATGAAATTAAGGACAAATAGTTTATTCTCCATCAGAAAAAAAATATCACTAAGCACACATAAACACAAAAAGAAAAGTAAATATTGAGGATTGGGTCCTCACTTTCTTTAGTGAGTTGGGATCCTTAGTTAACTCACATTTGCAGCCATTGTCTTTGATCATTTCCACCTGATCATGAATAACATCAATAGTATCCACTACCACTAGACATCATTCTTAGCTTTAGTTAGTTTGGTGTAGTTTTGCATATCCTATAATAAGAGTATATCATCATCAATGTTGAAAACTAACAACTCTTTAGCTCTTTTGTATTTTGTTCTTATTATAATTTTGCACTATTGTATTATGAACCCTTGAGTTAGCGATGAAATTGAGGTTGGTAATGGGCATATTTCATCCATTTACTCTGACCTCCTATGACCCTAGCTCAACATGATAGGTCAAAACATTCATGCCATGTGTTTTGTGAAAATTATCTCACCCCTCAGAATGAACTAACTCATTTGAGTGGACTTTGGATTCTCTTGATAATGTGTCCTTACAAATACTTTTGAATTTTACGTTTGAAGAGTGGAAAAACTATTTTATTTTTACTAATGGGACTAACAAGTCTATTATACTAAATGGAATACCACTTTATTGAAAATTTTGACCAAAGTTAAAAAATATTAAAATGACTATTAAAAAAGGGAGAATTATTAAAGAATCATTTTATTCTTTAAAAAAATGAATTATAACATAAGAATCTTATGTTAATAAACTACACAATTTTGATTAAAATTTTATAGACTAAATAATATGTAAAAAAACAAAACTATACACTTATAGAATATACCTAATTACCAAAAACTACTAAGCACACTAATAAAAAATAATAAACTATATAAAAGAATAAACTAATAGTGCCTTAATACAAAATTCTAAAGTTGAAAAGCTATAAAATTTTACACTTAACCATGTAATTTTCAACCTATAAAATTTAAAAAATCCATATAGACCTAAAGAAAACTATAATAAAACTCTAAAAATAAAAAAAAATAAAAAAACTACATGTTAAATTTTCCTTATACTTTAATTTATTTAGGCTTGATTGAACAAATGACTTTTGCAATGGTGTTGAAAATTTGTACATGGGTGAAATAATAATAAATATACAATGAACTTGGTGGTGACATATGGATGAATTTTGAATGTGTAAGAATAACCATATGTAGATTTCATGAGTAGAACATACCATTTGGCAAGGAAGGTGAAGTAATCATAGATGGGCTAGAACATAACATAATGACATAGATCCAAAAGAATGCTAAGATTTTTCAAAACATCAGCTACCAAGGTGAAATTAAGAATGACAATGGAATTTTTTGGATCTATCAAGTGTAGATTAGAACTACATAGTTAAAATCCCTCACAAAAACTTGCTCTAAATGTCAGGGAAACCTAGAACAATAAACATGCTCTGATCCCTACTGAGTCAGGATCTTGCTCTACCAGTTAGAACACATGTGATTACTTCTTGTATTAGCAACTAAACATGGAATAATACCAGAATCAATAAGTAACTAGAAATATGAAACAATACAGGAATATGAGAGACAATACACAATTGTATTAATAATCACTCAGAAGAATATACAATAAGGAAGATGCCACTTCTTCCTCCACCTCAAAGGTTCGCCACGCCTCAAGACCTTCTTCCCTCTCTCTCTTGGTCCCAACAATAAACTCCAATATAGAATTGATGTTCACCTCTCCAACCAGTCAGTAACACACTGCCAGTTCACCAAGTACACAACCGTACTCCAAGTAGATCTCCTACTCTCTGCTGCTACCTGCAAATCACTAGACCTTACTCACCATGTAGATGTCTCTACACCCCTGAAGAACCCTTGTCCTTGCCTCACCAAGTCCTTATGATTCTTCAACCAGTACCCCAGTGGATCAGCTCCTTGACCTTGCAGACCTTGCAACTCTCCCTGATCATACACACTCAGCACCCCTTTGGAACTAGGAGGAGCTACACTAGCTCTCTCTAAAAGCTCTATGGCTTTCTAGCACACTTTTACAATACAATCATGAGTCTATATATATAGATCTCATCCAAACAATAATTAGACAATAATACAATAATTAAATCCATAGCTCTCAGTCTAAAAATAGCTCTCATCATGCAAACACTTGGTTCGTCAACCAACTACCCATAATATACTCGCAGCTCGAACCACACAGGAGACCGACGTCGGTCCCTGTCCGCCTGGGGGTGCCGACGCCGGCCGATACATGACTGACATCGGTTTCCTTCTGTCTCCTTCCTGCCGTCATCGGTTTGCCTGACTGATGCCAGTGTCTGTGACACTTCGCAACTCTTCTGCAACCTCCATAACTTCTCCTGTTTACACCCTGGTGAAGCTTTTAGCTCCACAACCTAACAATCTCCCACTTGGAGATAAACAGCTACACTTATACCTATATCTATAGCCCATCTAATCTATTTCCTAGTTTGTATCCCTCTTCAAGATCCATCCTAAAGACCAACCACCACATAACCTGTGATGTTATACCTGTCATTCAAGTAACCGACCACATCCGAACCTACATATCCATGTAGTGAAGAACTTGACCCTACATAACAAGAATCCCTGTTGCTAGTCCCACTGAACTGCCCTCCAGTACTCCTTCCCTGAATTGGCTCCATACTTTCTGACAACCCCCACTAATTGGGAAAACTCAGGTCTACAATAGACCTCATGTGATTTCAAACCCTGTTTCAAGCTAAGCTTGAACTGTCCAACCCTTGGTGTGCTTTCTGATTTTGCATCCTGCGTAATGAACCTCACCAACACCGTCTTCACATCATCTCCCACTAGAGATAAAATATCCATGTCTCTTATGCCAAAGAATTTCACTGCTCCAAATTCCTCATGACACACCTCTGAACTAACCTTACCTTTTAGCTCAGCGAATCCCTATATGTACAAAACCTGCTAGCAAACCATCCACATACAGTAACTGGATAATGTCGCAACTCATCATCCACCTAGTAAGAACAAAATCATAATAGTTACACTAACATTGACTGAAGCCATGCTTAGTCATCCACCTGTCAAAACCTGTACCACTGTCCTGCAGCTTCTTCAAGACCTTATACCTTGGCCTTCTGTCTCATGTATCCATCCACTCTCTTCTTTAAAATGGGAATCCATTCTATCTCTGAGTGCTTTCTTCCAGCTGACAACTCTACCAAAAAATACCTGTTTGGTTCTTCTTCAAGGACTTACACTCCTCATCCATGTCAAGCTCCCACTATATCTGGACTCTACCTTCATTGCCTCTTCACATCCTCCTAGTTCTCGACCATCAGTAAGAAATATAAAGAAGGTGAACAACGAATATGAGGTTCACTTACCCTTTCTGACCTCCATATGAGCATTTGAGACTAGTTGATAGCTTGCTGTCCGCCCAATATCCGTTCCAGTGACCGATCTCGGCCATCTCCCAGTCTGCTCCTGATCGATGTCGATTCCCTGCACTGACCCTGACTACCGACGTCGTTTCCCTAGTCGACGCCAGTATCCTTTCTACCGACGTCAGTTTCTTCATGACCGACGTCGGTCTTCTTGTTGTCGACGTCAGTTACTGTCTGATCGATGCCGGGTACCTGTGTTCGTCTGTGAGTGATAACTTTTTTACCCGCGAGATCTCCATGGATCAAAATCCTAATCAAATCAACCCTGGTCTGCTCAGAATAATTCAGTTTCCTCACCTGATCTCTATTCATCATCTCCTCCATGAACACCAAGGCTTTCCAGTTCTTTAGCTTGTCAAAAACATCTATCTTCCGCTTCAGAACCTGCATTCTCCTTCTACATATGTAACCAAGCCTACAAAGCCACATCTCTGTAACAGAAGGTGAATCAGCAATATAAGTAGATAGATAAAGGATACCTAATTTCTTACCACCATCTAATTCAAGTGTATCCACTGTGAGAGTTACAGTACATCTCCCATCACCCAAATTTCCTAAAGAAATTAGACTCATCTCCAAGACTGGTACCTGCATGACTTCCTTCAACCACTGTGTGTCGTCCATCTGTAATTTCAGCTTCACTTCCCCTTTGTCAATCCTTTGACAAGGCTCACCAGCTCCTCTCCCTAGGGCTGCATGGAAAGAGGCAACATAATCTGTTATCCAAGATTCAACTTTATCCAAGAAACCTCCCAAAGCATCATGTGCAACAACACCTGCAACATCTGCATCTTCAGTTCCTTCATGCTGATCTGATACCAACCAACAATATCTTTTTCCCTGCTTTTTCTTTCCATCAATCAGACCATTCGTGCTATTCAGTTTCTCCATTCGTAGCTTACTTCTTTCTACCATTGCTATACTCCCACTCAATCAGAAACCCCTGTGAGTAACCTGTAATCAACAAACACTACCAGATCTGAAACCACCTGTTAGTAACCCAACCAAAAGCTCTGATACCACGTGTCAGGAAAACCTAGAACAATAAACATGCTCCGATCCCTACTGAGTCAGGATCTTTCTCTACCAGTTAGAACACATGTGATTACTTCTTGTATTAGCAACTAAACATGAAATAATACTAGAATCAATAAGTAACTAGAAATATGAAACAACACAGGAATATGAGAGACAATACACAATTGTATTAATAATCACTCAAAATAATATACAATAAGGAAGATGCCACTTCTTCCTCCACCTCAAAGGTTCACCACGCCTCAAGACCTTCTTCCCTCTCTCTCTTGGTCCCAATAATCAACTCCAATATAGAATTGATGTTCACCTCTCCAACCAGTCAGTAACACGCTGCCAGTTCACCAAGTACACAACTGTACTCCAAGTAGATCTCCTGCTCTCTGCTGCTACCTACAAATCACTAGACCTTACTCACCATGTAGATGTCTCTACACCCCTGAAGAACCGTTGTCCTTGCCTCACCAAGTCCTTATGATTCTTCAACCAGTACCTCGGTAGATCAGCTCCTTGACCTTGCAGACCTTGCAACTCTCCCTGATCATATACACTCAGCACCCCTTTGGAACTAGGAGGAGCTACACTAGCTCTCTCTAAAAGCTCTATGGCTTTCTAGCACACTTTTACAATACAATCATGAGTCTATATATATAGATCTCATCCAAACAATAATTAGACAATAATACAATAATTAAATTCGCAGCTCTCAGTCTAAAAATAGCTCTCATCATGCAAACACTTGGTTCGTCAACCAACTGCCCATAATATACTCACACCTTGAACCACACAGGCGACCGACATCGGTCCCTGTCTACCTGGGGGTGCCGACGCTGGCCTATACATGACCGACGTTGGTTGCCTTTTGTCTCCTTCCTGCCGTCGTCGGTTTGCCTGACCGACGCCGGTGTCTGTGACACTCCGCAACTCTTTTGCAACCTCCATAACTTCTCCTGTTTGCACCCTGGTGAAGCTTTTAGCTCCACGACCTAACACTAAAGGGATATGAAATAATTGTCAATGATCCTCACTATAGAAAATAAAATGATAACATTCAATTGTTTTGGTATTTTTTGGTAATTTTAATGGCAGTGCAGAAGCACTATCCTCTATGTCCCTCAATACCATATAACTACACATGGGAGGACATTTAGATGGTGCTTCAAGTAACACACAATTATATCTAGAAAAATCAATACTTTGGAGATAAACACATGAGAATATACTTGACAAAGAATAATGATGTCTAAGATGGAATGTATATTTGAGTAATTTAAATATTGAAAGAAACAATAGAAAACTAGTTACTACTTCTAAATCAAACATAACCTTAGATTGAGCAAGTAAAGATAGAAAAAATACTTGCACTTACCAAGTGAATATCTCCTTTGTTGAATGGATTTGCTCATGATTTGATAGATTGTAATTGTTGAAATTACCATGCAATATTCCAACATCATGTACCTATGAAGAATTATTGCTTGATTGCAAAGATGATAAAGATTTTCCTAATTTTTTCCCAAGATTTTTCTAGGATCTTGCCAACATGTTAGATTGAAGGATGAAGGGTGAATTTATAGATTTATAGATGGGAAGATGAATGGCTGAGATTAACTTAATTTATTTGGAAATTTTGAGTTTGTATGGATGAGATTAACTCACTTGATCTAAGGCTTGCACACTTTGATTTTATATAGAATTAATTTGATTGATTTTTTATTTTCTTGATTTATTTAATTTATTTGATTTTTTTGATGTGCAAGCATAAGTCAAGTTAAATTATTTCATGGATTAATGAATGGATAGGATTGGTTTTTGATGAGGAATCAACATGGGGTGATGAAATAGATTTTGACATGGGTGAGGATAATTATTTATTTATATTATTTATGCATGCATGGAATTTGTTAAGAATTAATTAAATAATTAATAATGATTAATTAGATAATTAATATGATATTTAATTATGAATTGATTGACTAATTATTAATTATTAATTAGTTCATTAATCACAGAATGATGTAGTGGGATTAAATGGGGTTAATTAATTAATGTGGTGGTGTTAGTGCAAGTTAGTTAGGATGCATTAATGATAGAATTAGGTTGGCATAATTAATATTTATACATTTTACCCTCTTTGAATAGATGTTGTGACTAAAAAAAGTAAAAGGTTTTCAATGAATATAGGAGAAAAAAGGATAGACACACGAGGATGCCCCCAATGGCCTGGTTGGTAGGGATATGCCCCTCGAGAGGGTGTGTAGGGATGAAAGACATAGATGGGTTCCCAAAATGAGAAGAGGGTTTGAAATAGAGTGATTAGGGCTGAAATGGAGGGGTGGGGTGAATAAATAGAAGGTGGTGGGTAAAATTGAAGGCATTTACACCTTAACAAGTTAGTACATTGGGCAAAAACCTATGAGACACCTTGAGCAATAATGGAACATATCCCATCACATGAGTGTAGACACTCTTTTTTGACCACCTCCATGTCTAAATGGACATCAAACTAATTTTTATCAAATAATGCATAATTAAACCTAAAAATCACTAAACATCCTAAATTTATCTGCACATTGGACGTAAGTGCCTAGAATTACATCAAGGCTTCCCTATTTGGGTAATACACTGTATGCAATGATAACTCTCATAGGTTCATCCCCAGTCAACTTGAGACTAAGTAAAATGATGTTTTCAGATAATTAAGTGGGGCAGTTAACCAAATTCTTGAAATGACCAAAATAGTAAGCAAGATTGATTAACCAAAAAAATCAAATTAAATGTTTAAGTGAAAAATTCATGTTGAATTAATGAATATATAATTTCTAAAAAAGACTATTCAACAAATATTAAGGAATATGAGGTCATGATGATGTCATCATCCTCAAATTCAAGAACTACAAAATATCAACATAAATTCCATAAAAAATCAAAAATATTGAACCATGCCTCCTTAAATACATAATTAAAGCCATCATTAATTGCATTTGGATTCCCAACCTTAACTGTAACTTAACTACACAAGGGTTAGATTTAGTTGAAAAACTATAAATACAAGTGTCATGACCATTCTTAACCAAGTTTTGTGTGTAAACAAATAATGCCAAATTATTGTTATAAATCTTCATTGCCGACACAAACCAAGAGCCAATTGCCAAGGGAAAAAGAGAAGGTACTATCCATAAAGCATTAACATCATCAAAGACCATTTTTTCACAATATTGAGCATAAACCTTCTCACACATCAATTGTAAGATGGAGTTATTCTAAAAAGGTAAATGATGTTTTTGTCTTCCATTAATAGATTTATTTGTTTTGTTATCATTGCTCACCCTAAAACTTAGGCTTAGAATATCAGTTATCATTGATTACTTTGGTTTATCCATTAATAAGAGAAACTAATCATTGCCTTCGTAATCCTACATTACATATTGGCATGCCCAGTGGGATGACACACCTCACATTCACCTTAGGAGTATATTGGGACCCTTCAAAATCAAGAAAATACCATCAATGACCTTATTTTTAGCTTTTTTTCCTAACTTTTTGGTGTTTTGTGATCACTTGTGGAAGTGAAAATTTATCCATTGTATAACAGTGAATTCGAAAGCAAAAATAGTCAAATTATTGATGAAAAGTGAGAAATAGTCGTAGAAAATTGAAAATTTATCTTTATTTTTGTCCTACTCTATGAAATTGAAAATTCAAAACTCTATTTTGAGAAATCATCAAGGGTATTTGAAAATTCATTCCACAGGTTTACCTTGTTTTATGGTCTTTTTATCACAATTGCAAATTTGATGCATTAAATAGTGAAATTGTAGTTAGAAATTATGAATTTGTTTTATTTTATTTCTATGATTTTCTATAAAATTTTAACAGTTGTGAAATACAAGCCTAAAAGTATGAAATCGATGAACAAAATAGAACAATTTCTAGATATAGTTATGAAATCATTGTGTAGGGTTGTGAAATCAATGACCGAAGTAGCTAAATTACCAGATTGAGTTGTGAAAATGTCTCAGAGTTGTGAAATCGCTAACTAGAATCATGAAATCATTCTTATTTGTTTCTATTTCTTTTCTTTTAGGCTTTTAAAAGAATGAAATTACAAAGAAAATTTATGAAATTATAGATAATAATTGTAAAATAGAAGAATTATGAAATAGGCCAAAGAAACTGTGAAACCATTAAAGATCAGTGAAATTGATCATTGTAATTTCTCTATGTTTTTTTATTTTCTTGATTTTATTAACCAATAATTTCATAATTTACCTTACTAGGTAACTATGAAATCATTATAGAGAGCAATATTTGTATGGTTTTGAACTAATTTTGTAGGTTTATTTCACTATCTTAGCCTAGTCAAATTTCTAACAAGTGTTTATAGGTTTGCTTAAGTGACGAGAAACCATATTGCATCCCAAAATCACTCCATCACATTTAAAATTTGGTGTTTTAAAAACATTTTCACTCTTACGTTTAGTGTTTAAAACATTGGAAATGTTTTTGTTTCTCATTTCAATCTTTTTGCAAGGCCTTCAAATATTTCAATTTTGGTGTTTAAAAACAATTTGCTTTTTGCACTTTCAATTCCACATTTTTATCTTTTTAGCATTCTTTGGCAAAGTCGTGCTTATGCACTCCCCTATTTAGGGTGACTTAGAAACATGAATAATCAAGTTGTTAATTTTAGCCTGGAGTTCAAGTCATATATGCTCTCCCCTCATTTTCTTGAATGTGGATGACTCAGAATCAACTTCCTCCCTTTTATTTTTCTTTTTGGCTTCATGAATGGGAGTTCATCACCTATTTACAAGTTATTTAGGGATGCATTGACCTGGGGTTTCATCTCCTAGCATTGTACTAACCCATTTATCTGATGGGGTATATAAATTGAGCATACTATTCATTAAAACATTAGTTGAATGGTTAACCTGACTATCTGAATAGGGTTTCAGAGCATGCGATAGTCTATATATCACACTCTACTAAGAAATTGATGGATAGAGTGGCTATTAATGAGAAAATATATTTTCATAATAAGCTATATTTTTTATCATCCAAGTGGTGAATATTTTATTGCGCCTAAGTGTTTTTAGGCACTTGTGGACCATCTAGAAGAGCCAATTCAAAAAATATATAGTAATTATCCCCACTTACTATGGGTTATCCTAGCGATGGCAAGTTACTTTTACACTCTAATTTCCATGCCATGTACAAGTTATTGAGAGATAGAGGGGGGATAATCGCTCTACCTTCATGCACTATTTATTTATTAGATTAATAAATTAATTCCTCTCAAGAATTGGTATATCAGTAGAAGTTTGGTTGATACTATGCAAACCTTATGTCAGTTATGAAAATAAGACTATATGCTTGTATATTTACTATTTTATGTAATTAATTCAAAAATCATTCATGTAAACAAACAAGTCTGATACCAAAACACTTGATATGTACACCATTCACATTAAGAATTGTTATGCTACCCAAATTTGTTGAAACCATTTACCTTAGACCAAAGACTTTTAAAATCATTTTTCTAATTTGTAAAATATGTTTTTATGCTACCTATTATAGTCTAGACTATTTCTCATTTAAAATCCAAGTCTTTTAAACCAAGTTCAAAATCCATCTTTCAAAGTTTAGATCTAAATACAATTAGTTTATGCTTGAGTCTTGACTACAACTTGGGCTTCATGTTTTCGCCTTTTTATGTTTAAATTATGTAACTTGGATTGATTTTTAGTTTGGTTTAATACATTTTCCTAGACCAAGTTCCATTTTGGACCAATACTACATTGTGCCTTATCTTTAAGATTCACATAGACCAAGTGTGCCTTTTATTTCAAATCAGTATCCTTAGATATAAGAGTAGCTTCATTTCATGTGCCTAGACCAAGTTTGTTTTCAAGATCAAGATTTAATTTTCCTAGATAGATTTTGTTTCCAAGATCAAGTTTTCATTTTCCTAGACAGAGTTTATTTCCAATACCTAGCTAGAAGTTTCATGTGCCAAGACTAATTTCATTTGCCTAGACCTAGTTTAGTTTCCATGCCAAGATCAAATTAACGTACCTAGACCTTTTTTTCATTTATTTAAAATATCATGTGCCTATACCAAGTTAAAATTATCATTCCAAGATTCAATTTTGTTTAGACATTTTCCAGGACAAAATCCAAGTTTTCCTTTGTTGGTTGTTTGTTCTAAAGACCTAGAGTGTTTTCGTGATAATTTTAAACCAATTTCTAAAAGTTTGAAGAATTATACCAATTGTTATAAAATGAAAACAATGTGTATTTAACCATGCCTTGATATACATGTAGCAGAGCTATGCATAATTTGAATTATGAGAACATTGTTAGAAGTGACCCCTTTGACTATGATGCCTATGGTGATAAAGTAGTGTCTGAGATAGATCCATATCCCACATACATGTCTTCTAACATAGGGTAGGATAATGATCAATTCTAATAATACCTCAAAAACACACCTCCTTATTTGGGTAAAGAACAATACCCCTTTGCACAATATCATACCAACATGTCACCTTGTATGGAAATGTTTCAACAACAATAACCATATTTTGTGAAAACATTGTTTAGTGCTAGTTACGATCCATATTTTTGTGATCACCATATTTTAGAGTATAAATATGAGATTCTTGTTAGAGTGGTGGAATTAATTGCAAAATTCCCATTAAATTTTCCATAAGAAAGTCTACCTCGCCTAATTAGGGCACCTAGTCATGCACCTATCACCCAAACATTTAAGGAGGCCTCTACTAGTCAAAATCAAGCCCTTATATGTATACCTAACTAAGATCTTGTTAAATTTACTAAGGGAAAATGTTAAAGTGCAAACCAATTTTCACAAGTGCAATAGGCCTACCAAACTAACCTTAACTTAGCAAGAAACTTTAATACCATGACTATTCCAAATACGCCACTTATCGATTTGGATCCATCAAATCCACTACAAACCAGTTTGGTAGGCTCTTCTAATGTGCATATAAATCCATTTTTTCAAACCAAGCCACTTGTACACATGCTCAATGTTCCTCTAAATGAATGGCAAAAACTTCTTTAGGAACTCCTTTCCAAATTGTAGTAGACAACACACAGGTGTTACCTAATCCACACCTAGTCTGATGTACCAAGTAACACCCCACCCAATAGTTCCCAACCAATACCTCATTAAAGTACACCAATTAGACCATAATAATAGGTAAAATTAAATCTAGTTCATAATATATGACTATCCCTCCATGACCATCTACCTCCTCAAATGTATAGCAGGGAGTAATTAATCAACTGCCATCTAATACCTCACCGTAGTAAGTGGTAACAAATATTCCACCCCAATAAGTTTAGACCAATATTACACTATAATAAGTGGTAAATTAACTACCTCAAACATTATCTAATTATTATCATCTTGTGGCCAATCAATAAAAAGTGCCTAATTTATAATAAGTACCTGGCCAATAACAAATACCTATCCAACAACAAGCGCCTCATTCAAAATAAGTACCTAATTTAGAACAAGTGCATAACCAACAATAACTACCTAGCCAATAATGAGTTTTAACCAACAATAAGTGCCTAAAATCTAATGAATATATACTAGGCAATAGTTACCTCATACCCAACATATAACTTATCCATAATATGTGTCTAACATGAAATAATTGTCATAGTGAAGCTTTAACCAACAACAAGTGCCTTTCATACAACAAGGTTTGACTAGACATCATCATCACATGTAGTTAATTCTTTAAAACCAAATGCCTCCATTTAGGCCATAGTTCCCTCCAAATCAAATCTACACTACCAATCCCAACTCCAATGTTTACCAACAATAAGTACCCAACCAACAATATACCCTAGCCAATGGATGCATATTCTTGGTAGGGAGACCAACCAAGGGAAAATTCCTCAATATTACATTATTCCATTATACCAAGGTCAAATTAATCCACCTTGGACCCCAACCCCAACCAAATTCATCCATGTCTGATGGAGAATCCAAGAACAAACACACCTGTTCTGATCCCACTTGTTAGGATCTTGCTCCTCAGAAAGAGCACAATATGATTACCAAATACAAGCAATTAAACATGCAAAAATATCTAGAAGTACAAGTAACTAAAATTCACAAATAGCACAGAATATGAGAGACAATATACAATCTTATATTAATACTTGTACAGAAAAGAATACAATCAAGAGACGCCACGCTCTTCCACCTTACAGAGGCTTCCCACACCTCAAGTGTACAGTAATTCTTCTTCAAAAGTTCACTCTCCTACCAAAAATGGTCCCAACACACAACTCACACACATAATTGGTGTTCACCTCTCCAACCAGTCAGTAATAACCCTGCCAGTACACCAAGCACTCTACAGTACTTCAAGTAGATCTCCCATGAACCTGTAACCTACAATTCAACAGACCATACTCACACATGTAGATCTCCTATGAGCTTGCAACAACCTGCAACTCAATGATTTTACAATAGAAGGATCTTCCTTGCCTTCCTTTCTAGCTCATCATAACAATACATGCCAATGGGTCTATAAATAGATCTCAGACTTAAACAATAACTTAGACTCTTAATTTACTAATAATAGACATGTAGCTCAAGACTCAAAATAGCATTTAACATGCAAACAACCCATTCAACTAACTAACTGTTCGTGCAACGAACAGTTTTGGAACACACAGGCGACCGACGTCGGTCCCTGTCTAATTGGTGCTGACCGACATTAGCCGACTACCTGCCAATGCTAGTTGCCTTCTACATACATCATGACCAACCTCAGTCATACTGTCGATGCTGGTACTTTTGGAACTTCAGCATCCTCCTCCATGTTTGCATACTTGAAGCTTTTAGCTCCACAACCTAACAATCTCCCACATGGAGATAAATAGCTGCAACTGTACTTGTACCTGTACATCATCTAGTTTGTTCCCTTGGCTCTATATCCCTCTTCAAGATCACTCTTGAAGACCAACCACCACAAAACCTATGGTGCACAACCTGTCATCCAAATTACCTGCCACATCTGCATCTACAAACCATGTAGAAAATAACTTGACCCTGCATAACATGTGCACCTGCTGCTGGTCCCTCTCAAGAATCCACTGAACTGCCCTCCAATGCTTCTTTCCCAGATTGGCACCTAACTTTCTGACAACTCCCACTACTTGGGAAAACTTAGGTTTAGTACACATGTACTCAACCTCATTATGTGAATCAAGACACTGTTCGTAGAACTATCCAACCATCGGCGTGCTAACCAGTCTCACACAATCATCCTGAAACAAAGTCAACCTGTGACCTTCCATGTCTCTAGAACACACTCATGCCAAAGAATCTTGCTGCTCCCAGATTCCTCATGATAAACCTCTGAACTAGCTTTACCTTTAGTTCAGCAACTCGTTGTATTTGTAACCCTGCTATAAGCACGACATACAGTAATAGGATAATGTAGCTAATATTATCCAACCTGATAAAGAGAAACACAATGATCAAACCTCCATTGTCCTGCAGCTTACTCAAGACCATATACCCAGGCCTTCCGTCTCACGTATCCATTCCCCCTCTTCTTCATCCTGAACATCCATTCATCTCTCAATGCTTTCTTCCAGCTGGCAACTCCACCAAAAACTCCTGTTTGGTTCTCCTCCAAGGAATCACATCCTCATCCATGCCAAGCTCCCACTGTTTCCTGGATCTACCTGCTCTGCTTCTTTAATAACTTCCTGGTTCTTTACCATCAGTGAGCAACAAGTAGTGTAAAGAAGGGAAATGATGAATTTGAGGCTTACTTACCCTTTAAGTCCTCCATATGGGTGCTTGAGACTCCTTGACAGCTTGTTGTCTGCCCAAAATCTGTCTCAGTGACCAATGCCGATCACATCTCAGTCTGCACCCGATCGATGTCGATTCCATGTGACTGCCTCATCACTGACGTCGGTTCCCCCTGACCGATTTTAGTGTTTATCTGCCCTGAGTCACTGACGTTGGGCTGCACATAGCCAACGTCGGTCCCTGTCTGGACGTTGACGCTGATTTTCTAACCGACGTCAGTCTCTATGTTTTTCTTGTGAGAACTGACTTTTTCCCACGAGCTCCTTTTGGATCAAACCCTTGTCCAAATCACCCTTGCTCTACTCAGAATTCTTTAGCCCCTTGAACTAAACTCTGTCCATCACCTTCTCCTTGAAAACCAAGGCTTTCCTGCTCTTGTCACTAACATCGGATCTCTCAAGAAACGTCACTTTCTTCTTCTGCATACAAAAATCTTGATTTATGCTCTTCAAATCTGAAAGCATACCCTTTGACTCAAGAACATGCATCTCCTTCTTATTCATGTGACCAAGCCTATTAAGCCACATCTCTAAATCTATAGCTGAAGTAGATAACCCAGAAAGAGAATCAGTAATATAAGTAGATAGATAAAGTGTACCTACTTTCTTACCTCTTGATACAATAAGTGCACCCTTGGTAACCTTCCAAGAGTCCACTGTGAGAGTTACTATGCAACCCTCATCACCCAAACTTCTTATAGAAATCAAATTCTACTCCAGAACTGGGACATGCATGACCTCCTTCAACACCCATGTGTTACCTGTCTGCAATTTCAGCTTCACTTTCTCT
The DNA here is from genome assembly GCA_037957365.1 of Torreya grandis. NCBI lineage: Eukaryota > Viridiplantae > Streptophyta > Pinopsida > Cupressales > Taxaceae > Torreya > Torreya grandis. The sequence continues at coordinate 476,191 of JARHVA010005081.1, read as the reverse complement.
TTGCCAACCATCTGACAAGGCTTACCATCCCCTAAACAAATTTCTCCAAAGTCTCCCTGGAAATACTCATGAAAAAATTCCCTATTTGGGGATGCATGAAAAGAGGCACCAAAATCTAAAACCCAAGATTCTACTTTATCCAAAGAACATACCAGAGCATCCTGTGCAACGAACTCTGCAACATCTACTTCTCTTTCATGTCCTTCATGCTAATCTTCACCCGACCTGCAATCTCTCTTTAAGTGCCCTTGCTTTCCACATTTCCAACAGGTTATTCTGCCATACCTGGACTTGGATCTCCTTGATCTCCCATGCTCTATCTTCTCTCTTTGCCTTCCTCTGCTTTCCACACTCAAAGCATTTCCTGATGATTCACCTGTGTTTTTCCTGCGTATATCTTCATTCAAGATTACACTCACAACATCATCCACTTTTAAGATTTTTGAAGTAGATGCAGTATTACTAACTGCCATTACCAAATTCTACCAACTTTCAGGTAATGAGCATAAGATTAAGAGAGCCTTAATTTCATCATCAAAAACAATATTGACTGAATTTAACTGGTTTACCAAACCATGGAAATCACTAAGATGACTATGAACAGATCCACCTTCCAACATTTGCAAATTAAATAATTGCTTCATAAGAAATACCTTATTCGAAGCTGAGGGTTTTTCATATAAATTTTCCAAAGATTCCATCAACTCTACCATTGTCTTCGCGTGTGATAAGTTGGAAATCACAGACGATGCAAGACTCAACCTTATAGATCCCAGAGCCTTCCGATCAAGAACCTCCCATTCTTCATCCTTCATATCCCGGGGCTTGCAATCAACCCCACCCAATGGTAAGTACAAATCTTTTTGATACAGATAATCTTCAATCTGCATCCTCCATATTTGATAGTTCTTGCCAATAAACTTCTCCATTCTTAGCTTATTGTCTTCTGCCATTGCTCTACTCCCACTCAAATAGAAACCCCTGTGAGTAACCTATAATCAACACACACTAACCAGATCTAATCCAACATGTTAGTATCCCAACCAAAAGCTCTGATACCAGTTGATGGGGAATCCAAGAAAAAACACACCTATTCTGATCCCACTTGTTAGGATCTTGCTCCTCAGAAAGAGCACAATATGATTACCAAATACAAGCAATTAAACATGTGGAAATATCTAGAAGTACAAGTAACTAGAATTCACAAATAGCACAGAATATGAGAGACAATATACAATCTTATATTAATACTTGTACAGAAAAGAATACAATCAAGAGACGCCACACTCTTCCACCTTACAAAGGCTTCCCACACCTCAAGTGTATAGTAATTCTTCTTCAAAAGTTCACTCTCCTACCAAAAATGGTCCCAACACACAACTCACACACAGAATTGTTGTTCACCTCTACAACCAGTCAGTAATAACCCTGTCAGTACACCAAGCACTCTATAGTACTTCAAGTAGATCTCCCATGAACCTGCAACCTGCAATTCAACAGACCATACTCACACATGTAGATCTCCTATGAGCTTGCAACAACCTACAACTCAATGATCTTACAATGGAAGGATCTTCCTTGCCTTCCTTTCTAGCTCATCATTACAATACATGCCAATGGGTCTATAAATAGATCCCAGACTTAAACAATAACTTAGACTCTTAATTTACTAATAATAGACACGCAACTCAAGACTCGAAATAGCCTTTAACATGCAAACAACCCGTTCAACTAACTAACTATTCGTGCAACAAACAGTTATGGAACACATAAGCGACCGACGTCGGTCCCTATCTAACTGGTGCTGACCGACGTCGGCCGACTCCCTGTCGATGTCGATTGCCTTCTGCATACATCATGACTGACATCGGTCATACTGCCGACATCGGTACTTCTGGAACTTCAGCATCCTCCTCCATGTTTGCATAGTTGAAGCTTTTAGCTCCACAACCTAATAATGTCATCAACATTCCTAGTCCAAGAACTGAAATAGGTGAAATATGCAATATTTTCTCTTCGAATAGGGAAACATGTGAAAAAAATTAAATTGAATGAAATATACTCATACCCTTTCAAAATGGACACCCTTTAGATACCATTTCCTCCATGTTTCTAACTACTAAAGTTTAACAAATACAAAGCCAAAGGTAACCTAAATGAACTTTTGAATGAATTGTATGTTACTTTCCAATTAGTGGCCTTTAGTGGTATCTATTTTCTTATTTTCCCTTGTAGTCTAGTTGGGTAGGCCTTGAAGTGGTTACTCCAACTTTCAAAGAACTCTATGCCTAAATTTTATGTCCTCTCATAGAAATTTTTTTAACACTTTTCTTGGAATCTCGAGCATGAGATTATTATGGTGGATTTGGTCCAAGACCACCAGAGACATGGTGAGAGTTTTTTGAGCTATTTACAATGATGGAGATCACTTGCTAGTCATTTCACACATAATTTATTGGATCAAAAATTGGTAGTAGTGTTTTCCCATAATTTTTAAAGTGATATATCATATCACTTAGAGCTTCAGTTTGCCCACACTTTTGAGTGTATTATCAACAAAGGCCTATCATTTGAGAAAACCCTTATCAATAAAAGGGTAATCAAATTATACATTCTTAACTAGATCCAGAGCCAGTACCAAGGCCCAAATCAAATGTAGAACTTGATTTAGAGACAAGTTCTTATGTTATCCCTAGTTAGTACTTCTGATAAGCCTAAGGTTTATAACCACAATAAGAATGTTATGGGTAATGGAGTTATGAAATCATGCCATGTCCAAATGGTGCAAACATTGTCTTCCTAACCAACTCCATATGTGCATCCAATTCCACATATACAAGCACTCCCACCTCCTCATTTTAAAATGCCTCAACCAAGAATAGGACCACTTGTGAAGAGAATTTTTAGTGACCTAGGAGAGCCCATTGAATTAGTATTTTAGAAACTAGTTGTTACCAATCTGATTAGTTGGCCCAATCCAAAACATTCCTTGAGGGTGTTCTTTTCCCTGACTAGTATAAAGAGCACCATTTTTATGACCATCATTGATTCAAATAGAATTCCATACATTGATGTGTGTAATTAAGGCACCTCATCCAAAATATGTTGGAAATTTGAGAAATAGAGTTGGATAATAGTGCCCCTACTTCTAATCAAAACCAAAGAATTTATCAAAACCCTTTCTTATAGCATAATTCTAATAATTAGAATCAACAATAACATCATAAAAAACATATACCATCACCACAATAATCACCACCTTGACCACCATAATAACAACAATAATGATGATAACCATAACTACAAAATGGTAGGAACCAAGGTTAAAATGACCCATCTAGTGAAGGAGGTTATCATGCCATTGTACATGACTACAATAAGGTTGGAGGACATATCTTGGGTGGTCATATAGCCACTTTTACTATTAACCATGGACCAATAACCAATCACCCATGGCTAATAGCAAATAATAATCAACCTCCTCTTTATGTTGGTAATCCTCCTATAGTCTGTGTTGGAAACCAAGCTCACCCGTATTATAGAGTTAACCTCCTAGAACCTCCTTCCAATTATAGTGGTCCATTACCTAATCTGGATTATGCAATTACAACATGGTGAACTAAAGTAACCATTCTAGGTTTGTAACCTTCCTCTACTAATGACCCTATCCAAACACCCATGCTAGCCATAAATAAGCCAATTACCTATGCCAAGGATAAAATGTATGATATTATGGAACAATTACAAAAGATGCCTTCACAAATATCTATTTTAGATTTTTTGTGTACCTCCCCTATCCATAAGAATATCCTAACCGAACTACTAAGCCAATCCAAAGTGTCAAATGATATTACCCTAGATAATTTCCAAGCCTTGGCAGGACACTTAGCTCCTGGCCAACAACTTACCTTTGACCAAAGTGACATGTCCTCCCTTATCCCTCTTCACAATAGCATGTTATATATTGAAGTTGTCATAGTCTTGCACAAGGTTAAATGTTTCCTCATAGACAATAGATCAAGCCTCAACATTGTGTCTCTAATGTTAATCAAGCATATTGGATACATGGAAACTAACCTTTAGCAAGATAACATTACCATCAAGGCCTATGATAATGAGGAAAGTGAGTCACAAGGAATAATTTATTTGCTAGTTATCATTGGGTGATTGAACCATGACACACTTTTCCATGTTCTAGATTTATATTTATCATATAATTTAATTTTGGGCCAACCATGGATACATGAAATTTTGGTAATACCTTCCACATTGCACCAGTGTATCAAGTTCCCTCAATCTAGGATGGAAGTGACTTTTCTTAAACACCTAAAACCATATCAATTCTACAAACATTAAGATTCAGATGAATATAAGACATACAATTACCACTTTAGCCTAGACTCTAAACCAAAGAAATATAAATGTGTACTTGTTAAATGGGCATAATCCAATTATATAGAACTAGAAATCCTTTCTTCCACTTCACATACAACCCCTCCTAAGATAGTCAATCATTTTACAATTTATGACAAAGGCCCAAGTGAATACCTCATGCACAATTCATTCCACATATCTAAGCTTCTATAGGCCCCTAAATATTATGGAAGACCCAAATCCAAGGCCATTCACATGGAATGCTGATAGAAAGGAAATTTTAATGCCCAAGAGCCTAATATTTTTACACTGGCCACCAGCCAAGAACAAGATCCACTTGATAAAGATGAATCTTGGTTTTATAATTATAATTGGGATGATTATTACTAGATAAAAAGGTATCCCATCCCTAACCAAATCATGGATAATCAAGCTTATAAAGGTAGAGCCCTAGGTGAAAATTAATAATATAATCTTGAACCCATCTCTATGACCAAACACAAAGGAACTTATGGTATTAAATTTAAACTACCTATGGGTGACCCTGCTTATCTTATCTATGTTCCTACACCAATAAATAGTAGTGATGATGCTATTAATGACAAAGTTTCTAACTACAGTGTATATGAGGACTTAGCTAATACCAACCTTTTTAACCCTCATGTCATATGTACCATTATGCCTAGCATTTGTCCTTCCCCACTTTTCCTCCATCATCCTCAAATTATTAACTAATAATAATAAGAATCCATAATATCACTTGATGAGTTTGAAAATGATGAGGCCATTTATGGCTTAATGGGCCTAAAAGACCATATTCCTCTAGGAGATCATAATCAAGGGTTTGTTATCACATTAGATCATGTTGCCTATTTTTAAGAGTGGGTGAACTTCCTTAGCCAAAAATAAAAATAAAATCAAACATTGAGATCCCAAGGTGAAAACCTATTTGAGTCACCTCCAAACCAGTTAAATAATAAATAAAAAGGCCAATCTCTTAGTGAACACTTATTTTAGGTGCCATTAGATAGGGATATTCACCCTTCCGCATATGAAGCTCAATATGCCACCAATACCATGATCATATGTGGGTCAAAGATCAGTGCAAAAGAATAGTGAGCCTTTTAACATATTGTCTAAGAATATCCATAAGTATTTATTACATGGCCTTTGCCACAATTTGGTGATTGTGATTCATCCTATTTAGGTGAACTTGATAAACCAGTCTAACTAGAGGACTTTGATATTGCCAATCGATTTACTTCTTTATCGACTCTCCTTAAATATGGATCTATACTCCTTGTGGAGGACAATTCTGAAGTCAATATTATAACCCTAGATGATTTAAAGGAGATAAAACTAATCACATCCCTCACTAAATAGGAATGTGAATTTATTACTACTCTCTTTAGGGAGTTCATTGATATTTTTACATGGGCCTATTCTAAAATGTCAAGACTAGATCCTTACTTGGTTGTACATCATCTTATAGTACATCCTAATGCCAAACCAATTTAGCAAAAGTTGAAGAAAATACAACCTCATATTGCCATATTTATCAAGAAATAACTATAAAAACTCATAGAGGTGGGATGCATTCATCCCATTGAATATTTTGAGTGGATCTAAAATATCATTCTAGTTAATAAGAAGCCAGAGGGTATCAGATTATGTAATGATTTTTATGACATCAATAAGGCTTACCCAAAATATTATTTTCCTATACCAAATATTGACATGATTGTGAACTCTACATCTAGGTATGATATTTTCTCTCTCATGGATGTTTTTTTAGGGTATAATTATATCAAGATCATTCCATAATACCAACACAAGATAATGTTCACCACTTCTTGTTGAACATTTTGTTATCATGTAATACATTTTGGCCTTAAGAATGATGGTGAAATATACTAATGAACCATGATCATTATTTTCCATGATATTATGCATGACATTATCAAGTAATATGTCAATCACATCTTGGGAAAATCCAAGACCAGAGAATCACATCCAGAGATTTTACATGAATATTTGAATGCCTCTATGAGTACAAAGTAAGGCTTAACCCTAAAAAGTGTCTTTGATTTTTAGTTTAGGAAAATTGTTAGGATTCATTGTCTCTCATAGGGGCATTAAAGTCAATATTTTAATGGTTAAGTCCATTACCAATATTCTACCACCATCTAATTTGAAGCAAATCTCTAGTTTATAGGGCAAGATACAGTACATCAAGTGCTTCATTTATCAACTAGCTGATAAATGCCATCTATTTACCCACTTACTGAATAAGGGCACCATTTTTTCATGAAATATCAATTTCCATAAATCATTTAAACACTTGAAAGAATACTTGGCCAATCCACCTATCCTATTACCACCTATTCCAAAAAATCCATTACTACTCTACCTATCTACCACTGAAAATGCCCTAGGGGAACTTTTTACCAAACATGATGAGTAAGGAAAGGGACATGTTATTTAATACCTGAGTTAGACATTGGTTGCATATGATCATAATTATACGCCACTAGAGAAATATTATTTAGCCATGGTCTTCATAACCCATAAGTTACATCACTATATGATTAACAATAAAACCATCATCATCACCAAAGTAGATCTACTCATGTATCTACTATCAAAAATATCTTTATAGGAATGCATGGCTAAATGGATCATGATTCTAAGTGAATTTGAGATTGAGTATGTTAATCATAAGGCCATCAAGGGATAGGTACTTGTAGAATAACTTGATGAAGCTCCCCTTTCTGACACTCAGCCACTCACTTTTGGGTTTCCAAATGAGTCTATCATGACCATAGTAGAAACACCTCTGAAAGAGTATAAATGGACACATTATTTTGATGTTTCCTTCACATTTCATGGATTAGGAGTAGGACTTTTATTTATCACACCTCAAGGGGATCTCATTCCCAATTCCTTTCATGTCATATTTCCTTGGACTAATAACATGCTTGAATATGAAGCACTCATTTCAAGGATTTGTTTAACAATACAATGGAATATATAACATTTATTAGTTCATGGAGATTCTTAGCTTATCATCAATCAAGTCACAGACCAATTTTAGATCAAGGATGAGAAACTCATGACTTATAAAGACATGGTGTATATCCTTAAAAAAAATTGCTCGTTTTTAGTTCAAATAGATACCTTAAGTTAATAATAGAATAAAAAATGTCATGGACATGATCAATCTATGATTTAAATTATAGACAAGGCAAATGATTATCAATTCCTTGTTGAAAATCTTCTCACACTAGCCTGCGAACCTTTGACCATCAAAATGATTATTGATATTATTGGTCCTAGTTCTAATTGGTATGATGAACCATATGATTACCTTCACAACCAAACCATCCCACCTAACCTATCTCATAAAAATAAAAAATCCTTCATCCACCAAGCCTCTCATTACAGATTACTTGGACCTACACTCTATCATAGAAGCTTTGATAGAACTTTACTTCGTTATTTAACCTTAAGAAAATATATATTAATGTTGAGGGAAGTTCATAAAGGGTTTTATGGGGCCCACACATTTAGGACCATCCTTGCTAAAAAAGTTAATGCATACTGGTTATTATTAGCCAATTATGGAGGTTGATGTCACTGCATATGTTAAAAAGTGTATACAATGTCAAAATCATTCTAATCTGATATATGCTCTAGCTCAAACGCTCAAACCACTGATGATGTCATGTCTATTTTTAACATGGGAACTTGACATCATATTAAATATCAACCCTACCTCCTCAAATGGTCATAAACATATCCTTAATGCCATAGAGTGCTTCACTAATTGGGTGGAAGCCATTCCCCTAACTTATGTGATAGGTAAACAAATATCCAATTTCATTTTCAATCACCTCATTTTCCACTATGGTATCCACTCTGAAATTATATCTAATAATGGTGGTTCATTCAAGAATAAGGACATAAAATCCCTTTGTGTTGAATATAATGTTACCCAATATTTTTCCACTCCATATTACCTGCAAGGCAATGACCAAGTAGAGGCATCTAACAAAACCATTGTAAAAACCTCAAAAACATTTTCACTGACATTGGTCATGATTAGCACCTACAATGTTTCCACACCCTATGGGCTTATCAAACCAATTTCTACACTCCAACAAGTGCCACACCCTATTCCCTAGTTTATGGTACTAAGATGATTCTTCTTGTTAAGGTTAAGTTACCTTCTCTATGCATTTCACTAAATCATATCCTTGATGATGAGGATTATAGAGTATCTCACTTGTAGGAGATGTAATTATTGGATGAAAAATGAATGGAATATTTGAATAGCATCCAAGCATACCAAAACTAATTACATGTTTAATATAACAGGCACATCTAGCATAGAGAATTTGAGCTTGGTGGTCTTGTAATTAAATAAAACTAAAAAAACACCAATGCCAAACACAATAAATAGGAAAATTTTAATCCTAACTAGATAGAGCCTTGTGTCATTAACACTAAATATGGTTCTGGTGTATATAGATTAGCTATGCCATAAGGTGAAGAACTTGACAAACTAATGAACATAATTCACCTCAAGTGTTTTTTCACTTGAGTGACCTGAGGTAGTGTCTATAAGGATCATTTACTTTATGTCATGACCATCCTTTCAATACTACACCATACCATATGCCTTTCCTACCATGCCTTCTTATTTGCCTCAGGTTCTAATCTCTCATCCCTATTTTGACCTTAGTTTTAATCCATTGGTACTTCAGATAGTATTAGTGTTTGGGTTTAAATATAATTTTAGTAGACAATTCAAACTTGGGCATTATTTGAAGTGGTCATCTCTTTAAACATTATGATAGTGAGCATAGAAATTGCATCCTTCAATTTTTCCATATTATGTACCATAATACCTTGTTGTATTGTTATACTTGTGTCATTTTCCTATTCAAAATCTTGATATTACTTAGTCAGATTCCTCATTGTAGGGTGAACTACAGTGGTTTGAGGTCTATTTGGACTATGTAGGTAGCACTCAATGTTTTCTAAGGATAGTTCAACCTCCTTTATTCCAATGCTCTCATTATTTTATGAGCAACCTAAGCTAACACTCTCACCATTTTATAAGTTAACCCATTCTATATCTTGTACTCCTCCATCAAGTTTAGATATCCAAAAAACCCTATAAATTTGGAAAAAAACCTAAAAAGATGGAAATATACCAGAAAACTCCTAAATAAGACTCACACATTAGGTCATTCAAATTATATCCATGTTACTCAGGATGTATGTCTCCTAGTTAGATAGTATAACTAAAGTTTTCCCATGGGTTACATCATGACCATTTTAATTTCCATGTTCCATTTCCTGATTGTGTTCCCTCCCTTTTTTGGAGAACTGCATCAGCCTGAGGTCCACATAGACAATGTAGGCAGTGCTTGGATGCATGAGACATCTTAGGTCATCTTGGCTAGTCTTGGTGATTGAGTTTATTCACTGGTTTCATTGACCATTCCTTATAGATTTGTCTCCAAATGCTCTCATTATTTTTTAAGTCATATTGTCTTACACTTACACCATTTTATGATTTCATTCTTGTTCTAAGACTTAGATGCGATGATGCTATGAAGTACTAACCTATTTCATTTTTTAACACTTACCTTTTGTCTTTTAATTTTATTTTAGCCTACACTATGCTCTTAGAGTTTTATGAGTTCACGTGCCTGACATTCTCATAATCATGAGTGTCAACCCTTTTATTTAACCTATCTCCATTTTGTGAGCCCATTCTTATTTTCCTTTAAAATTAATATCTTTTACTTACCATCAATTTCATTTTATCCCACATCCTAGGAGAACTACATTCAGCCTAAAGTCTATGTTGGACTCGGTGTCCATGAAACTATGTAGGCAGCATCCACTTGCCTAGTGCATTTGCAGTCAGCTCGACCACCCCTTCCTTATTACTCTATTCCCCCTTATCATTATACCTATGTTATTATTCCCTATAGCCTAGGGGAAACCTTTTTCCAAGCATTACACTTTTCTTACACATGCACGAACAATGTCAGTAAGTAGTTTTAGTTCATTACTTTTTTGTATTCTATTTATTTCTTTCCTTTTCCTTAGATTAGTTTGTTTATTAAATTTTCCTTACAATAGTTTGTTTATTGCATTTGCATTAGAGTAGTTTGTTTATTGAATTTGCCTTAGATTAATTTTTTTGTTGCATTATGTTGTAGATTATTTTTTATCACCCTTTTAATTGGGTGCTTTATGTTTATCCATTTTATGTTTGAGTATATCTATTTTACACTTGAGTTTTACTTGCTATTTGGGCTTGAGTTGTTTACTTTTTGAATTTAGATTGTGTTCTTGTGCCTCCCTTACCCTAATTTGTCATAGGTTTATTATGTTATGCTTACACTTAAGTCTTGATTTGTCATATCTTGTACTTGAGTTGTGAGTATTTGTATTCACTCCTACACTTAGTTTATCAAATTATCTTTACACTTGGGATTTGATTGATCAGATCTTATGCCTAGGTGGATTATATTTATGTTTAAATTAAGTTTTTCCATGCATATGACACGCAATCTTATCATGGTTTGTTTATAACTATGATGCATAATGTCACACACTATAATAAAAATCAAGCCAAATGATCTATCAAGTAATTATGTCAGTGGTATTTCCTCTTGTTCACATAGACATACCCAAACCCAAACACATACTATTAGTAAGCTAGTAACCCAATCAAAAATTAATATTAGTCACTATTAGTTAGAACATGCATCTCTATACTATTAGGTAGCCCAGATTCATATTGTTTTCATGTGTCAATTCATCATTAATATGTGTTATAGGTTCATTATGTGAGATCCCTTTACTAATTTTCCATAATGGGGTAAATAATTTAGATTGATCACTGATCATAGCTTCCCTAATGGGTTAAAATTGATTGTATCATGCTCAAATCTGCCCTAATAGGGAAAATCCTTTTGTAAATGATTAAAGACATCTTGTTAGGGAAAATCATTATGACATATGCTCCATTAGACTGTGTCATTTTCTTATTTTATAGGGCATGTTCAACAACACTATTTTCCACCTACTCCCTCAAGGAAGCATCCAGGGCTCATCAACCACCCTCTGGGTCATTAGCTTATACCTGTTGGCTCGTAATAACCTATGGTTATCAACACGCCATTCCAAAATTAAAAGTTTAAACATAATGAATTTTTAATTATTTGAGAAGACATTATTATCCTTGTGTTTTGTAACATACACTCAAATAGGGGAAAAATGTAGACACTCCTTTTTGACCACCTCTGTGTCTAAATAGACTTCAGACTGATTTCTAACAAACAATGCATAATTAAGTCTAAAAATCACTAAACACCCTAAATTCATCTACACATTGGACATAAGTGCACATAATTACATTAAGTCTTCCCTATTTAGGGTAATACCTTGTACTCAATGATAACCTCTCATAGATTCATCCCTAGTTAGCTTCAAACCAAGCAAACTAACATTTTTGACTAATTAAGTATGGTACTTACCCAAATTCTTAAAATGACTAAAATACTAAGCAAGATTAATTAACCAAGTAAATAAAATTAATTACTTAAGTGAAAAATCTATGTTGAATTAATGAATATCTAATTTATAAAAAATATTTTTCAACAAATATCAAGGACTATGAGGTCATGATAATGTCATCAGCCTCAAAGTCAAGAATTATAAAATATCAACATAAATGCCATAAAACATCATAAATGTTGAGTCATGCCTCCATAAATGCATATTTGTATTCCTAACCTTAACCTTAGCCTAACTACATAAGGGTTACAGTTAGTTGAAAAACTATAAATACAAGTGACATGACCATTCTTAACCAAGATTTTGTGTGCAAATAAATAATGCCAAATTATTACTAGAAAGCTTCATTTTCAACACAAGCAAAGAGCCAATTTCCAAGGGAACAAGTGGAGGTGATACCAATAAAACATTATCATCATCAAATAACATTTGTTCACAATACCGATCAAAAGCTTTCTCTCATGTTGATTGTAAGATGGAGTTATTCTAAGAAGGTAAAGGGTTTTTTTGTCTTCCCTTAGTAGATTTTTTTATTGTGTTATCATTTCTCTCACCCTAGTACTTAGGCTTAGAATATTATTTTTCATTGATTATTTTTTTTTATCCACTAACAAGAAAAACTAATCATTGTCTTCATGATCATACATTATAATGATCATTGAAGTGAGTGAGTGAGGGAGCATAGATGACAAGAGGGAGGTATTGGACCAGTAACTAACATTTTAAATTGTGTTTTTAAAAACATATGATGTATTTATGAGGTAAAACACATATGGGATGGAAATTATATGGTGAGAGTTGATAATCATGGAAAATATATGATTTTTGTGTATATTGTGTTGTGTATGGAATGTATTAATACACACACACACACACACACACACAATTTTGGATTGAGTTTTTGCATGTGTCTCATGTGATGATTGAGTATGATTATATTTATGTTTATGGATGTTATTTATTATTTTAGATGCATTTTATTATATGATGTGATGGATGGATTTACATTCCTGATGTATTGTTTATGATGCACACTTAGTCAATGAGAATATATGTTAATTATCGATAGTTAATTAGAATGAATGTTTAGGAATGAAATTTTATGAGTATTGATGATATGATGATGAATGTCGCTAATATTGTGTTAAATTATAAATTTTTGAGTAACCTAATATTTACTGTATCATATTATATGATGCACCATTATATGGAGAACTATTATGACATGTTTTTAACATGCAATAGGATTGACACAGACACAACAAAAAATAAAACACAAATAATTTTTAAGAACTCACATAAAATTTAAAAAAATATATATATATATTATGTTTTGACCCTTATCAAGTTAAAAAACCTAATATTTGGTGATCGATGATAAAGATAGCTTTGACTATTTCCAAGCAACTATGTATCTGAGGGGGTTAGATTAAGAATGATTTATCTTGATAAAGCTGTAATGATTTGTTTAAAGTTGAACAAGGATTTTAACAATAATAAGGATAAAATAAATGGTTTTGGGGGTTTTAGACCTTTATAAAAAAATGGATATTTTTTTTTGCTTTTTTACTAGTGATGAGGCTACAAACAAAGGGAAACCTAGTTTTAGCATCAAGGGTAGAGGTGGTAGTGGATGGAATGGTTGATGGATGTAGGATGGCATCTCTAAGGACCATGTCACATAAAAAACATGTGCCCAATCATCCATGTGCCATTCTAACATTATGCTACAATGTGATCTGAATAAGATCTAATATACTAATATATTTCCAAAACATGTCTCAAGATTTCCTCCATGTATTATCAAGGTCAAAATATGAAAGAAGGATGTGCATGATAGTGTAGTTACAAAGATGGTTTAAGATGTCTAATGTTAATGGAGTGGGCCTATCACCAATTGTAAGGAACTTGTAGACAACATATTTACACATGACACCAAAAAAAAAATCATCATGGTAGTTTTCCAAGCACCATAAAAATGGTTTTCACCTTTGGAAGATTTTTTTGTCTTTTACAAATTTTTTTTTGAATTTTTTGAATCATTTTAAATTATATTTTTAATAAATATTTGTGGTAGATTTATATCCTTGAATGATATAATTTATTTAGATGTATGATATTCATGGGTTCATCAAGCTCATATCCATTTTACATGGCCAACTTGTACAATCCAAACTTGGTGACGATGACATAGGGAACTGATCAATTGAGCTCAAACTTACCTTTTTTTCATGGTCTTTATTGGTGTGTCTTTGATTTTATTTTAGGATGAGTTCATAAAGTTTATATTCTTTTTGTATCTTCCTCATACCCTGTTTTGATATCATTGGAAATGATCTAGCACATTGAGCCATTTTTTGTCAAGAAGTTCTAACTCATAAAGCTACACAACTCTAAATTCATTATCAATGATTATATATTTTAGGGAGATGTGGAAATAGGGTATCTCAATATCAATAGTTAACATGGATTTAGCTCCAAATATAAGTAAATAAGGAATTTTCACTATGAGTGTGCAAACACTGATACGGTAAACCCATAAGGTAGGATGGAGTTGAATATGCCAATACCAACTAGTGTCATCAACAATATTTTTGCGGATTTTATTGAAAGTTTTATTGGATGCTTTGGCTTGGCCATTATATTGGGGGTAATAGGGTTTGGAACACTTATTTTTGATATGGAATTGGTCATAGAGGTATTTGACTTATTTTTTAAAGGATTTACCATTATCAATAATGATGGCCGAAGGGATAACATAATGACAAATGAGGTGATTAAGGATGTACTTAGATATTTATGTTCAAGTTATGTATGTGATGGGTATGGATTCTACCCATTTATTAATTTACTCAATTTTTGTGATGATGTGTTTATGGTAAACCAAGGAAGAGGGATTTATCTTCCTAACAAGATTGAGCCCCCAAGTAAAGAAGGACAACAAAGTTGTGATTGGTTGAAATGCTTGAGAAGGCACATGGATGATTTTTTCATGCTTATGATATGATAAACATTTTATGACATAATTACAAATGTATTTTTCCATGGTAGAATATTAGTATCCTATTCTAAGTAATTTCATTTTCTAAGACCATGCCACTAGTGTGCATTCCATAGATTCCATCGTAAACTTCCTTGATCGCTAAGTTGGATTATTTAAAATTTAAAAATATTAACAAGGTGCCATCATATCCCCTATGATAAAGGGTGTTTTTAAATAGGGTTAAGTAGGAATCACATTGGATAAAGTATTTTATTTGATTACATGAAATATCAAGAGGGAGGATGTGGTCGTGGAGGTCAAGTAAATGTCATGATACCAAGGGGAATTGGGATCAACAATATCACAAACCATTTCATATTATAGCACATCATATGATGGTATCATTAGTTTTTCAACCAAAAATTGACATTTTCATGTATCTTTTTTCATCTCAAAGAGAGAACCAATGGTAGCCATGGCATCTACAAATTTATTACTTGCACAAGGGACTTATTCAAATTTGATGTGCACAAAGTATGGATTTGATTTATCAAGCATTATTTTATAAAGTATGATTTTTTAATTTTTTCATTGGTACTCATCATTTAATTATTTGATGATGAATTTATATTCACCATAGATTGACAAGATTTGAATGTTCTATTGTATTTCTATTTTGAGACCTGAGATGAGTGCTTCATACTCAGTGATGGTGTTAGTTAAATGAAATCCAATTTTGAATGCTTTGGGGATGAGACCACATTAGGGTGTAAGTAACAAGATGTATGCCCAAAAACCATGAGTGGTGAAGTATCCATCAAAATCAAGTTTCCATTTTAGGTGAGTCATCAAGAGATAAAATTACATCATCCTAAAAATCAATGATCAAGGGTTGATTATCCAATAGTAGTGTTTCTAATATATGATTTGAAAGGACATGTTAATTTATATATTTATAATTTACATACTCAAATTTGAACTCACTAAGCAACATGACCTATTTTTCCATTCTACTTGTGAGATCTTATTTTGATAGAAGATACTTTAAAGGATCAACTTTGACATCAAGTTTTGTTTTGTTCTTGAGCATATAATGTCATAGATTTTTATTAGCATAAAAAAGAACTAGATTTAGGTGTAATTTAATTCACATGTTACCATATTTTTAATTAGATAGTAAACAACTCTTTATATTCCTTAATAATCATGTTGAGTCAAAAGTTCTCCTAACGCAAATTGTGTTGTTGATATCTAAAGTAGCAAAGATTACCCAAAAGTAGGTTATACTAGCACTAGTGTATTTGATATATACTATTTAATTTGCTTAAAATGCATTTAAATTTTTTATTCCAATGAAATACAATGTCATTTTTTAATAGGTGCATGAGTAGTTGACATTTATTTGTCAATAAAAATTGATATCAATATTGTAATAATGACTTTGATAAGCTTCTAATCAAAAAAATCTAATATGAAATGCCGAAAAATACGTGTTATGGATTTGAAGACTTATGTTGATAACAAGGAGCTTTGTATGCATGGATCTACATAAGTAGGATCTGAATATATATATATATATGAACTATTTCTTCAATTAAAATATGACCAAATAATATAATATAGTATGAATCAAAAATGTTTTTTGATTCAACACTAACCATGCATTAATCAAGTATCAACATTATTATTGTTGTATATACTCTAAATTGCTTCTGCATAACTAGAAATTGATACTAAAAACTATTTAAGTTTGAATAAGTATGCTTTAGAAACCACTTAATCAACATTAGAAGGAAAAAAATTATTCAAATATAGTACTCAAATGTCTACCAATGTAAATAAAAAGCATATTTAATTGAATGCAAATTATTTGGCCATCATCATAGTTTTATACTTCATGACACTAGGTCATCTATATGGCAGAATCAGAAACATGACATGACCTTTAAAAAAAGAAAGGGGTGATAAAAATAGGTTTAACACTAGTAACCTTGATAGTAAATTTTATTTGTAAAATTAGTTTGTAACTATAAATTATTTTAATTAGAACCAGTTAACTTGAGAGTGTGATCCAGGGTTAATCATTTCTCAAGTAGCTATGTGTGAACCTCTTTGATAATGATAAACTATTCAAGTGATGAATTTTTTGGATAGAGTAGCAAGAAGAAAGGGATAGATTAAATAGGTATATTCATTCTAAATAATAGCCAATGTAAAGTCTTAAATATAAATTCTAAAAAAAATAGTAATGTTTTCCAACACATATATATTCAATTTATGTTTAGGTCATAAACAAAATATCTTTAGAATAATCATGGTGAAAATATCTAAATTAATTGAGTACTTACAATTATATGCATTTATCTTAGTATTTTCTCCTCAAAATGATGGATTCTTCAATTATTGCAAAAAAAATTGATACAATAAATAAGAAAATAAAAAAAATACAAAAACAAAAAAAAAACATAAGAAATGAAAACTAAAAAGAAAAAAAGAAAATGAAAGAAACTAACTATGAAACAGTTTTAAGTGATGTTTATTAACTTAATGACACAACCAATTTCCATTCAAATCTTGCAAGTGAAAAGTATTTATTCCAAGAACATTAACTATTTTATAAGGATCAAGCCAAAGAGAATCAAATTTATGATGTTTCCCAAATCCTCAAGTGTTTTATCCCAATAAAGGACAAGTTCACTAGCTTTAAAACATTTACTAGAAAAAATTTTGTCAATTTTTTTTTTTTTTTTTTTCCTTAGCTTTTTATAATTTTTATAAATTAGTAGTTTAGTTTCATCTAAGGCTATTAGATCATTAAGTCTTTGTTCTATCAAATTTATATCTTCTAATAAATATTTTAAAGCAGTACGAACATAAGAAATTTGAATTTCAATAGGCAATGTGGATTCAAATCCATTATCTAACATAAAAGGAAATTAAGTAGTAGTTGCTTTGAAAATTGTATAATCATCCCATAACACATCAAAGATCTTAAGATTTCAATTTCTCTTATTCTCACAAACTAGTCTTTTGATAATAGAAATCAAAGTGTTATCTGTAGATTCAACTTGCCACTTTAGTTGAGGCTAATACTTCAAATAATGAATTTAAATAATAGAATTATGTCCTAAAAGCTATAAATACTCATTTGAAATAAATTAAGGACCATTTTCAGAAATAATTTCATAGGGAACACCAAATTTATAAAATATCCAATTTTAAAAAAAATGAAATGATTTCAATTTCAACTGAACTTTTTAATACTTTCACTTCTGGCCATTTCATAAAGTAATCATTAGTAGTCAAAGTATACCTATGACCATTTGAAGAAGGAGGATGTAAATTTGATATAAAATCAATTTCCCATTTTGTGAATGGTTTTTCAAGGATCACAAGATTTAAAGGCATTGTTAGTAACCTATCTTTGTCAACAAAGAACTAGCAAGGTATATATGCATAAACTAGCTTATAAGCATCTTGAAACAACATGGGACAATAATAACATGCATGTAAAGTCTTTTAAGCAATGGTTTTTTCTACATAATGACCACCACAACCACCTTCATGACATCCTCTAAGTACTTTCTAAGTTTGGTCATGAGTTAAGCATCTCAATAAAACACCATCTATATTTATATAAAATAGAAAATTTTCTAGTAAACAAAACTTCAAAGCTTGAAATCTCAAAGATCATCTTTGCCTTTTATCTAAATTTATTGGACATATATGATTTTTAAAATAATCTAAATCATGATACCAATCATCTTCAATCGACAAACAATCTCAACCATTCATGTCATGACCAATTTTGAAAGTTCTAGAGAAATCAACAACTTTCATAGATTAAAAATGAGGCTTGGCACTTAAATAATCATCAATAGATAAGATAAAAACATTAATTCTAGAAGAATCATTTTCATCCAAATGTTTTTCCAAATCATTTCTTTTTATAACCTTAAATGTCTCAAATTCAATATCAAATTCTTGAATCCTCAAAATTTTCTTTGCTAGCCTTTCTTGAATAGTTGATTGTTTTAATAGGTAAGAAAGGACATGTACATTAGACATTTTAATAAACTTATCTTCCATCAATACATAATAAATTTTGATAAAAATATTAATACAAAAATAAAATTCTCAATAAGAAGGTACCTAGTTTTTGTATATTTTAAGACTTGATTCATATAACCAATAGATTTTTATTCATTATTTCCTTTATTCTAAGTGATTACAACACCTATGGATTTATTAGTTGCATTCACATAAGAATAAAAATTTAGTCAAAGTAGGTTTTTTAAGTACAAGTGCACTTGCAATGGTATTCTTAATATTATTAAAAGCAGAATCTGCCCCTGAATTCCATACATATGACTAATTTTTCTTTAACAAAATTTGTAATGGATTGGATATATCAACAAAATTTTAAAAAAATTATGACTAAAATTTATTTTTTCAAATAAATATATAAGACTAGATTGGTATTTAGCCAATGTCATCTCTTTAATTACTTTTATACATTTGGGATCAATATAAATACCATCTTTTAAAATTATATGTCCTAATAGTTTTTATTCACTAACACCAAAGAAAAATCTCTTGAGATTAAGAGAAATACCATATTTCCTACATCTTGTGAATAATTCATGAAAATGATATATATGTTTCTTTCTCTTTTTTGAATGAACAATAAGATTGTCTAAGTATACTTGAAAGACTATGCCAATTAAGTCATTGAAAGCCACATGGATAGCTCTCTAGAAAGTGGCACCTGCATTCATGAGACCAAAAGGCAGCTTGTTAAAAGTAAATTTCCCTCTAAAATTATTTAATTTTTTCTTATGCCTATCATCTATATTAATAAATATTTGAATATAACCAAAAAATCCATCAAGTAAAGACATCATTCTAGATCTTGCAACCTATTGCAAGATTTGATCAATGCTAGGAAGAGAAAAATTGTCATTTACACTAGTCTTATTTAAATATCTAAAATATATGCATAATCTAATGTTACCATGTTTATTTAGTACATATACTAAATTATCTACCCAATCAGAATATTTTATGAGATAAATGACACCACCATCAAGAATCTTATCAAGGTCTTTACTAAAGATGTCTTCTAGCAAAGGGTTTATTCTTATTATATTTTGCTTAATAGGTTTTATAATAGGAATATCATGTCTAATTATGTTGGTATCATAACCTTTTAGGTCTTTATAAGACCAAGCAAAAATATCGATGAATTCTTTAAAGATTTTAATAAACTTAAGTTTTTTATCAAGCACACATTGTATTCCCAAATATATGATTTTATGATCTTCTTTAGTTCCAAGGTTGATAGGAATAGTTTCACTAATTATTCTCTTAGAAGGTTCTTCAGTTTATGAAATCCTAGGTTCATCAGTAAAAGTGAACATTTATTCTAGACTCACTAAACTAACATGGAATTTATTTGTACTTAGCTATAAATAATCACCACATTTAGTAAATAAACATCATAATCAAAATAATTGCCTTTAATAAAAGAATAAATCTATTTATCATAGTTGTTGACCAATTTTGGTCCTGCAAGCCAAAATTGGGCACCCCTCTTTCTTTTTCCTTGCAGGGTCTTTTGGCCCAGGTTCTGACAAGTTTCATCCCATAGCTACCTTGTGGGATTTTCTTTGACAGGCCTTTTTCCATGAAAAAACCATGTTTTTTCCTTTTTCTAATTGCCAAGTGCTTTGGGTTTGATAATAAAAACTTTGAATTGAAACCCATTTTGATCTTGAATGCTTAACAGGGCAAGTAGGTTACTTTGGAGGGCCTCAAATCAACTAAATGGACCAAGTTCAAAGGGCCAGGGGTCATTTATAAAATTTTTGAAGGGTAGGTACCCTTGTGGAGGGAACTTAGGTGCCAAACAGGACCTTTATAATTATTTTGAAAGGTAACTTAGAGGCCAAGAAGCCCTTATGGGAGGTAAGAAATTGACAAAATGGACCTTTTCAAAAGTCTCAAAGGGCAACCTTGGGCTTAAGGTGTCCTTGTGGAGGGCATATGGTCGAAGCAAAAGGTCAAGGCAGAAAACCTAAAAAGGACTTACCCTTCAGGAAACTAGACAGACCAAGGAGAATTCCTTCAAACATTTTGTCTAAAGGAAATCCAAAGAGGAACACTAAAGGAACAAATTCCTTTAGAAAAAATGTCCGAAGGAATTCTTTTGGACATTTTGTCTAAAGAAATTTGACAAGTGAAAAAAGTTGAAGAAACAAGACAAGAGCTCAAAGGGTAGGTGCCCTTTTGGAGGGCACTTGGCCTTGAAAAGAGGAACTTTTCATTTTTCCAAAGGGTCACTCTCCCTTCGAAAAAGTCCATTTGCAAAAAAGTTGAAGAAATTACCAAAGGGGGTGACAGGCCCATGAACATCAATTTTAAGGTAATAATCTAGCCATTGGAGTTCAAATATCTGGTAACAGGCCTGTGAATATCAAATTTAGGGTAGAAAAATAGCCATTGGTTTTAAAATGAGATGACAAGACTAAGAATGTCAAATTTAAGGTGATGGGCTAACCACTGGAGAGAAGCTAAAAAAGTAATTCTTTCAGACAAAATGTCTAAAAGAACTCATGAGTGGAGGCCTAAAGGGTCATCAAAGGTAGGTTTCAAAAGTGGTAAGCATAAATGAAGAATTCCTTTAGAAAAAATGTCTGAATGAATTCCATTGGACATTTTATTTGATGAAATTTAAAGGCCTAAAATCATAAAGGTAGACTCAGCAACCCACCAAGGAAGGAGCTCGAGAGAAAAAAGGATAGCCTCGAGAGCCTGAATTGCTAAGAAAAGGAAAAGAAATAGAAAGAAAAAAAAAATCAAAGTGGGTAATCTAGAATGTGGCCACACACATATAATATAAACACTCAGAATACTCTATGTGGCAGGGCAAGTCAATCGTAGTGATGAACTAGACTAGGCCAGGTGGCATAGGAGGCATCGATGGGAAAAGTAAATGCTTTTAGGTGGAAAAGTCTCCATCAAATAACCATTAAGAGAGTTTGTTTCAATCATTCAAGGGATTGGCTTGATTTTCCTTGTTTTGATATTAATAAGTAGCCAGGTGTGTGAGCATTTAGGAAAGAGCATGGCCCAGAACATGAGCAGGGATGGCCTTGTTGGTTGCTAAGAGAAGCAACCCATGCTCTTGCATGCCCAAATAGCAAAGTCAATATTTGAAGTACCAACAGTATGGCTTCCATAGGCACTTTTAAGGAGAGATGATAGTAGCATGGGAAAATTAATCATTGAAGGAGTGTTTAATGCAATATGGACCTCTTTCCCTTGACTAGTTAAGGATCTTTTCAAAAGTTCTATATATATTATAACTTCTCATTTTTGAGAAAAGGACTGTCTCAGCTTTATATGGAAAATCCCTAAATAAATTTACCTTTAATCAAAATAAGTGTTTTACCTCCATTTGAGATTGTACTTTTGCATATGCCTGGGTATTATCTTATGTTCATTCATTTCTCTTAATGCTTTCATAAGTCTATGCCATCATATATAGTGTATTTCAAATTATTTTTTATAGGTCAACAAGAAGTGTCTAGATTGAAGTATAGGCACAAGTGACAAACTTCCCAAAGTGTGTCTTTAGAACACCTCTCGTAGGTTCTTCCTCCTTATACCTCCATACAACCCCTTATTGAAGCATTGATGTAGTTAGTTTCATAGTCAAATGAAGTGTATGTTCACTCCTTTTGGTGTAAAGTGTAGGTAAAGTTGAGTAGACCAATCAGTTTTGGTACATCACCACTTTAGTTAGGTTTTGTTTTATAGTATCCTTCTCTCTTGTCACCCCCCCCCCATTGTTAGTAGTAGAGTTTTAGGACCTCAAAGTGCATCAAGGGGAGCTAGCCCCTAATCTAGAGATTCATTCCTCAATTTTGCCACCCACAACAAGAGGAATGTCTTTACGGTGCCACATGGAAGAAGGGAGTTGAGTATCCTTTCAGAGGGTGCACTCTAAAGCGTCAATAGTTTTTAGTATGCCTATTGGGATCAATGTTGTGTCTTATGAGTTTTAGGATTGGTGTTGGTCCTGTTATTGTGAAAATATAAAAGAAAGAGCTATAATCCAGCATCTGGTGACTCCCTTTTAAGAACTCAGTCTCTGGTTACTTATCATCCTGACATCCCATGCCTAAGGTCACCACAAGATCTTCTTCTAAGGGTGTTCCTTTCAAAAAAATTGAGCTCCCTTTGAACTCAACAAAGAGGCTAAGGTTTGTAACAACTCATCCTTATATAGCAAACCATTTTCCCAGACCTGCCTTAAAATACACCTACACAAGGAGACCCCAATTGAATCCTATCACAGCCATGGCTTTACCTTTTGTGGCCCTCAATGGTCAAAGTACTTTGAACCTTCTACATTATGACCCAATTCTAGGGATAGCTCTCAAGATTGTTCTTCCCTTTAGTGGAGAGGGGCCAATCACTGCTATTGAGCATATCAAAAACATAGCCAACCTCTACAACATCCATAATGTTACTAAGGAAAATGTAGCCATCAGGTTGTTGGCCTTGTCCTTTAAAGGTAAAGTTTTAGACTGGTATGGGACCTTGCCTATTAATTCAATTGGCTCATGGAATGAATTAGGAACCCTCTTAATAAATAGGTTTGGAGATAAAAGTGACCATTTGTCTCTAGCTGAGCAATTGATCACTATGAAGAGAGCCCCACATGAATTTATGTAAAATTTTAATACTAGATTCCAAAAGACTTGGGACATAATCCTAATTCTAGTGAGGCCAACCCCAAGCTATGCCTTCCTTTACTAATTGAAGGCCTTGAATAGAGACATCATTGTCATGATACAGTCCATGGGTGGACACATTCTACTCACTGCTTATGAAATAGCCATAGCTGCTAAAAATTACTTGGTTCAAGCAGGAAAGATAGCTCTTAAACCTCACATGCCACTCTTTTTTGATTTGTATCCCTCAGTTCAACCTATTGCACCCACTTTAGCTCCTTTTCCTAGTGTAGAAAGGTTGGTTGTTACCCTTTCAAATGATCTCCATGAAGTTAAGAGCCTATTGTTGAGTGTTACCAATGAATTATTTACCCTCAAGAGGTAGCAAGCTCAGAGCTATCAGCTAAATCAAGGATACCAGTAGTTTAGGTAGAAAAATAGACCTACTTTCTAGAATTATAATCAAGGGTAGGGTTATATTATGAAATTCAAGCATTATCAGGGTTACAATCCAAATGCCCCTTCATCATCCAAGGCTCTTGTCCCCACTCAAAATAATTTGGTACAGGAACAGCCTAATTATCCACCCTTGGGACATGGTCAAGAATAGGTTACTTATGCCAATGAGCTACCAAATCAATGTATGACCACACAAGGTGATTAGGCAACTCAATTCTCAATTTTTGAGGTGTTAACACAACTTGGGATGGATAGTAGGTAGGCTCAATCTGATTCCACACTTATGAACCACCTAGAGGGGGAGTTCTACTCAGTTAATTATGTGGAGAACATAAATAATTAGGATGATTATGTTTCATCCAACACTAGGTCCAAGAAGAGAGCTATAGAGGAAGCTCAAGTAGCTACTCAAGCATCTACAACATCTCTTTTATCATAAGTAAATTAAAAGTTTGCTAATTACATACCACTAGTTGCAGCTTCAACTCTTTGGATCACACCATAAGTTACAAATGTCCCCAAGGAGAACTCAAAAGGGGGAAATCATTCAATCAACTTCATGGACCAAATGAAGAATCTTCACATGAACATATCATTTTGGGATTCCTTAGAAATGCTAGGGTAAAAGGATATACTCTAAAAGGAATTGCACGGGTTGAGTGATCAAGTAGTCCCAGGAAAGGCTGATAATGTGTTGATAGTGAATGGGACTCATCACATGGGAGGCCAAGCAAAGAAGGATGAAAATGTCCCTCCTTTTTATCTATCATTGATTATTGGTGATTTTTTGGTCCATAATTACATCATTGATAGTGGATCAAGCACCTCAATTATGCCTAAATGCATAGCTAACAAGTTAGGACTCAAATATGAGCAAATGACCAAAGGAGTTCTACAGTTGGATGGATCACCAACCAAGACCTTGGGAGTGGTAAGAGGCTTGAATATAACTCTCTATGCCTATCCAACCTCTTCAATTCCCCATTTCATGGTAGTGGTAGATGTTCCCCCTTACTTCACTCTTTGCTTATCTAGGGATTTCATGTCCAAGATAGGTAGGTACTTGGCAATAAATTGGTCTTATATGGTCTTTAGGATGAAGTATAGAACCAAAGTGAAGATTGAGTTAGAGCCCATCCACAAATATCACCTAGATCCATACTCACCCAAGGTAGCAAATTTTAGCTACACCATCATTGATGAATAAGAACTCCAGGTAGCCTAATCCCCATCATCTTCCCTTGTAAGAGTTGCTGACCTACTCCTAGATACATGGGGAAATGCCAATTTTGAACATGATCCTTAAAATTTCATTGAAGAGGCAGGTCTTATAGTTTAATACATGCATGAAAAAGGTACTTTCATGCCAAATTTGATGAATGCAAACAAAGAGAGTTGTGGTTTGTCGTAACTTTTCTTTGATGGATCTAGAAGCAAGTTGGGAGCTAGTGGTGGAGCAATGTTGGTTTCACCTTAAAAGGAAAAATACTTCTCAACTTTTAGGTTCCATTTATCCTACACTTGTAACGTAGTGAAGTATGAATCCCTTGTTCATGGTCTAGAGTGGGCAAGGAAAAGAAGAATCAAATAATTGTAAGTGTTTGGAGACAAGTTGATTTTGAACTAGGTGAGGGGTTAAAACTTGACCAAGAACTCCCTGCTCAAATCTTAAAAGCATAGGGTGTGGGACCTAATGGAGAGCTTCACTACTTTCAACATCACTTCCATCCCAAGAGAGGAGAACAAGCATGTAGATAGACTAGTAGAAGTTGGTGCTCAGTTTGATATTCCCAAGGAGGGGAGATAGAATAGCAATCAACACCATTTAAAGGTGATATTAAGGCCCTCCATACCAGACAATGTCATCAATTAGCAAGTGTTTAATAGTGACCATTAGATAACACTTCTCTTATAGGAGGAAGCTAAGTTTGCTTCCAATAATCAATCTAAGTTGTAGTAGTAGTATGAGGGGTGGATTGTTTAGTTGAAGACCAATAGACTTCCTAAAGTTTTAGTCAGTCTTGAGATCATCTTCAATGAGGATGACCAACTCAAGAGTGACAAAGCAATCATGTCAACCAAGAAAGATAATTATAAAAGGGTAGAGATATTCAAGGATAAGATGCTTGTGCTTAGGAAGGTATGTACCAATGAGGAAAGGTATGCTTTCATTATGTTATGCCAAGAGTTTGTTGATGTCTTTGCTTGGGAGTATGGTGATTTGAAGGGGTTTGATCCAAGCTTAGCCCAACACACCATTGATCTAGAATAAGGTGCAAAACTCATCAAGCAAAAATAAAGGCCAATCAATCCAAAGATTGAGCCTCCCATGAGGAAGGAGCTCACCAAGTTGATTGATTCCAAGATCATCTTTCTTATCAAACACTCTTCTTGGTTGGCCAATTTGGTCCCCATTAGGAAGAAGAATGGGGAGATTAGATTGTGTGTTGATTTTAGATACCTGAATAGAGTCTCATTAAGAGATCACTATCCCCTCCAAAGTATGGAGAAAATTCCATAGATGGTGATAGGCAGTGAAAGATTCTCCCTCCTGGATGGGTACTCTAGGTATAATCAAATTCTATTGCAATACTATGACCAGTACCAGATAGGATTCACCACCAAGTGGGGAACTTTTGCCTACAAGAAGATGCCATTTAGACTATCAAAAGTTGGAGCTACCTTCCAATGAGCTATGGATATGGATTTCCAAGGTTTGATAAATGACATTGTGTTGGTTTATCTTGATGATGTGATAATATTATCTAAGGAGGTAGGATAGCATTTGAAACACCTGAGGCAAATCTTCAAGAGGTGTAGAGAGTTTGACATCTCTCTCAACCCTAAGAAATGTGTGTTTTTTATTCATGAAGGTAAACTCTTGGCCATGTCATTTCAAAAAGGGGCTTGACCATTGATCTAGAAAGAGTACACGCCATATTAGCATTATGCTTGCCTAAACACAAGAAGGGCCTACAAAGCTTCTTTGGCAAAATAAACTTTATTAGGAGATTCATCCCTAATTTTGTTGAACTAGTCAAGCCACTAACTTCTATGCTGAGGAAAGATGAGACGTTCATGTGGATAGCAAGGAGGAGAGAAAGCTTTGAAGGCATCAAACAACCTATTACCTAGGCTCCCACCCTGACTAGTCTAGATTTATCCAAGGACTTCAATCTCTACACCTTTGGCAATGAAGAGGTAATCTTTGCTATGCTCACTCAAGTGAATGGTGAAAATTTGGAATAGTCTCTCACATTTTTTAGCCAGGGTTTAGAGGGCTATGAGATTAGGTACACATATGTTCAGAAGTAAGTGCTTGCAATTATATGAAGCCTAGATAAATTTAGACATATGTTGTCTAATAGCAAGATTCACATCATGGTGCCACATCCTAGTGTAAAGGATTTCTTATTGAGCCATGACTTGAATGAAAAAATGGAAGGGTAGATCACCAAGGTAATGGATTATGATATGGAGATCAAGACCACCAAGTTGGTAAAGGGAAGAGGGTTGTGCAAACACCTTGCTACAAACTTCAAATCGCTGAAGGAGAATGTTTTGGTACTCCATGATGAAGTTGTAGTGGAAGTACCTATGATCATGAAGAGATGGGCATAAGACATGGCTCATTTCCTTCAAATTAGTGAGTGTCTGCAAGGTCTTGATAGAACTAAGAGGAGATATTTTAGGCTCAAATATCTTCCTTATATTTTAGTTGATGGAGTGCTATTCAGAAAGGAATTTTTAGGGTACTCTTGAGATGTATTGATCAAATCAAGTCGATAGGGGACTGTCTAAATTTCATAATGGACTAGTTGGTGGTCATTTTTCTCTCAAGCCCACAGCTACAAGGATTATGAGGGTTGGCTAATTTTAGCCCACTTTGTTTAGAGACAATCATGATTAGGTGAGGAGATGCTAGAAATGTGCTTTCTTTGATGGGAAGTAATGGCTCGCTATAATGCCTCTACATCTTATTCAAGTGGAACAGTCATTCATGTAATGGGGTTTTGACTTCATAGGGATGATCAACCCTCCTTCTAGTGCTGACCATAAGTGGGTATTGATTGTTATAAATTATTTAATGAAATGGGTAAAAGCCATTGCTTTGAAAGAAGCCAATGAGAGCACAGTCTTGGACTTCTATGAAGGCCTAGTTATGAGATTTGGGGTCCCAACCATGATCATTTCAAAAAATGCATTGGCTTTCTTAGGAACAAAGAAAAGTGAGTGGGCATTAAGATATGGCATATATCTCATCACTTCCTCCAACTACTACCCACAAGGGAATGGGCTAGCTGATTCCACAAATAAGAACCTGATTAGGATCATTAAAAGGAAAATGGAGGAAAATCAAAGGACTTGGCATGCCAAGCTGAAGACAACTCTGTGGGTAGATAGGATCACTCCAAAAAGGGTAGTTGGAAATTCACCGTACACACTTGTGTATGGAAGGGAAGCTAGACTTCCTATTTCACTTGAGTTACCAACCTTGGATCTTGCCCATTAGCTATAATTAGAGGAGAGTGATAGCCTGGAGGTTAGATATTATGAACTAATTCAGCTTCAAGAGGCAAGATACCAAGCCATGGATGTGATGACCAGCTGCCAATAGAAAACAAAGAAGCATTTTGACAAGAGATCTTCATCAAAAGGCTTCTTAGAAGGTGACATTGTCTTGAAGTGGGATGAGGATCAAGCCAAACCTAGAAGGCACGTGAAGTTCAATGCCTTGTGGAGTGGCCCATATGTCATCACCTAATGCAAGCAACATAATGCATTCTAACTCTCCAAGTTTGATGGTGAAGAATTACATATCTTAGTTAATGGGATATATCTTAAACATTGTCACTAATTTTCTCTTGTTATATACATAGTTTCCCTATCTTTTCTTCATTTTCCCTAAGTGCTTTTATGCATGTGTATAATTTTTTAAGCCTTGTGTGTGTTTTATTTACGATTTGGGGTAAAATCTTTATTAGTTCTTAGGTTTTTTCAAGGTTATTGTGAGCCTTTCAAGCTACATCCTAACTCCATGCCCAATGGACCTTTAAGCCACCAGTCTCCTCAAGCATAGTAGGCATGCTTCCCCTATGAATCACCAAATGTGTTGACTAATTTTGGTCCTATAGGCCAAAATTGGGCACCCCTCTTTCCTTTTCCTTGCAGGGTCTTTTGGCCCAGGTTTTGGCAAGTTTCATCCCATAGCTGCCTTGTGGTCTTTTCTTTGACAAGCCTTTTTCCATGAAAAAACTAACTTTTTTCCTTTTTTGATTGCCAAGTGCTTTGGGTCCAGTAAGCAAAAGTTTGACTTGAAACCCATTTTGATCTTGAATGCTTAACATGGAAATTAGGTTACTTTAGAAGGCCTTACATCAATTAAATGAACCAATTTCAAAGGGCCAAGGGTCATTTAAAAAAAGTTTAAAGGGTAGGTACCCTTGTGAAAGGCACTTAAGTACCAAACAGGACCTTTTCAATTCTTCCAAAAGGTAACTTAGAGGCCAAGGAGCCCTTATGGGTGGTAATAAATTGACAAAATGGACCTTTTCAAAAGTCTCAAAGGGCAACCTTGGGCTTAAGGTATCCTTGCGAAGGGCATATGGTCAAAGCAAAAGGTCAAGGTAGAAAGATTGAAAAGGACTTGCCCTTAAAAAAACTAGAGAGGCCAAGGAGAATTCCTTTGGAGATTTTATCTGAATGAAATCCAAAGAGGAACACTAAAAGAATGAATTCCTTCAGTCAAAATGTTTGAAAGAATTCCTTCAAACATTTTGTCTGAAGAAATTTGACAAGTGAAAAAAGTTAAAGAAACAAGACAAGAGCCTGAAGGGTAGTGCCCTTTTGTAGGGAACTTGTCCTTGAAAAGAGGACCATTTAATTTTTTTGAAGGGTCACTCTCCCTTCAAAAAAGTCCATTTGCAAAAAAGCTAAAGAAATTGCCAAAGGCGGGTGACAAGCCCATGAACATTAATTTTAAGGTAATAAGCTAGTCATTGGAGTTCAAATGTTTAGTGACAGGGCCACAAAAGTCAAATTTAGGGTAGAAAAATAGCTGTCAATTTTCAAATGAGATGACAAGATCATAAATGTCAAATTTAAGGTGATGGATTAACCGTTGGAGATCCAAAAAAGCAATTTTTTTAGACATTCATGAGTGGAGGCCTAAAGGGTCATTAAAGGTGGGTTTCAAAAGTGGCAAGTGTAAAGGAAGAATTCCTTTAGACAATATGTTTGAAGGAATTCCTTTGGACATTTTGTTTGAAGAAATTCAAAGGATTGGAATCCTAAAGGTAGACTCAGTGACCCACCAAAGAAGGAGCCTGAGAGAAAAAAGGATAGCTTTGAGAGCCTAAATTACTAGGAAAAGGCCAAGAAATATAAATAAAAGAGAAAAGTAGAGTGGGTATTTTAAAACATATCCATGCACATATGAGACAAACACTCAGAATGCTCTAGGTGGTGGGGCAAGTCAAATGTAGTGACGAACTAGACCAAGCCAGGTGGTACAAGAGGCATCGATAGGAGAATTAAATGCTTTTAGGTGGAATAATCTCCATCAAATATCCATTAAGAGAGTTGGTTGCAAGAATTCAAGGGAGAATCTTGATTTTCTTTATTTTGATATTAATAAGTAGCTAGCTATGCAAGCATTCAAGAGATAACATGGCCCAGAACATGAGGAAGGATGGCCTTGTCAGTTGTTAAGAGAAGTGACCCATGCTCTTGCATGCCCAAGAAGCAAAGTCAATATCTAAAGTACCTATAGCATGGCTTCCATAGGCACTTTTAAAAAGAGATGATAGCAACATGGATGAATTCTTCATTGTAGGAGTGTTTAATGTAGCATGGACCTCTTTCCCTTGATTGGTCAAGGATCCTTTCAAAAGTTATTTATATATTGTAACTTCTCATTTTTTAGAAAAGGAATGTCTCAAATTTATATGGTGAAGCCCTAAATAAATTTACCTTTAATAAAAAGAAGTGTTTTACCTCCATTTAAGCTTACACTTTTGCATATTCATGGGTATTTCCTTATGTTCAGTCATTTATTCTAATACTTTCATAAGACTATGCCATCATATCTAGTGTATTGCAAATTCTTTTCTACAGGTCAACAAGAAGTGTCTAGATTGAAGTATAGGTGCAGGTGAGCAACTTCCCAATAGTGTGTCTTTAGAACACCTCTGGTAAGTTTTTATTCCTTATACCTCCATAAAACCCCTTGTTGAAGCATTGATGCAGTTAGTTTCTTAGTCAAATGAAGTGTCTGTTCACTCCTTTTGGTGCAAAGTGTAGGTAACGCTGAGCAAACCAATCAGTTTTGGTGCATCACCACTTTAGTTAGGTTCTATTTTATAGTATCCTTCTCTCTTTTCACCCCCCCCCCATTGTTAGAAGTAGAGTTTTAGGGCCTCAAGGTACATCAAGAGGAGCTAGACCCTAATCTAGAGATTTATTCCTCATTTTTTCCACCCACAACAAGAGGAATGTCTCCATTATGCCATGTGGAAGAAGGGAGCTGAGTATCCTTTCAGAGGGTTCACTCCAAAGCATCAACAATAGCTAAAAGTAGACCTATTTACATTCAAATCTAGAATTTTAGGTCTAAAATTTTAGAAACTAAGAAGTCAATAGTTGGCTCACTTTCACTTAGAGTAGGATTAGAAGAAAAAATAATGAACTTATCAACACAAACATTAAATTCTCTAAGTATCTGAGTAATATTAAAGGCTTCACATTTTTCAAGCAAAGCCTAACCTTTTGAGTGTACCTATGTAGGTGAGTTTGATTAATTTTATAAACTTTTCTAACTTGTCTAATAACTTATTTTGAATCTAGGAAGACCTCTAACTAGTTAATATTAATTTCAATTGCCTTTTCTAAACCTAAATACAAAGCTTCAAATTTTCTTGTGTTATTATTATTATCAAAAAATAATATGTAAGCATATTGAAATACTTTACCAACTAGAAAAATTAAACAGATTCCAACACCACTACCATATTTCAAACATGCCCCATCAAAATATAATTACCATAAACTATCTCTAAAAAGGTATTTACTTATTATTTTTTATGTTCATCTAAGGTTAACAACTCATAAGTACCAATTCCCATTTACACATAAGCAACAGTAGTAAAAATATAATTAATATGATTACTAAACCATTCTTCTCTTTATATAAAAGTAATCTCATTACCTATTGGAACACAAGTTATATATTTTTCATGAAAGCACCAGCTATTTTTGACCAGTCTCTTCTTAAAAGCATAACATAATTACTAGGAATATCTAATATCTGAACATTGGTCATGCATCTAATTATTTCATCTTATGAAATTTTGATAACAATATCGTGAAACTTAACACAACTCTTAGTTTTTCATGAGTTAAAAATTATAAGTTTCCTATTATCAGTTTTGTAAGAAATGTCTAATTAATCAGCAATAAATTTTGGCATTATATTCTTAGAAGTACCAGTATCTAGAATATAATCATGAATAATTTTATTATCAATTTTAATTGATACATAAAAAAGAGGTATGTAATCAGTAGGGAGATCATAAATATGGGCAAAAAAAACATATTGAGATTGTTCATTGTTCTTTATTTCTTATTGAAATCCTAATACATCCTTAGAATTTGGAATTTTTATGGTATCATTAATTTAATCAAGTTGTCTAGGTAAACTAACATCTTTTAATAATAAAAAATATGTTTTAATGGTAGCCAAATAACCTATAATATTATAAACACCAACATCTAGATGATGTATATGAGTGTAATTTTTGGACTTATAAGGAGGATATTGAGGAGAATTAAAACCTATTGATAAGAGATTATTTTATTGAGAACTAATTACAATATTATTAGATGTAACATTATTCTACATACCTTTACTTTTATCATGATTTATAGAAGAAGACTAATTATTAGCTATGTTAAAATTATCTTTTTAATTAAAATAACATCTTTGTCTAGTATTAACAGTATAAAATTTGTATTTTTGACATTATCTAATGATTCATTATAGCTACACATGTTTATATTATCAATTTGATCAATTGAGATACCATATTTTCCTTGAATATATCTTTTAATTATTTGCATAGCTATACAAGTACTCAGATCATGATCTAATTCACATGCATTATAATAATGAACTTTTTCTTTAGTTTTACCTTTTTCAAGAAGGGAATATTTACCTGATGTAAATGGATTATTATCAAGTTGTCATTTGACAACAATCAGCACATTGCTAAGACTATGACTGACTTTTAAATTTTTGGCATTATCAAAATTTAGACACGTAGCAGTTCTATTATTAAAACTAATTTGTTTAATTTATTTTCATATTCAATATAAAAATTTATAATTTCATTTTAATCCATAATATCTTTATCTTCTAAAACCATTTTATACTTTAAATTCAAAACATTACAAAACATAATTTAGATAATATTTTTAAGGGTTAAACATCACATGGGATCTTTTGCCATAATCTAGTAAATCTACTTATGAATTGATAAAGCTTTTCCCTTGGATCTATAGAGATATTAACTAATTCATTGACTAAATATAAATCTTTTTTAGGTTTACCAAATCAAAGTTTGAACCATTCCTCTATATCATTCCAAGTACCAATGACACTAGAAGGAAGACCAATAAAAACTTGATAAGCTTTACCTTCCAATGTCCAAGAAAAAATTTAAAATAAACTTTTTCATTCACAATACCTAAAGTGGCACAAATCAATTTTAAGTCATCCAATGACCCTCTCAAGACTCACTAGGGCTTCTAAAAAACTTAAGAATATTAAGTCCTTTTAATGAATGAAGTTTACCTAAATGAGCACTAATGTTAAAAGGATTTCTGAGAATTCAAGGATTCACTAAAAGTTGAGCAACATCATCATCATATTCTACCTCATTATCAATCACTTTGGCTTGATTTCTATTATTTTAGAGACTTAGAATCAAGTCTCAAACTCTCTGTTAAACCTACTAAATTTATGGTGCTTGTTCTTCCATTAAAATTTTTAGTAAATTCTACTGCTTGACCTGGTTAATTTAACTATATATTTATATTAGGATCAGTAGAGAAAATACAATCCTCAAGATGAAAAGAATAAAAAATAAAATGAATTCTAAGTGGAGGATTAGTAAGCAAGATTTGCTCTCTTTCTTGTTTGACCCATCGAGGATTAGTAAGCAAGATACTATATTTCTCATGTAAGATTCACTTGTATATCATAATTTTCTTCTTCTTCTTCCTCATTTATAACTTCAATGATTCAAGATAAATCATAAGGTCTATTATACCATGCAAAGTGAACTCGATTAAAATCAACATCAACTTGATCATCAGAAATATCAATCAAGGGTTGTACAATTAGAGGTAAACCTCAAATGGTCATGTAAAAATAAAAATAAAATAGAAAAGAAAATAATATTTTTGAAATTATTTTCCCTAGTGGAGTTGCCAAATTTGTTGACAATGAAAAATTTCATGTCAACAAATCAACCATTTCACCTATCATGAAGGTTAAAGTGGAATTGTACCAGTCTGATCATAAGTTTCTAAGGAGTAAATTAATTCTAAAGATACGTAGAAGGGTTTTTTTTAATGATCTAGGAAAAAAATCAATTCAAATACTATGCAATGCTCAATTAATATTTACAAATTAAATATCACTTTGAATATCAAGTAAAGGAATCAAATTATAGTTATGTAATCTAACCTATCTAATAGAGAAATCCTATGAACTATATGGTTTCTTAAAGGAAATATCTCTACTCCTTTGTAATTTCATTTTAATCAATTCCTTGTAACTCTTTGATATCTCTTTCGACTCAAAATAGATTCAAAAAAAAGAAATTAAAAGAACTAAACAATAAATGAAATATCTGAAAATGAAGACCAAACAGTGAGAGAAATTTAGAAAAACATAATTAAAGAACTCAATCAAGTTACTTATCAAGAAATATCTAATCTCTAAATTATAATGAATTAAGAAACAACATATAAGAAACAAACAAAATGCAAATAATGTAACTTAATATAGTCTATTGCTAAAAGATACAAAGATCTAAA
The DNA here is from genome assembly GCA_037957365.1 of Torreya grandis. Taxonomy (NCBI): domain Eukaryota; kingdom Viridiplantae; phylum Streptophyta; class Pinopsida; order Cupressales; family Taxaceae; genus Torreya; species Torreya grandis. Next base: position 440,932 of record JARHVA010005081.1, on the reverse strand, counting down.
GTCAATGAAATAAACTAATCTAATAACATATACAAATCTAATGAAAATAATTAATTCTACATAAATAAATAATATTTATCTAATCTATAACCTAACTATGCTACTAAATCAAACTAAGTAATTGAACCAAAATTTTAATCTCAAACTAAATCAAACAGATGTAGAATTCAAATAAAGATCTAAGTTATAAAAGACTTAATAGATAATGATATCTAAAACTAAAGATGAAATCACAATCAATTAAAGAAAGAACTAAAATGAAATGAAGTAACAAACTAAGTAAAAGGAACTTCAAACTAAAGGAATAATAAATTAAAAAGACTTAAGAATCTATTCTAGTATAATAAATAAATTAAAATGAAAACAAGACTAAATCTAATAAATAAAATAGAATAAAATACGAGTCTAAAAATAGAGTCATCTTAGAAGAAATTTATTTGAGAAACAAACTTTCAATACAAACGGTCTTAAAAAAGACAATTATTTATAATTGAGAAATCAATAAATGTCACACAAAGCAAGGTATTCATCATTGTTCAAATCAAGTACATGAGATTATGCTCATATGAATATATAGCTACAATTATCAAAATGTATTAGCCCTGATAGACTTTAGATAAACAATTTATAAACCAAACAAGAAACCTATATATACCTGCACTAAAAAGGTGAGTTACTTAACCATCATAGAATGTATTTTCCGATCTATTTGCAAATATCTATTTAATCTCAAAGATGTTTGTACGAAGAAAGAAGTAAGATGAAACTTAAATAACTTTAAATCTCTTCAATACCTCTTATTTCCTCCTCTTATGTTGTGACATTGATCTATTTATAAATTTATCTTTTGGAGATAGTTATAAAATAAGTTATAACTAACTTGTTAGTTAGTTATTGTTAACTTTAATTAGCTTTTTAAAGTTAATTAGTTAACTAAACTTAAAAAATTTAAATTAATAATTAATAAATTCTAAAGATCAAATCAATTAAGAAAAAAATCAAAAACAACTCTAACGAGTGGGGGCCCATGACTCATAAGAATACAATCAAAATAAATATTTAATAAATATGACATTCATAATAATTACTAATATTTAAATAAAATTAAATACTTAAAATGTTAAATACCATGATCATTTCTAAAAAATTCAATAAATCAAACATTTTATTCTATAGAAAAGTAATTTCATGTCTATCAAAACTACCAAAATCATCTATATATGTCCACATACCAAAATATCAAAGTGTCACCAACAGTTAATTAAAGTAGAAAATATCAACCAGAACATAAGTTAAATAATAGTTTACTTATCATCAGAATCTAAAACTAGATCTATCAAAGGGGCACCCTTATCAATCAAATAATCAGTGTACTCCATTGAAGTGGCAGGAAAATTGATCAATTTAGTGCCTTTAGCATCATCCACTTATAATTTGATCTTTATAACCAATCTTGTTATCAAGGGCAAAGCTGTAAGGTTGCTAGCACATTTTTTACTAGAGGAAACAAGCCTATCAGGTTTAGGTACAAGTGGCACAAACTGATTAAAAGATAATTTGGTATAATTTTCAATTCTAATTTTGAGCTGAAGTGAGGGAAGTCTAGTATTGAGTGGTACAAGTGAATGAGGGTGAATTTTTGAAATTATGTCAAGCACATTCTCAAGATTCAAAGGTATTGTAGTACTATTTTGACTATATTGAACATTTATATGCATGTGTTGATAAGATTCACTTGGGGTATCTCATCTATGAGGACAATATATCTCATGTGTTCTTTTTAAACATCTATTACCATAAAGGGATAAAGAACTAACATATAATGAATCAAGAACATCCAAAAAATGGGATCAATAACATCAAAATTAATAGAAATTCAAGTTCCATAGTTAAATGGTCTAGGAAAAGTGTGAGCAACCCTACACTTGTGAAATAATTATCCTCAAAAACTACCCCATGAAGGATTACCCTCACTACGATAATCATCACCCTACCCCCATGCATTCCTACCAAAATTATATGAATTTGTAGTCCAACATAACATCTTTAACCAATAAATTGAAATAATCCATCCAAATGACTTACACATGAATACATACTATATTCAAATTATTTACATCAAAATTATCAAATTATGACACTTTGTCAAGATTTCAACCATGTAACCTTACTGAATCTAACACTATTAAACTTCAATAGGTTATACTTCAAAATCATCACACTTAAAATAATCAATATAGAAACTAAGCTTAATATTTCCTTTTTTGACCATAGACTAAAATCAACATATTCAAAAAGAAACCATTAAAATAATTTTTTGCAAGAAACAAGTTTGGTATAGAAAATCATCTATTAAAATCCCTTTTAAAATATTCAATATCTAAAAATTTTGATAGCATATATAGTCTGAAATCACCCTAATAAAATTTATCTAAAGTTGATATGAAGAGGTATTATGTAATTGAATATTAATAAAAATATCAAAAGTAATCCTAACTTCCTGTAAACCATATACTATAGTTCTACAAATAACCTTTTCATTTCTCTTAATCTTCCTTCATATTTTAGGTTATCCTTAAAATGTCTTTTGAAACATCATTATTGTATACCCAGAATCAAATAAATGAATTTGAATAATTTTTTATAGAATAGCCTTTGAAAAAAATTTCAAATTCAACATTATTTGTGCACAAATCATGACTATTGTAAACCATACAACATTAAATACTCGTATTATGATAAAATCCATATGTATGCCAAATTTATCATTATTAATAGATAAGAATTATGAGAACCATTTCTTCAACCCAGAATGCATACAATACTGAAGAGAAATATCTTTCAAATACCCACTCAAAACTAATGAAATTCTTAAAAATAGACAATAATTTATCATAAGATATCAATCTAAACTATATTTTTGACAAAATAAATATTTTGAAAACGTATCTGCCACTAAGCCATAATATCAAAACAATTCATACATCTGGAAAATAGAAAGATCAACTACATGAAATCTTATAACTTTGAAATAATTTTTTGTTCATGAATAAGGCTATTAACAAAATTCCCTAAATAACTAACACTTATCTTAGCCATGCACAATAGTTTCAATCTAACCATAGTCTTTTCCCAGCAAAGAATGCATGTATGAGTCAACATGAAATTTTTTTTAGGAAACTAGTCAATGATATAACTTTCTCAACATGCCAACACCAATAAAACCAAGGTCAAGCCATCTAATTTACTTGAAACCAAATCAAAATTTTCCAAATGTTTTGAAATAAGGACATAATATGAATGCAACCTTTTTCATGAACATTCCTTCAAAAACTATTCAAATTTGATGAGCATTCCTTTAAAAACCATTCCAACCTCCAATGATATAACCAAAATGCAAACCATGGAAAAAAAAATCAAATTTTAAGCCATATCTTTCATTCTATTTATTTGAATTTAGAAAATAACTTAACATACCTTGTCAACCTTACAAAATATTTTCTCAAAATCTCACTTTATTCTCCTCAACCCTTTCAGAATGCCTCCAAACATAGCTTCACTTCTACAATAAGTTTGAAATGAAATGAAACTAAAAATAAGAATTTTTCCTTTAAATATCTCTTTAACTACCACTTACTACCTAATATGACATATGTAGGTCACATTGATTCCATAACTTCACCAACTTGATAACCATTTCTATCAAACTTAGTAGCTTACTAAATGACTTAGCAAGATATTTTATTAATCGCCAAATTAACTGCCAAATCCATAAACCAAGATGAGTACCATAAATTGAATGCAAAAAACCACCTAAAATTACAACTCAACCTCAATCCCATCAGCTATTAAATTCATTTACAACCAATTCTATAGTGAATTAGATCAAAGCTTCTACTCAGGTCTTGAACCATATAACATCAATATGGCATCTAATAGATTGATTAGCTTAGGTTCTTATTTATATGAAAGCTTAATACCACCACATTCACCATAAACAATTTCAAGTATATGATTTATAACTTAGGCAACATTTGTATTAACACCTAGGTAAAAAACTAATATATCACTTAGGAAATATCTTTAGGAAATGTTTCTAACATAGGTCATCAATCTTTTAGATTATAGGTTCCAAACTATTCAAAGTGATATAACTTATGTGATTTAAGTCAAATTTATTCAAACATATATGCATTAGCAATATAAATTGCTATCAATATTTCAACAATGACTTTGAGAAGCTTTTGATCAAAACAATCCAATATGAAACGCCTAACAATACATGGTATGACTTTAAAGACTTATATTGATAATAAGGATCTTTGTATGCCTGGATTTTCACAAATAGGATATGAATATGTATCTAAATTGTTTATTCATTTCAAATATGACCAAATAATATAATATAGTATGAAACAAAAATGTTTGGTTGATTCAACACTAACCATGCATTAATCAAGTATCAAAAAACACTGCTATCACTATATATATTGCAAATTGATTTTGTATAAATATAAATTGATACTAAAAATTATTTCATTTTGAATAATTCATGCTTTTAAAACCACTTAATCTATATATATATATATATATATATATATATATATATATATATAGATTAAGTGGTTTTAAAAGCATGAATTATTCAAAATGAAATAATTTTTAGTATCATTTCAAATATGACCAAATATTATAATATAGTATGAAACAAAAATGTTTGGTTGATTCAACACTAACCATGCATTAATCAAGTCTCAAAAAACACTGCTATCACTATATATATTGCAAATTGATTTTGCATAACTAGAAATTGATACTAAAAATTATTTCATTTTGAATAATTCATGATTTTAAAACCACTTAATCAATATTATATATATATATAGTAATTAGGTGTCTATCAATGTAAATAAAAATGCATATTCAATTGAATGAAAATGACTTGGCCCCTGCCACAGTTTTAGACTTCATGACACTAGGTCATCTATATGGAAGAATCAAAAACATGACATGACCTTTAAAAAATAAAGGGGTGATAAAAATAGGATTAACACTACCCAAACATGTGCATAATCTAGTGAGTGTGAGTTATTTCACTATATATCTAGTGAGAGTGGGTGATTTAATCAAATACAACTTATAATTCTTGTAAAGTTAGATGATTTAATCAAATCTAACTTATAAATTTGGTCAGATTGAGTGATTTAATCAAATCAACCTTCTAAAGGTGAACTAATTACTATAGTAGATTGGATCGATAACAGTCCATCCTAAGTGTGATAACAATCCATAATAATATTTAAAAACTAGAAAATTATTTGATTTTTCAATTTTAGGTGCCCTTTGCACAACATATGCACTACATATATGTCTCAAATTGAACCCTGGGTATAATAACAATACCAATATATATAATGCTACTAAAAATATGTATCTAAATCATATAACTGTGAAATCTAGTGAATTTAAAATCGGTGCACGTGGAGAACATGTTTATAAAATATGCTTACACTGAATCTGGAGAATATGAGAATTGGTTCAAATGTGGAGAACATGTTTCCATAACATGCCAATGCTATAATCAAGATATTTTGAGTATTGAATAAGAGTGGAGGTCATGCCTCTTTGATATTCCCTCATTGATATTTGAAACTATGAAAATGTGGAATTCATACCCTATAGCATGCCCCCACTAATATGCCTACCTTTTGAGATTAGGGGAAGTAAAATCTAGTATTTATATTACCTCAAAAGGATAATATAACTATATAATATATGTGTATCATGTATCATAAAGGATATAACATGTTTAAGTATGTATAGCATTGAGCCACACAATATGTGATCACATCAAGTCTTAAGATGCATGATGTAGATCATGGGAATGTCTAGAGAATAACAATACAAGATTAGCAAGAAATTAATAACACACACAAGAGCACTCAAAGTAAAATCAAAATGAAATGGTCTAAGGATACCTCATATAAGGAAAATGTTCAAATGCCACACAATCGAAAGGGCATGATTGTTGGAAATATTGTCATTGATGTCAAAGGTTTAGCATTATTGGTGATAAAGGCCCCATTGCATTTAATGTTGTTTGTAATAAATATATCTTGGCTAATATGAGTTAATATTTATTTACTATTAACGAATATATTTTTGGTTGCATATGAGACAAAATAAGGGCCCATGGAGAAGTCGAAGAGCCACGGGGTAAAGACAAAAGAAGGATGGGATGCATTTTCCCATGAAGAGTTATTTTGGGGAATACCAAGAGTCACCAAGTGAAGACAAAAGAGTAAGGGAAAATTTCTCATGAAGGGACACTTTAAGGAATATGAAAAGTCACCAAAGATAAGGACAAAAGTGGGAAGGACGTTTTTGATCATGAAGGGTCACCACATGACTTTTCAAAGGCTTGAATATGAAGGGTCATCCAAGATTGGTGCCATTTTCCATGAGGATTGAAGGGTCACAAAGGGAGAAGGCAAAAGGTCATTTGGAAAGCTATAAATAAAGGCTTGAGTAGCCATTTGTAATATGGAAGTGAGAAGTTGATTTGATATTGTAATATCTAGCTAAGAAGAGCAATTGTGAGAGATGAATATGATTTGTATTTGTTATATCTAGCTTAGAAGAGCAAAGGTGAGAGAGAGGAAGGAGATGTTGTATTAATCTATCATTTGTTGAGATAGCAACATTGAGAGATAGGTGTGTGGTATACACAAAGGGGTTGGTGCTCCTGTGGGTTGGTGCTCATGAATTGTTGCTGGGTTGGTGCTCGACAAAGGGGTTGGTGCTCCTGTGGGTTGGTGCTCACGAATAGGTGCTGGGTTGGTGCTCGGCAAAGGGGTTTGAAGCTCCTATGGGTTGGTGCTCATGAATTGTAGCTGAGGTTTGTACTTGGCAAAGGGGTATGGTGCTCCTGTGAGTTTGTTCTCACAAATATATTTGAGATTGATTCTCTGTGGTTTTTCCCACATTGGGTTTCCACGTTATATCTGGTGTCTCTCTCTTGTGTGATGTTTATTGTTTGAGTTTTATTGCATATCTTGAATGTTTGATTAAGTGGAATTTGATAAAGGGAAAGTTTTATAAGATATATAATATATTTATTCACCCCCCCCCTCTCAGTATATTCCATGCTTAACAATGACTTAGTCAAATGTCCATAAAGCATAGAAATGACATATTTAAATGTCCACATACAAAAAAGAGTGACATATTCAAATGTCCCAATAGACAATCAAATTCACGAGGGGTCATAATCAATGGATCATATTTAAATGCTTAAATAGGCAATATAATGCAATAAAATAGCAAGAAAGGAACATATGCAGCCAACATGAACATAACATACTAGTTCCTAAACATATGTGTTTTCAAGTAATGTTAAGTACATAGTATATCAATGTTAAGTAGATAGGCATGTATAAGTATATATAATATCAAAAATGAAAATGGAAGGTGATCATATAATAATATAACCTAGGTGTGTCATGATCAAAGAAGCAAATGGCCCCAATGTACTTAGGATGTGAGTGAAAGGAAGGACCAACATCTATATGCAAATTTATCATATATCTGGGTATGCTTGTATCACACTCAAAATAAGCTTGATCATATGTGTATATATGAAATAAATTATATTTTATTTACTAACATGGAGCAAACTACATATTTATAAGAAATAGTCACAACTAGGAATATGTTGAAAATTTTTGATAATTTTTGAGTTTTTTGAATTTTTTTTTATAATTTCTTGAATATTTGATTTTTTATTTTTGGTATATTTGAAAAATGCATAGTTTAACCAATGATCCCATATAAATTATACTCATTTGGAAGTGCTCTAAACACTAGATATGGTACATCAAATCGGTGGTACTGTCGAGGAGCATGTATAGGTGTAATATATGGTGGTGTAGGCTATGTGATGTTTTGTATATATGTCATATGACTTTATAGTCTCAAAGAGGTAATCTAAGGATTATGGGTTCATGTAACCCATTTTTTTATGCTCTATTATGTATTTTAAGTAGAAATAATATGAACATGTTTAATTGTTCTAGATAAATAAGTATATTTGTGTAGTGGTAGATGAGGATTCTGTAGAATCTAATATGTATCTTTGATGCAACGATCTCTTGAGTATGGGCCACATAATAAATAGGATTTATTTTTGCTTACCCTTTCATTAAGGATTAACATTAGTGAGCTTTATAATTAGCTGCCTTGAAATAAACTTATCTTGCTCAAATGGATGTTCATATAGAATTTTAGGAATTGTGACTACTCTATTTGTATGAATGTATTTAATAAACCCATGTAATATGAAATCAATACATATATTTTATATATCCAAGTTCATCCCAATAACATATCAAATACTCTTGTGTGTGGTATAATTTAGAAGGTAGTGACACATGTGTTGGGCCAATCTGTAAGGGTCAATCAATCTCACCAAAAATGTGTTGTAAGGTCCCATTGAATGTTTTGACCATTTTGGCCAAATGGTTGAAATCATCATGTGTATATACCAAATTTTCAAGTAATTTCATGGTTCAAACATTTTCTATATCGCCATTATCAATCATAACATTGTGAATAGGTTGGTGATCAAGGCATGCACAAATAAATAATGAATGAAGATCTGAGTCATCATCCAAAATATCATTGTCATTGAAAGTAATAGATGGTCTTTAAACCCTATGAGGTATATGTCATTTATAATTACCAATACTACCATACAATGGGTTCCCATAATGTGGTGGATGAGGATGTACATTATATGTTGTTTTCACTTATAGATTATTCTGAGAATGATCTTGTAATAGATCATTATATATATTTTGGTTTTGATCGTCACCAATTTATGACCCTAAATGTTTCGGATGATCATAAATGTAATTTTTTGGTTATTTAAAAGGTATTGGATCTTATGCTTCAAGGTATAAAATTGGTTAATAGAATTCCCAAGACCCTAATGATAATCACAATAAGAATTAGCATCATATCCACAAGGTAGAGGTCTACTCATATCAACCTCTATGGGAGGAGGGAGAGATATGAGATAACAATATACAATATTATTAAGTATAAAATCTCAATACTCAGATAATCATGTAAATTGTATCCTTGGTGCATTGGATAAGACAAGCCAATTAATTTTTTTTTACACTACATTAACAAATTGTAGTTGTTTCTTTTTTAGGTTCTGTGGGTTTTACTTTGTAGCTTGGTTTGATATGAAACTTGGTATTTTATGTAGTCAATGTGTTGGATACATACTTTAGCTTGTTTAATGAAATAAGTTTAATTTCATGAACTCTAAAAATATGGCATAAGTCATCAAAATATTTGAAATTTTTGAAAATAATGGACTTATGTAATGGGTCAAGTAAACTTTGATTGTAATTTATTGAAAATTTTTATCTGCCATTTTATTTTTCATTTGAGCCAACATTGAATTGTATTTCAAGACATATTTATTTATAGGTCTATTGGTTCCTTTTTTTTTTTTTGAAATTTGGGCATAGGATACCTTTTCAATAATTTTGATAGATAAGTGTGCCAAAATTTGATATGCAATAGGTTTGACTATTTTTATTTATTGGATTGGTAAATCATATAACCATCTTAGAGCATAGTTCTTAAGTCTCCTAGGAAATAGTTTAGTCAAAATTTTATCATTAGAGTCATAATCAAGGCATGTCGCACAAAAAGATCAAAGATATTATTCAAGATCACCCTTTCCATCATAAAAAATGAACTTAGGTGCAACAAAACCAAGTGGATAGGGGTGAAAATATATCTTATGTGCAAGAGGGTTATGCAACACCTCTTTTGAATCAAGAGCATAAGGTGGCTTCGTATAAATTTACTCAATATTAGTAGCCCTACATTGAAAAAGTTTTATATTTTGGACAAGATCCTACACATTTGGATTTCTAAGAGTGAAATATTTGGAAGTCTTCAAATGAGGTATACCTATGGTTTGAGTTGATATAGGCATTTAAATTTATAACTAGGTTGAAGTGCCAATGTTTCCCATGGAGGATTTAGTAATAGTAGGATTTGGTTTAAGGAACAATGGTGTAAACACATAATCCATGCCCACATTATATGTATGAAGTAATTATGTGCTCAAAGGGAGGGTTATAAGATGTCTCATAGCTCTAATAGCATGATCAATAGATGCATTTGGTTATTTATCTATACTTTTTGTTTTTTAGTTTCTAATATGGTTTTTAGGATCTCATCAATATATTGAGGGTTTTGCTAGATTTTCTCTCAAAATAAAGTAATAGTTGGCACTTTATCTTGGTCTATTTTATCATGTTCATTATTTTTATTAGATTCATCATTTTCATTATTATAATCTTCTTATATGATAATACTTCAACATGTTGATCATTTTCATCATTATCACTTGTATTAGCATAGTGTTTGATACTTCATGAGTTTGAGCCATCTTAGGTGGTACAAGAGGAAGCTCCAAGTGTTCATTATAAACACCACCTAATATAGGGCTACACCTAGGTTACATACAAATAATAGAATAAATCTAAAAAAATAGAAATGAAAAACCTCATAAGGTTTAATTCCCTATGGAAATATAGGGTTTGTATAAAGAGATGGGTTCACCAAATATTTAACCCTAAATTTAGATGAATGAGGTTATCTAGGGTTAATAGGTATTATACTATCTTTTTAAACAAGTTTAGTGAACTAAATTAATGATAAGGTCAATTAATATAAAACTTAGACAAACAATATTATGAATTTATACAACTGAGATTGCTAAAAATAGTAAAGTACAATTATTGATGGTTACTTAAATATATTGGAAACAATTATACTTGGTTTACTATGCACATGTAGGTATGATGTAGAATAGGTTATAATTGGACTAGAAGGTGATCCTCAAATAGTCATCATAGTCTAAGAATATTATTTATGTGGCCTCAAACACTTGCATCAAATTTGGATGGTTACATTTACATAGGTACCTAACCTTACTATAGGTTTCATATACATAATATTGAATGCATCTAGATGTGACCAAATAGACCCTCATATTTTTTTTATCACTTTTATTTTTTTATCTTCAAATTATGTACATAGGTTGTCACTCTTTTCCAAATGATCAAACCCTAGCTCTTCACCCTTGAAGAGATTATGGGAAAAAATAGGATAGTAGGATCATGGTATCAAGCTACCCCAAGGACCCCTTTATTAATGGGCATTGCATACATATCCAATACTCTGAAGAGGGCCTCAAACCTAGTTCTCCCCTATGTGTTTGCTTATATTTGCACAAGGATGTAATGTGTGATCATCAAAGACATGCAATTACCTAGCTTGTAACTTGGAAAATATGGCTCATAGACTAATCTTTGAATGCTTCATACCTATATAAATACTACTTCTATGATTTATATTTAAATAGGGATTAATAGGTCATTTTTTCTCACTTTAATGCTTATTGAGTGTTTCTTGGTATATTTCCTTGTGAGTTGTTTGTGATTTCTAGGTGTTTATTAGGTGAAGAATGAATGAGGGTGGATATTATATATAAACCAATCCCTTTTATAAATATCTCACATTAAATCACTTAGTTTGAACTTTTGGATACATTTCATTTGTGAATTTGATGAATTTTGTGCACTTAACACTTTGTAGGAAAATTAGACATTTACATCAACACAAGTGTTTGTTTGGGATGCAAATGTCTAGGGAGCTAAAAAATAGATATAGATCTAAAATTGGTAGTGAAGGATAATAATTGGGTTTAGATATTTTTCAAAGTGTGGAAGGTCTAGTCATTATAATAACAATGTTTTAACTAAGAGATAATAAATTAGGCACAAATAAATAGGTAATGTGAGCCTTTTGGTAGTGGACAAGTCTAGAACTAAAAGGTGTAACCCTGATAGGTATTTTCCAAGTATAAAACAATGAGGTGCTACATAAATAAAATTTTATTATCTATAATAATTTACCATATTAATAAGTTTAAAATCCAAATTTCCTAAGTACAATACTTAAAATCAAACCTTAACCAGTTGGATCAACTTTTTAAAATTCATAAAAGGAAACAATACTAATTCCTCTAAACCTATGTCCAAATTAATTTTCCCAAAATCCCATAACTCAAGACCTCTAGATTCCATGGTTGATTTTATCTCCATGTCAAATAAACTAGAACCCTTCTATATCTCTCTTTTATTTAAAGGCTGAAAATTAATCAATTGCATCATATACATTAGAGCTTCAGACAATGTCATGTCAACTAAAGTTTCTCATACACTTTTTCTTACCTATACCATAACCTTTGGTCATTTATATTCCATGGATTCAAAATAGTTACCCTTGGTTGGACAAATTAAATATGCCCAAGTAGTTCTATCTTATTTTCTATAGAAAAGAATAAAAATGACCATCTTAATATCAAATATTCTTGTGACATATGGCATGTTATTAGGAATAAATTTCTAAAAATAACTTGGTGGATAAATCTTAATGGACTTATCTCATGCCATGATCCTAGTGAAGGGAGTTAAGTAAAAGTTAAAATCTCAAATGACAACAAGGTAAACTTTGAAAAAGATGAAATATCCATAGACTGATATCCTATATGAGGATGTTTGGGATAATTAATTACATGATGATTTATGAAGATGATTGAAATAAGCTAGAAGTAATCCAAATTATTCCTAATTATGTATGGACTCTTGATTTTGATGGTAGTTTTTATTTATCTAGTGTAAGTTTTTGGGTTATTTTTATTTCTCCAACCAATGAATTATTTCCTTGATTCAATTGCATACCCTAGGCTCCCCTCCTCATCCTCCTCCTTCTAGGTCTAAATACCCCTTAGTTTTAAAGGTCAATAAGAAAGGGTGAAGAACTGAGGTAGAAAGGTTGCATTCAGATGCAAAATTTTTGGTGAAGGATAGGAACTAATGGATAATGTAGGGTCTCCTCTCCCATTATTGTAAAAGAGTGACCTCTTCCTTGGGTTGAGGTGTCTTCTCTTCAAATAGGATACTTGGATAGTACATTGATCACAACTGGTTATTTTGTTATGTTTAAGGGAGACAACTCTTTTGTTTTTCTAATAATTACTAGTTTTTTGTTGAATTTCAGAATTATTTTTGCTGAAGGTCTATTGTTTATTATCTTCTTAGGTGATTCCCTGCTGATGTTTTAAACTCTAGTTTTGGTTTTAGCCTTGCGGTTGTGGATGGTTGGTTATTTTTGGTTGCTAAATTTTATTTGGCTAATGTCTGGTTATTTTTGTTGTGGGTTTTAGGATCTCATCAAAACCCTTTCTTTTAAACTCATCTAATAAAGAAATGAAGTGTTTATTTTTTCTTATAAATTATAATTTAAATTTACAAATAATAATGCAAAATATGAAGCTTTGATTATAGGTACAAAGTCTACTAAAGAAATGGGAATCAAAAAATTAAAATGACAAGGTGATGTTAAACTTATTGTAAAATAATTAATATATCGGTATCAAGTAAAAAATTATCACCTAAAATGTTACCACAATAGTGTATTTTTATATAACAATAGTTTTCATAGATGATAATACAAGAGCTAATGCACTAGAATTTTTTGCCTATTTGATGATTCCTCCTCCTAGTATTTACATAAATGAATATAATATTGAAATTATATATAGACTTAATGTACATGATAATTATAAATATTGGTAGCTATTCAATAATGAAGAGAAAATCATCTCCTTTTTTGAAAAGGATGACAATTTTAGGAATCTTTATTTTGAAGGCAGAACCTTTATATACAGAGAATCACAATGCTAATAAGGTGAGATAGAAAATGAAAAGGATTATTCAACTAAATCCATAGAAAGATCTAAAGCTCAAAGTGGAGAAAAACATGATAGAATCATTCATATAAAGGATAATAAAATTCTGAAAGGTTTAGTCTCTTTGGAATATATCCTTGACAAACATGATAGGTACATCAAAGATAAAATAAAAAAGAACTAGCTAGATCCTTAGGAACATTAAAACATAAACATTAGCTCTCTTAAAAAAACTAGATACATCAACATCAACAAGTGTTGTTTGAAATAACAAAGGTGTAGGTTCATCAATATGTTCAAACTCTACAAAGATATATTATCTTTGAGTTATGTTAATCTTAATTCTTTTATATCAAAATACATAAAGCATAATATTCCTTTGAAACCTGATGTTGCTCCATATAGATAGAAGTAGATATAATGCAATCCTAAGATTTATGTAACAATTATTGCTATAATTCAAAAGATACTTGATGCTTTCACAATTTTTCCCATTCACCATTACAATTGGGTGGCAAACATTATACCTATATAAAAAAAGAGTGGTGAAATCAGAATATATGTTGATTTTAGGAATCTCAATCAAGCATCACTAAAAGATAATTTCCCCTTACCAATCATGGATCAAATATTGTAGGTAGTTATAGGTTCAAAAAAATTATATATGCTTGATGGATTTTCAGGGTACAATCAAATTGAAGTCTCCAAATAAGACTAGTCCAAAAAAATGTTCATGATGCCTTGGTGGACATTTTCATACAAGAGGATGTCATTCGATGTCATCAATATTGGATCAAACATTCAAAGAATAATGTACTTGGCATTCCATGACCTAAAGAATAAAATAATAGTATTTTATCTTGATGATTTAACAATCTCCTCAAAAAGGTGAGAATATCATAACGATCATCTAGTAGAAATGTTTGAGAGGTGAAGAATGCACAAGATTTCAATAAATCCAAAAAAGCTTGTCTTTGGGGTAAATAAGATAAACTGATCAACCATGTAGTGTTAGAGTAAGGAATATGATAGATCCTAAAATAATTGAAACTATTCAGAAGTTATCTCTTTCTACTAGTAAACTTGGTGTTCATTATTTCTTTGGAAAGATGAATTTCTTGAGGAGGTTTATACCTGAATTCCTAGAATTGACAAATCACATTGGATATATGATGAATGGTAAGGCTTATTTTGAGTGGAGTAAGGAAGGTAAGAATTCATTAGACAAAATAAAGGTTTGTATATTAGAGGCACCAACTCTCGTATGTCCTTATTTTTTAAAGGACTTCATTATCTACTCTTATTCATCTGAACACACTTTATCAACTATCTCAGTTCAAAAAAATGATAAAGGCATAGAATCACTTATTAATTTTATGAAATGTGGTTTTAAAAATCATGAAATCAAATACTCATATATCTAAAAACATGAATATGTTGTTTTTAAGGTGGTTAAATAGTTTAGGTATTACATTTTCAATTCACATTCTATTGTGATGGTACCTAACACTATTATCAAGCCTATTTTAACACAACAAGATCTTGGTTCAAAAATATGAAGTTGAATTTCAAAGGTATAAGAGTATAATTTGGAGATCAATCCCACTCAATTGGCTTGAGTTAGAGGTTAATGACAACTTATTTTAGAAGAAATTGACAATCAGAAAGAGGTTGTAATTGAAGAGACATTTAATTCATAAACTAATGGTTTGTCACTGGTACTTTTTTTTGGATCAAATGATGATCATTACTCTAAAATTGCCTATTTTATAACTTATGGATAATTTACTCAACACTTGAAATATAAGTAGAAGAGAATGGTGAAACTAATAACTAATAGATATGTTAATTGGGATAATACTCTATTCAAGAAAGGTATTGATGGTTTCTTCATATAGTGTGTGCATAAATAACAAAAAAATAATTCTCGAAGCATTTCATACTCAAGCTTGTTGTGGTCATTTATTATCACATGTGACACCGCATAATATCCTATGAGCTCATTATTATTAGCCCACGTTGTTTCAAGATTATCAAGAATGGGTCATGAAGTTTGAATCATGTCAATAGTTTATAGGTAAACCAAAAATTGCATCCCTCCCATTCATACCAATGGTGATTGAAGAACCATTATAGTAGTGGGTTTTACATTTCATTGGTACCTTAAATCCACATCTAGTTTTAGAACATACAAATGTTCTCACAGCTACATAATTCTTCATGAAACAGGTTGAATCTATCCCAATTAAGCATATTATCTCCAAAGTAGTGTGTATCTTCATCAAAGAGAATATCTTGGTAAGGTTTGGTGTACCTTAGAAAATTTAAATTGGCAATACTTCAATTTTTTATTCTTTAGATCTCATGGGTTTTTGTTATGTATATGTAATTTATCTCTCACATTTAGCTGATTAGTATTCATGAAGAAATGATCAGGCCTAATCAAGTAAAAAAAATATTATTGCCATTATCCATAAATTTGTATATAAAATTTAGAGAAAATGGCACGAGAAGCTATATGATGCATTATGGGATGAATGTATCACCCTAAAAATAGCATTGGTATGTCTCTATTTTAGTTATTACATGGGATATATATTTTCATACATATTTATTTAAATATACCCACACTCTAATTAGCTAAAGAAATTGAAGATGAGTATTTTTAGAGCTCATTTGACAAAAGAACTATATACTTGAGTAAATTGGAAAAAGAGAGAGTGATAGTTGTAGACAAATTTGTTGAGCATCAAGGTAAATTAAATAAATTATTTTACAGGAAGGAAAAGCATAGAGGTTTTCAAATTGGATACCTTGTTCTATTATGGGAAAAGACAAAGGAACCTAAAGGATACAATGGGAAATTTGATTCCTTTTGGACTGGTCCTTTCAAAACCTGGCACTTATGTGAAGAAAATACTTTTTATTTGACCTACCTTTATGGTACTCATCTTATTCTACCTTACAACATACAATATTTAAAAAGATGATTTTAGTAAAATACGTAGCCCCCTACATGTACATAGGTGATAGAGGATTCTGTTGTATTTCTCTTTACTATTTTGTATTTCCTTTTCATTTGTTATGTTATCTTTTTTGTCTCACATATTTTACTTTAAATTTGATTAAGTGTTAAATTTTCAAGTTTTTAAAAGTTTTCTAACTCTGTAACCCAATTGATAAGTCATTAAGTCTATGAAAATTGAGTTACTAGAATTCTACTTTATAATTTGTAGTACAAGTCCCTAGTTAGATCCAACTATTATCATTGAAATTTTAAGTCCTCATTTATTTTCAATTTTTGTACTAATGAGTAGATTAAGTCAATCTAATCAATTTTAATTACAAACATTTAGTGTGACAAGTTAGTCTTATACCCAAAAACCTGAGTACAAGTGTGAAAATTTTGACAGGGTCTATGGTACACCAAGTGTTTAAAAAGTATGATTGAGATGATAAGGTCTTGGTACAACATGTGACTTAGGTACCTAAAGTACCCAACATATCCAATAAGGTCTAATATAATTTAATAAGTTTCAATATGTATCAATAATATCTGATATAACTGATAGGGTCTTGGTGTGTTGAATATTTTTGGTACCCAATAGGCTCAACAAGCTCGATTTGGTATAGAAGTTTAATTTAAAACTTATTTAGGTATAACATGTGCTCAATGCAACCAATAGACCTGATGTCATCTTGGTACCTAAGGTACTTGATGGCATCGATAAACCCAATAAGGTCAGTAAAAAATAAAAAATGAAATTTTAAATGGTACAGCATGTGCTTAGATGACCCAATGGACCAGGATTAAAATTTAATTTTTATGCATCAAAAAGTCTACCAATGCTATAAATTATTTTAAATAGTGTTTAGTGCCAGAAAAATAATCAACACACTCCAACTTTCTTCCAACATCTTTCACACCTACAATATGGTTCCAAATTCCTCTATTTCTTCTTATTTGTCATTTTATCAGGTGATTTCATTCCATAATCCTACACTTTATTTTCCTATCCCTTTTATTACGTTTTTTGGTTTTCACTTAAATATTTTTACATGCCATTAATTCAATATATTTTGAAATGTTATGTTTTTAAGCTTTTTATTTCAAATTTTTGTATGACAAGCAAATCTTTGGGAAGGTCTTAATTTATTTTATGAAATTTTTTATTCAACCTCTTTATCCACTCAAACATTTATGACCACCTAATTTTAAATTTAAAAACCTAGAATTCTTTGATAAAACAACTCTTCATATTTCCAAACCACCAAAAATGAAATTAAAATATATAGGATATAAACAAATGTCTATTCTTAAAAAAAACTCCCCTAAATATGTGATTCTATAATTGGTCATGTGGACTTGGAAGAATTATGGTTAAGGATGCTTGGTCTTATGCATAAAACTAATTTTCTAAAATTGGTACAATGTATTGATTGAGTTCTTACCTATGCCAAATACTTTAATAAACAAACCATATAAATTAGGTCTTATAATGATGTGGTAGTAGCTCACTTTGATGTCCCTTATTTAAAATTTGTCTTTAGGCTCCCACAACATGATGAGGTTACGGAGATGAACAAACTAATTGGGAAAAACATTTATAACAACAAAAAGGGAAATTTTATGATGATGCTTACTCAATATTGGTTAAGAATAAATAGAAAATGACCATATAATTTTTTCAAAGTCTTACATAGGTCCGATTTTGGTGATTAATTATCAAATATAATAATGCTTTTGAATAAAGCAATGGATCATAAATATATCGGTTAATTTCACAACTAATGTATATGTTCATTAATATAATTTTTCGCATAAAATAATTTATTGATTAGGGTCAAATCATTAGTGAAAACATTCATGAGAATTTGGTGACCCAACAATCAATAAAATAATTATACATGACCTCATTTCTATTCTATTCAATCAGAATCATGAAAGTGTGGCCCAAACTTTCACCTAGTAGAATATATACTCCAATGACAATGATTTGTGACTACCTTCACCAACTCACTAATGAAAGAATTAATAAGAATTTTAGGATATTAAATGATGTCTTTATAATTTTAATTGTGATGACATTATAAGTGAATAGTTCAATGCACATATCCAATGAGGTTGTTGATTTAGTTATGCGTTATGGTAGTTATTTCATACAGTTTCCCACTTTCACATACATTAGATTTGGTGGATTTTAAGGTAGTCCATCCAAATTAGCCATTTATGCCAATGGCAATATTATTCTGATTAAACTTTGTTGGTAATTGGGAAAAGTGCACAAGAAATGTAAATAAATAAAATTAGTTAGAATCCCCTTCCCTATTGGCTTTAGCTAATAATTTGTAAAATATAAAACGATGCAATGAACATTGAAAAATCCTTAGCATGTTTCACAATGTATTTTCACACTTAAAGATGTGCTTTTGACCAAAAAAAATAGTGGAAAACAATCTTAGATTTGGTCTAGGATATTTGCATCAGCATGAAATTAAAGACTATAGGGAGGATTGTGAGAATCAATTTGAAGTTATAAAAAGAGACTACATGAGGATGAATTTTAATTAGTTGAATTGATATAGGCTAGAATGGGTGACTGAAGGTGTATTAGATGATGATATTGATATGATTAACTCAATTTTCACTAAAATAATTTGATTTCTACCTTTGCCCCAAATTGACTAGTTATTCGATTGCTGACATATCTCAAAGAACATACAAAAAAATAATACAAAGTTCCAAATTATGGTTTCAAAATAAAATTATTGAATTCATTTCTACAAAAGACCCAATAAAATTATATTCTTTAAATAAATAAAAACAAACAAATTCTTATTCTTTAATTCAACTTGGTATCGAAGTCTACTTCAAGAGCCCAAAAATAAATATAAGCTCAAAAGGTGGAGGTGATGGAAAAGACAAAAATAATAAGCAAATGCCAAATAAAATTTGTGGTGATGATTCATCACCAAGACATAAGATTGATATTAACATACCTCTAAGTGATACACCTCAAACAAATGTTTAAACTCTAGTTTAAGGCATTGATTCTTTTTTTCCAATAGATATATAACACAAAATATTTTTTTCTCATACTAACACTCTACAAGCACCATTGGCATCATCTCATCCACATATCCCATCTCCCCTTGTTTGCATCCTCTACCTCCAACTCCTATTCCTTATCCACCACACATTCCCTCTTAACCTAAGAAATAAATTTATATTTCAGGAGTTTCCATTGTATCCACTTAGCCTATCACTCCTCTTATTCCTCCCACCAGTACTCATAATGCTCAAATTATTTTTTCTTAAGGAAATATACCTTTTCTTTGGGTAAACTAGATGGTCACCAAGAAAATAAAAACCATTGTCAAAGTCGTTGTTCCTTATTTTGATGTTGTCACTAGTTTGCTACAAACTCCCTTGCCTAAGAAGGCTAAGACTGCTTAAGGATTGATGACATACTCTTCATGGATATAATTTATATAAATTGATAAACTAATTTCTAGAAAAAAAATGAAGAAAATATGACTCCATCAGATTACATCATGAACCAAATAGATCTTGGTATAGTAACTCACGAAAGAGATATTCATAATTTTCAACTATAGATAGCTAAAATAATTCAAATAACCGAAGAAGTAATACAAACTCAAGAGGAATTTGAATAAAAAGTGTGTATACTCTCCACATATATTCAATCCATTATATAGGTGAGTGGGAAGCCACTCAAAGAACCTTTGGAAGCATTTTAAAAATAAACTTCAAAAGAAGATGTTGATTAAGAACCATTGCAAGAATCTACAAATATCAAAGTTATGGAAAGGTCACTAAGACTTGGGTGGGGAAAATCACCATTGATGGGCTCAAATTCATTGAATAAATTATAAAAAGCATATGATTTGATTGAGGAAGATCAAAATAAAATTAATGAAGATATAAAGAATGCAATGAAAGAAGATAAATTGTTGAATAATGTGACCAGATATCTACAATATATGGCCAGCACTGATGATAAAATTATCAAATCTGAACAAGTATTTAGTAAAGTAAAATAAAATTATTCACACATTTGGTCACAAAGCATGGTATGGAAAATAATTGTTCTTAAAGAAGCTATGAAAGATTTGATACTTGATAAATTACAACAAAGTGTGATAATTTGAAATATAAAATTGGGGCAAACATCTTTGTTATACATTATTATTTATTCAAAGAAGATGATACTTAACTTCATAAAACAAAATAAATAAAAGAGCAATTCCAAAAAATGATCAAGGATAAAATATTCAACATAGATGTATACAACCTTGAAATTATGGGTAATTTGACATTTTTACCTTTGTTGTCAAATGCAATAAAAAACTACCAAAATTTTATAGACACAACAAATAAATAAATGAGACATTGAGGGCATGGTTGGTTTGCACATCAAACACAATCATTTATAAATAAAAATAATAGTTCCAATAGTGTAGTAGTTTAGAAAGTATAGGATAAAATCATCACAAACTAAATAACAGGGATAGGTTACAACAACAATAAAAAAGGATGCACAAGTGGACAAATCTTCTCTCTCTTCTTAGACTTCATAACTTTCTCTCTCTATCTTTTTCTTTTTCATCATTGTACTTTTTCTTCATAATAATGTATCTTTAAACACCATATTCACCTTTTGTGAATGTAATTTGAAAAAGTAAGTTTCAAAATAGAAAAATTGCCTAAAAAAGGTAGTTATGAGGTACTTATAAGTTTTTTTTGTAGACTTGGATTATAAATACAAGTTTTTCCCATTATAATGAGAGTTTTTGACAATGTAGACAGATTTGGACAAAAAAAGAGAAATGAAGGAAACTTTGTAATACTTATGAGAATCAATACAAGATAGTTTAATAGGGCCTTGTTCCTTTCAACATCTTGGTGAATGAATAATATTATTATAGTTATTATTCTATCTAGTTATCACTCTTTCAATTGTGGAAAATGTTGACTCTTGGATTGTCACTAATTTGGGTATTTTTCTAATGTGGTAAGTTAATTGAATTTTGTGTTTGTTTAATTAATAATGTTCTCTTTTTCTAATTTGTCATCTCTTTAATTCTATCTCTCTCTTTTATTTTATATGTTCTTTCTCTATATTTCATCCTATTCATGTTTAAATAACACCCAAAAGAATAATTTTGAATGTAAATGTTGTAAATAATTAATTTTCCCTATATTTCCCATGTTTTCAATCAAGGGATCCTCCCTTGATAATAGAGGAAGGAATTTATCCATTACACTATTAAATGAATTTACATTTTTTATATTCCTTACAAAGTTTATTGCCAATAAGAATGTAGGAAATGTTTAGTCACTCAGTGGGAAGTGTTTGGTTTTATCTAACCCATCTTTCTCATCCCCTTTTTCAAGTCAATCTTGTGTCAAAATTGAAGCTAAGGTTTCAATAAAAATAGAAGAAAAATTATGATAAATAAGAGTGAGGGAAATAAAATACATGAAAATCATCTACAAGTACATAATATATATCTAGCTTGGAACAATCAACCTAGATAATAATAGTAGTAGTTTTTGTAGGGGTCTAATATTTGCAAACAACATCCGCATAAGATTTTAGGTCATATTTACTAATCGAATCAATTACATAGTAGATAGGCATGATTTCTAGAGACTGTGACACATGAAATGAGCATCATAAAAAGGAGAAAATTAGTTAAGCACAATCCCTTCCATCTTGCTTTATCAATTTTAAAAATGGTAAGTGCAATATTAATCTCTTTTTCACATTCATATTTGTATGGTAAATTCCTTGCTTTACACAATATGAATTTCAATAATTTTATCTTATTTATATGATATTAATAATAAAATAGTTAAAATAATATCCATGGTCATCTAAATACCATGTCAAAGGCATCACTATCATGAAAAATGAACAACCAAGGAGTGATAAATTTAGTTCCTACCATAAGTGGTAACACAATGCCCCTAAGAGGATTTTATCTTTTTTTATATAATATTTTTACTATGTCTATTGTACCAATCAATCATTTATATGTGTACTAGAGACTATTAATTAATGTCATAGTGTATATTAAAATTGACCTAGTTGTGATGCCATATTATAAAAATAGGAAGAGGACCTAGGGAAACTCTGTAATGTAATCATCCACACATAAATACCCATAAGAGAAACAAAATCACCAACAAAATCACATTGTATTACACTAACGTACTATAAAATGTACATGTGTGCAACCAAAAATGGTTTCACCAGAACATGACTAACTAAAAGACTACATCTCCACCAGCTTAGGAGATGACTCTAAGATCATTTAATTTCTACAAGGACATAAAGGGTTCTTATATAGGAAAATTAAAAAGTGAGGGAGAGATTTATATTGATGAAGTGAAAGGTACAATCATTCCCCAAGTTACACCTAACCTTCTCACATGTGAGGATAAATACCAACATTAAATGTACATTAAACAAAGTTGTGAACATATTAACTCACACGTTGGTTATAACACCACCTAAGGTGGAATTCATAACAAGTGTAAAAATGACACACTTCAATAACACTATTGAATATCAGCTTATGTGATGTGGTAAAATATAATAATTACTAAGGTTATAAGTATGGGTCCTGATAACTAGGCCTGATGAGGTACCCATGTACAATGATAGAGAAAAAATAAAAAAGAATCAAGTTGTTGAAGATGATTGTTAAATCTAATGAAACTTTCAAAAGAATGAATCAAAATTTACTTCCATAAATATGGTTGTGTAACTAAGACTATGTGTTCCATATAAGCAAAATACATAGGTAAAATACATGAAATAGGGTTAGATCATAAATTGTTCTGAATTTTGATACCATTGAATAATGTTGGCTCAAAAATGATGTTCTAGTTTTTGATACCAAAAAATATGCATTTGAAACAATGTTCTAATTTTTTATACTAGACTCTACATCTGAATAGTATACAAGAATAAACATAATGTGCATAGCATACTTCAATAACCAAGAATCATTAACATACACAACACCCCACCCTCTTTAATGCTAAGTAGAGAGTGAAGACAAAGCAACTCAATCTCTCTTAAAGTTTTAATGTGGTATATGTGGAAAAAAACACAACATAATCTTCAAGAAAGCATAATGAACTTAACAAATATGTAGATCTTGAAAAAATAGGAAAGGTTAAAAAACCCTCCCAAAGGACTCAGATCCAATCTTTAACTATATATAATAGCTAACTTATTATCATGAGCTACTAAATAAGTGAAATTTGTTCCTGAAAACATGCAAGATGATCTAAAAATGTCATTTTCCTTCCAGTTGGGTCATTTTTATCCCTACAAATTCTCTATATCTCCATGGAATATGATCTACATGGCTTGATAAATGATCTCATGATATCCACTTTAGGTGAAACAAAAGTAGAAACTAAATATCTTAGACATACTAAATGCAATAGGATTATTTGATATGCATGAAAAATATGCATAAATGAAATATTGTATAAAGTTATTCAATGTAAATCCTCCATATGTAGATATTCAAATAATTTGAATCTAACCAAAGAAATAACTAGATTTGAAACAATGCAAGATGGATATTTTAGATCTAACTCCAACACCAAGTTAGAATAATATAACTTTGATACCAAGTTAAATTCAACATAGTTATGAAAATTACATTTTATAAATATAGGAGGAGGGCCCAGGAAAACTCTATAATGAAATCATCTAGACATAGATACTCATAATAGATAAACATTCACCAAAAAAAGTACATTATATCACACTAATGAAATATACAATGTACATTATGCAATCATAAATGGTTTCATCAGAACAAGACTCTATAAAAGGATACATCTTCAGTAGATTAGGAGATGACTTTAAGCTCCATTAATTTCCAAAATAACATAAAGGCTCCTTATATAGGAAAATAAAAAGGTGAGTAAGAGATTTTTATTGGTGGGGTGAAAATTTAGATCATTCCCCAAGATACCCCTTACGTTCTCACACATGTGACAATAGATAGAAACATTAAATATGCATTGAACAAAGTTGTGCACATATTAAATCATAACTTGGTGACAACACTACCTAAGGTAGAATTCACAACAAGTGTCAACATGACACATACTAATAGTGCATATGTTTTCACTTGACCCATTGTCCACCATAATGCTTTGTATGGGATGTGAGTTAGTGAAAGCACTTATGAATAATGATGCATTGATGTAATCATCATCAATAATTTAATGGTAATAAAATTTAATTATGGGTAATTTTATTTGTGTATATATAAGTGTACCAATAAGTCCATCTATAAGATGAGCCTCCTCAGTTTAAGGAACATAAGAATTCAAAGGGGATGTGCATTGTAAGTCATATGTACCTTAGGATTAGTCATAGATAAACATATTGATCTTTGCATTAGGTTTTGAAACTAAATCATTAGTAGGTGTGTTATTATCATTAATCACAATTGTATTATTCTCAATTAGGTCTTGGACCTTATCTCTACAACCAGAGTATCTATTATCGAATACTTTCTGTATCTATGCCAATCATAATATGTGTTGACATCAAAATTCTTAGGTTGTGGCTTTGTCATGTCAATCTCCATAGTTTTATTAAGGGATATCAAGTTTCACTAAAGTAACCTTTGTAACACCTTATGAGGAGGTTCTTATAATTTCAAAAATCATCTCTATTGAAGATTAGAAAGGACAATCCAATTAGTAAGTTGTGAAAATGTCTTAGCTTTTATTTTAGCCTCATTCTTAGTATCATTAATATTAGGTTTGAAATATACCTAGATTTAAAATTTATGATTATAATGCATGGGAGGGTTTCTCTCATAATTTTTTTTTTTTCATGACAAGATGCTTTCCTTCATATTCTTTGATGGTGCATCACATTTCATAAAAATATTGAAAATGTCTAAGCATTATAGAATCATGGTGGATGAAATTAGGATTTTTTGAAAATATCTTGTATTTAATTATCAAGTATAGGATTTATCATTTTTAAAATCATATTCTTGTATAAAAGCATATAGTCACTAATGGGCTCAATAGCTCATTGTTTGAGATGTGTCATTTGAGAATAATAGACCTTCTCACTAATGTTGATAGAGAAATGAGCTAAGAATTAGTAAACCAAAGGATTGAAAGTATGTACTGATTGAAGAGGAAGATCATAAAACCATCACAAGTCATAATCTGCAAGTCTCCTTATAAAAATCTTTTTTATCAATTTTTCGTTAGTGGCATAATCTACTTGGAAGGCTCTATGATGTTGTTTTGGATCAATTTTAGTAATGAGTGGTATGAGAATAGGTGAAAAAAATCCTATAGTAAGGGATAAATGGAAATATATAAGGCTAAAGGATTATGTATTAATTCTTGAGAGTTAATTTTATGTCATATTATATTAGAACCTTATATCGGAGAAACCTTGGCTTGAAGATTGAAAAAGTTACTGTATGAGTGTCTAGGTCTTAGGATTGGTAGTCACACTAGATAGATTGGGAATAGATGGTGTCACATGAGTTTTAGTCCTTTTGAGCACATAAGAGAGAGTATTATGCATATGATTACCCATAAATATCTGAGTACTAAACTTTTATGCCTCCATTGTAGGTAGCATTTCTAATATTAGTTAATGGCATTACTATATCAAGCCTCGTACTCATCCTAATTTGGCATTACTATATTTAAAATCCATTGTATATTTGTCACCATTGAGACTCTTAATTAGTGTGGATTCTATTTATAATTTTTATAATATATCTCACTTATAACTTTCTCAAAAAATAATATTTTTTCACTATTTGTTGGACATATGTACTTGAGTCATGGACCTAAAATAAAAATTATTTTTTTGTAATTTTTTACAAAAATTTAGTTTTTTCATTAATTTTATATACCACTATTATTAATTCAGACATATTATATGATATTCTTCCCCAATAAGTTTTATAAATAGTATATCATGTACAGATTACAAATAATATATCATATATCAAATTCTAACCACATCTTACCACAAATTGTAACATATAGTACTAAGAGATCATTAAATCACACTCACACAAAAAAAAAAACATACATATATCAAGGTTATAATTTAAAAATTATTATCTTCATGTTTCAAAAAGTTCTTCCCAAATTCCTTTTCCATAGTTTTTCCAACTACAAGCCATTTCTCATTGAAAAATCATTTCTCCATGCACTTGTGATTGAATGGTGGTCTTATATTTTACTACTAAACATGAATAAACCCCCTAGGTTGTGGATTAATATCCACATCATCTTGATCCACATGAATATGATCCTGATTATGGATTATGGGGTTGACATGGTGATGATGATTGATTAGATCAGCCTATCCATTAGTTTTTTATTACATGACATATTTATGTTACAGTGGCTCATACAAATGTGCCCTTTTTATACACAATTTTTTTAAACTTTGTCATTTACTGATGATTTATCTATTTTAGGAACCTTTCAAGTTTCAATTTATTTAGAGTGAACACCTAAAATAATGCATGGGTAAAGGGGTGGGTAGACCATTGGTGCTTCACAAGATTGTTGGTTAATTCTATCATACCTAAACCCACTACAAACACTATTTATCCAATTTCCAGGGAAATTCTCCTCTTAATAGCCCCTAAATAAGTAAAATCCCATATTTCCCACTAATTCATCCATGGTCAACCTAGTTGTGAAAGTTACGTCCCATGTTACATAATTAGGTTGGCCTAGGTCGACCTAGTTTGAGGTTGAACAATAAATTTTAAAAGTTGGGTAATTGTGGGACAACCTTGTTGGCTAAAATTCCATAAGGTATAGGACCTATCCATTTCTATAAATACAACCTTCATTTAAATATAATAGAGGGGAGCATTGATTTTTGAATTATAATAGTTTATAATTTTGTTACATCTACATTTGAAGGATCCATTACTTAAGGTTTGCCTTGGAGGAAAGATAGCTTGTATTGTGAGAAGTATTGGATGAAAGTATGAATATTTTAGCTTAGAACTAATTTTAACTATAGTTTGATCCTTACAAATCCAAAATAATATATTTCAAATCACCGTTGTCTAAGGGAAAGATTGAGACTTGACAGGTTTGTCCAAAGGTAATTATCTCTAACTTTTTTATTTCATTTGATAGATAGATATTACAAAAAGTAGTAGGTTCATATGTATAAATAATTGATTAGTTTACCTCTACACTTAAACTTGGTGTAGTTATAGGGTTTTCTAGGCTTTTCATATTCCACCATAAGTGATATTGGCCCCCATTTGCCTACCATGATCCCTTGTTTGTTCAGTTTGCTTTAAACCATCCCCCTTTGTGTTATAAGCATTGATAACACTAGATTATATTTAATTTTATGTATTAGAAGACCTATCTAGGGTTATTTCATAATATTATTTTCCTAGAGGATTCAGAACCCTATCCTTCAGTCTTGTCTAATAAGTTACCCCTTGGTTAGGTTTAGCAGAACCAATTTGGTCACACCCCTGATGTACAAAGTATCATAATATATTTTAGTTGATTACCTTCTCTAAGCTTGGATTTACTAAGTAGGATAAGTTCTAGATCTATCTTAATTTTTTGGATATATTCTAGTGATCCTGACGTAAAGCTAACCCTTACAGTTTATCTTTTCTTTTATTAATCAACTACGTCAACACAGGTTGACCTAGTTTTATTTACTACTTTATTTTCATCTATAGAAAACTCAGTTGATGCAGATCAACCTAGCTATATTATCTTCTTTGTAAGTTTCATCTATAGTCAACTAGGTCAACATAGGTTGACTTGATTTTTCTCTATTTTTCATATTTTCATCCACAACCAACTAGGTCGACACAGGTTGATCTAGTTCATTTTCTATAGTTTTTAGTTTTATCCAACTAGGTCAATGCAGGTCAACCTAGTCTTAGTTCATTATTTTTTAGTTTAACTTTTTTTAGACTAAGTCGACAATGGTCAACCCTATATAATCTTTGTTTTTTTAGGTTTTTACCTCTATAGTACTAAATTGATCCTAGATAACCTAGTTCTAGTTGTGTTTCTCTAGCAAGCTTCATTATGTATGATAACCCAATTTTAGCATTTAGATCTATAGAACTCATAGTCAAGAAAATAGTTGATCATGATCGACCTATTCATATTTCTCATGTTCTTTTTAACTAACTAGATCAGCTTAGCCTAATTTAATTTACATTTTCTTCTTTTTTTATTAGATCAATAAAATAGTTATTAAATAATTTTTTCAATTTTTTTCCCAGTTAAACAACTCAGTATTTCATTTTTCACTCATGTTTTCCATTTTTTCAATTCTATCAAAATTGTACCATATGTTAAACTAAGTTGACCCTAGTCAACTTAGTTTTTGTATTTACTTTTTTTATAGGAAACTAAGTCAATTATGGCCAACCTAGTTTATTTTAGCCTATTTTCACAACAGACTATGTTGATTAGTCTCGACCTTGTCCTATTATATCTGTTCAACTAGATCAACCTTGATTGACCCAATTTTATGTCTCTAATTTCCACATAAGCAAGGTAATTCACTTTCCTTTTTATAGTAATTAATCTCAATTTTTCTTTTAAAATATTTGGTTTCCTATTTATTTCCATTCAATAAATAAAAAAATTGATTTTCGACATTAGTTTTCACCTATATTTTCTCTTTGATTGGATTTCCCTAGAAATTGTGTTTAGATAATTTTCAAACTACTTAGCTAATATTGTGAAGGGATACATGGTGTTTAGTTTTAAAATCCTTGTATATTATTTACAAACATCATGTCATGAGGGGATTTCCCCAATACTCATAGGTATAAAACAGAGATAAACATAGTTTTTAGTTTCCATGTACCTCATGGTATTTAGGTAATGCCTAGGACTCCCTTTTTTATTGATCCTTAGGAAGCTATCCATCCATCTAATTCTATAATGCACTAGATAGTGGTTAGCACTAGGAATTTACTCTTAACTTACCCTTGAAACCATGTTTATTAGGGTATAGGAATGATACTTCCTCTATAAATAGTGCTCAGAAATATCAGGTTGACATTTTCTAATGGACAAGTAAGTATCTTTGAGAACCAACAAATCAATCACATCCTTTTAGCACATCTACCCGATCTTCATTTCAAATAAATAGTTATAAATAGTAGCTAAAAATGTTTATTTTTATTTTTTACTTTCTATTCTCTTTTGTATTACAAACTGTATTGGCCAGTGTTGATATAATTTTATGTTATCTATTTCAACTAGATCGGTCAATGTCAACCTAGTTTACTGTGTGAATAGAATAAGTCAATTAGGCTCAAATTAGTCTTTTGTATTACATATTTTTTACCTCTATTTTCCAAACTACATCTAATTTAATATCAAAACATTTACATATCAAACTATGCCAATCAAGCTCAACCAAGTCTTTTCTATTTTTACCAATCTATTTAGCTAGATAGACCAAGGTTGACCCAATAAATTTTCAAATACTATATTTAACTTCTTATCTCATTATATTAACTCAGGTTGACCTAATAAATTTACAAATTACTATCTTTACCTCCCATATTCAACTATATTGAGCTTGGTTTACTTAGTAGACTTCTAGATTGTTGTTTCTACCTTCCTGTGTAATTATGTTGACCTTGGTCACCTAGTGCATTGAATTTTCCTATGTTTTAAACTATGTCAACCCTAGATGATATAGTTTAGTAGGTGGTCAGTGGTGTCCTTTTATTTTTCCTTTCCCATACTAATTAACATCATGATGTCACTTTTTAGGATCTTTCTTGCCAACCTCAACCCATTTTGATCCTATATGGGTTGTTCTTTTCTTCCCACCTTGTCCACCTTGTAAGATAACTGCTCATGGTGAAAATTTTCATGAAATCATTATATATCTTCTGAATCTTGATCTGCCCCATACCATATAGTAGATATAGAAAATCCTTAGAGACATACTCAGAAACATAACAATTATACACCTTATACCAATTTTACACCTTCTAAACTTAGAAGTTGTAAACTCATTAACAAATCTCTATCAACATTTGGTACCTCACAATATGTTCCACCTATTACAATAAATTTTCATAATCCTCTTATTACACCCATAGCAAGAGTGCCTTACATTATCACTTCACAAAGTAACATCGTTGAAATAAATCAAACTGATGATCTAGATGATTCCTAATTATTCAATAATCTTGATAGCAATACCATTCACACTCCTAAAAAGAATGACAACTTTAATAAGCTTCCTTATTCTTCTACAAATTTTAGGAAACCAACACTAATGTTAGGAATCTTCATTCCAATACCAATGTTGGTAATCCCCCTCCTAATATCTCTAATAAAAATCCAACTATTATTACTACTCAAATCTTTGCTCAAATGGTTTAACAAATGAACATTATGCAACCTCGTACCAACTCCCAAATTTTGTAAATAGCTAGTCAACCTCAATTAATCATGACTCAATTAAACAATAATTTTGTTCTACCTCCTCTTAGATATGCCAATGGGAATATCATCCCTCAACCTCCTTTGTATAATAAAATTATTCAACGTCTTCCAAATGATCCTTTAGATCCTTTCATTATTTCCATATACATAGGAACATATCCTCAACTATCAAATATGATGGGATTAAATATCCTATTATCTTTCTCAAAACCTTTGTCAATCTTGATCAAGAATGGGTCCAAACTAACACCTTTGCTACCACAAATATCCTAGCCAAAACCTATACATTCCATTACACAATTATATAATTTAGTCAATGCTCTAGTGAAGGAATTCCAACATAATGACCTTCTTGAAAATTATCTTATCCATTCCATCAATGCCAAGTAACTTCTTAATGAATCTGCTCACACTTTCATCAAATTATTAAAGTCTCTAGCTCATAACGTGGATCATAACATGAGTGATGATAATATTTTCAAATTATTTTCTACCACTCTTAAATCCCCTCTTCAATAAAAATCTAGGATGTTTTACCTTAAGACATTATAAGGGGCCTTATATCAAGAAAATATCAAATATAGCACTATCAACTAATATCATTGATACCACTTCATCTCAAATTATGCCTCCCTCGAAAACAAATGAGGGATACTTTAGACCAAACAATAAAACCCCTACCCACCCTCATTTGAGTCTCCATAAACTCAAGAGAAAGATGACACCTTATAAATTAATGAGCTCTGACCCTTCCAAACCTCTCCAAAATAGTTCAATCCTAATAATTTTGGTTAGTGGATTGCTACAATAGGTCATTCTCATGATAATTTCATGATCTCCAACTATTTATTCTTACTTATTTACTTGCTCCACATTTCAACCTTGATACCCTTACTTAATAACGTTATGAAGACTATCTTAAAGTCTCTCAAGCCAAATATAATGAATCACAATCACATCAACATCAACTACCTAATGATCAATGTTAACACCCTCATAATCCCTAATTATTTGCTAATGTTTTCTAACCTATAGTTGATCTTTATTCCTAAAATAATAAGGAAAGTATAGCTAACATGAATAATTTCAAGTGGGTGGTTGCATTTATCAAACCCCAACCTCTTAGATCACATAAACCTAAGGATCACCTAGTTCAAAGGCCTACTACAAGTCACATCATAAATGGTCTGAATTTAGCTTATATACCTCATCATACCTCTCTTACAAGTGATATGTAAATTTTAATATCCTCAAAATCCAACATACCAAAATATTTACCAATCTCCAACTACACCTACTAGCATGATGTAATTCATTCTAATTGTCCAATTTCACCTCACTCCATATCACATGTTGGGGCATCTTGTGATGACCATCCACATATCATTCTATATTTTGGGGCATTAGTAATTCCCATACCTACATCAAATTACCCTTTGGGGCATCCTATGATGCCCACTCTTTTTCTACATTGCACAATAACAAACAAATTCAACTTTAAGAAACCTTTCAAGACACATGAGCTTATGTTTCACATGCTCATCTTTGATATATATGTTATCATGCATTTTTATTGTCATTTTTCATCTCATGTTTCTATTTTCTATGCATTTTATTTCATTTAGTATCATTTTACTTACACCATTTTTCCTTTGTGATTCTTTGGTTTTATGCCACTTTACTTACACCATTATCTCCTTTCTGATTATTTGGTTTTATATTGCATTACTTTTGGCCTTTGTTTTTCTTATGGTTCTTAGGTATCATTTCCATTTATATAATGTGTTTACCTTTCTCACATTTTTATAATTTTCTCCTTAGTTTCCTTATGATTGTTTGGCCATTATTTACTTTCCCCCTCTTTTGGGATGACTACTAAATTCATTGGTGAATGCGCTAGATCCCTTGTAGGTTAGTATAGCTTCCCTAGTGACATGACTATCATATCATATATTCATCCCTTTTATAGCTCTATTTTACTCCTTGTGATTAGATACAAACATATTCATCATTATATCATTTATTACTTGGATGGATCTCTCACAATCCCATAATTACCTTATTTCCTTTATTTTAAGCACAAATAGATCAATTTTTATATTTCCCAGTTACTTGTGGGCAAGTCTAGGAGTATTTAAAAACCATGGTCTTTATGTCCTTCTCTCTAGTGGCCAAGTGTAATCACTCTTATTTTTTTCACCTATTTCACTCATGATTGATTATTTAAAATCTATATGGAGCAGGAATTGAAAAATCCAAAAGAGTTAAAAGTCATATCATACAATAGAATTTAATGATTAAAAGTCAAATACAATCTTAAAACTCAGATCACACCAAAAGATGTGATCTTTATTTGGCACATCTCCTATATTATTTGGATCTCAAACTCCAAAGTTGGCCTCATTATAGATTTGAGGTCCATTAGGGTGCAGTATGCTAGTAGACTAGGGTTGGAGGTCTCATTATCTCATATACTTGTAGTGCCACCAACTTTCTCACACAAGTACCCAATCTTTGTATTAACATATGGCTCTATAAGGGATCATGAGGAGTGGGGAACACATTATGATAAGGTAAGATCCATTTTAATTTCATTAATATAACATTCATGTGATGACCTATGCACTTCACTTGTTAGCTAAAGCTTTGTGTTCACTAGTTGGAGTGGCCTAGGTCCTTGATATTGATAGTTTCTAGACTTGATCACTTACCAAGTGTGTCTCATTCCTACTAAGTACATTCAAATCACCCATGTGGTTCCTCACATTCCTTATCTATATCATATATTCTTGTTATCCCCTTGTTGTGTATTGATTCTAGTTTATCACATCTTTGATCACATTTTCCTTATGATTTTTGGCTTCTAGTTTGTGAGTTTAATTGTAATACATTGGATAGGACTAGGTTCTCCTCAAAAACATCCCTTCACATTTTCTTACCATACCATCTCATTATCATACTAGTCATGTCATCAAGTGGTTTTTTTCTTACATCACATTTTAGAGAAAGCACTAAGTTTGAGTCATCATTATTTAGATCTTTTGATTCATTTATCCATCATGTTTTTATTTGATTTTTGTGGACTTCACTTATTTTACATAGGAAATTTAACATTCGTACATGTTTTTATTTATATTTGACTTGACATTCTATTATTACATTTTGATTTACATTCTCATTTTCAAGCATTTATTTTCTCTTTATCTTTGATTTGACATATTTATCTTACATAATTACATATATTTGTTTGATTTTTTCTCACGTTGATATTTAATTTACTTAAAATGTTTTACATGATTTTTCACATAATTTAGTATGTTTTACTTTCTTGTTTCATTATTTTTCATTACATGTTAGGTATTTTCATTTTAACCTAGCCTTTATGATCTTGGCTTGCCAATTTTCCAAGTAATTTAATTAGTTACTTATTTATTCATTGTTACTTTGACCATCATGTATACACACACATTACTTCTATTTCTAGCTTTGTATCCTTAAAGTTTCTCAAATGCAATAATTATGCCCTCCACATTTGAGATAATGATATGTGTATGAATCCATTCAGTGGAAAGGTAGGTCACAGTATGTATATGGTACTTCCAGTTAATTTCAACATTTATTTCCATACTTTATTTGAATTATTTCAATTGTTGTGTTATTATGTTCTTTCTTGAAGCACCATCACATGTTACACTATTGTGACACATGATGAACTTTGGGTGGGTTATATGTATACACACATTTTTTAAACTTTATCATTTACTAACACTTTCTCTCTTACAGTAACCTATCAAGTTTCAATATATCTAAGTGTGTACCTTAAATGGATCACTGAGAAAGGGGTGGGAAGATAATTTATGCTTTATAAGAGTGTTGGTTAATTCTATCATACCTAAACCCACCACAAATCCAACTTATCCAACTCCCTAGTAAATTATCCTCTCAATATCCCCTATCTAAGCAAAAATCCATTTTTCCCACTAGGTTATCTATGGTTGACTCGGCTACAAAATTTAGAACCCACATTACATAACTAGGTCAGCCTCAATCGACCTAGTTCAAGGTCAAATGGTAACTTTTTAAAAACTAAGTTGTGGCAGGATGACATTGTCAACTAAAATTATAGAAGGTTTAGAGATTATCCATTACTATAAATAAAACCTTCACTTCAATCCAATAGAGGGTAACATTAATTTTTACATTATTACATATCATATTTTTGTCATATCTACATTTGAAGGAACCTTTGCTTAGGGTTTGCCTTAGAGGAAAGATATATTTTCTTATGGTAAGTCTCAGATTCAATTAGGAAAATTTTAGTCTAGATCTAATTTCAAATATAGTGTGATCCTTACAAATTCATAACAATATCTTACAAAGCACCATTGGTGAAGGAAGAGATTGAGACTTGACAGATTCATCCAAAGGTAAGTATCTCTATTTTTTGTTATTTCATTTGATAGATAGATATTTCAAAAAGTAATAACTTTTAATATATAACTCATTTATTACATTACCTATACACTTAAACTTAGTGTAATTATAGGGTTTTCTAGGCTTTCCATATTCCACCTTAGGTGTTTTAGGCCCCCATTTGCCTATTATGATATGTTGTTTGTTTTTTTAATTTTAAACCATAACCCTTTATGTTATAAGCTTTGGTATCAATAGATTAGATTTCATTTTATGTATTATAAGACCTAGTTATTTATTTTATTATATTGTTTTCCTATAGACTTTATAACCCTCTCCTTTAGTGCTATGTGATAATTTCCCCCCTTAGTTAGGTCTAGTGGATCCAATGTGGTCATGCTACCAGTATATAAAGTATCACAATAGTGTTAGTTGATCACCTTCTCCGAACTTGGATTTAATAAGTAGGATAAGTTTTAGATCTATCTTAATTTTTTGTATACACCCTCTCCTAGGTTGCACCACATCAAGTATTTCATCATCTATGTCATCTGTCAGGATCCTACTCCCCCAATAAGAGTATATATGATTACCTCTTGTATAAGCAAATAAACACGGAATTTAACCAGAATAATAAGTAACTAGAAATATGAAACAACACAGGATATGAGAGACAATACACAATTGTATTAATAATCACCCAGAAGAAAATACAATAAAGAAGATGCCACACTTCTTCTTCCCACACCTCTAGAGCTCCCACACATCTAGGGTTCACCTATAATTCTCCTCCAACACTTCACTCTCTCATCACGATCTCAATAATCAACTCAAATATAGATTTGTTGTTCACCTCCACCAGTCAGTAACAACGCTACCAGTACACCAAGTACACAACCCTACTCCAAGTAGATCTCCCTTTCCTTGCTGCCACCTGCAAATCAACAGACCTTACCATGTAGATATCTCTACACCTTGAAGAACCCTTGTCCTTGCCTCACCAAGTCCTCATGATTCTTCAACCAGTACCCCAGTGGATCTCCTAGTAGAACTTGCACAACCTACAACTCTCCCTGATCATACACACTCAGCACCCCTTTGGAACTAGGAGGAGCTACTCTAGCTCTCTCTTCAAGCTCAATGGCTTTCTAGCACACTTTTACAATACAGCCCATGAGTCTATTATATAGATCTCATGCATACAATAATTAGACTTTCTAGATTACAATAATTAGACACATAACTCAAGACT
The DNA here is from genome assembly GCA_037957365.1 of Torreya grandis. Lineage (NCBI taxonomy): Eukaryota > Viridiplantae > Streptophyta > Pinopsida > Cupressales > Taxaceae > Torreya > Torreya grandis. Next base: position 403,885 of record JARHVA010005081.1, on the reverse strand, counting down.
ATAATTAGCCTCTTATCATGCAAACAACTGGTTTGTTAACAAACTATTCATCAACTCACAGTTCTAGAACTGCACAGGCGATCGACGTCGGTCCCTGTCTGCCTAGAGGTGACCGACATTGGCCGATCTTGACCAATGTCGGCAGCTTCCTGTCTCTCCCATGACCGATGTTGATTAGCCTGACTAACGCTGGTGGCTGTGACACTTCAACAACTCCTCAACAATGTCCTCCATGTTTGCATCAGTGAAGCTTTTAGCTCCACACCCTAACAATCTCCCACTTGGAGATAAATAGCTACACTATACCTATACTTGTACACCATCTAATTCATTTCCTGGCTTGTATCCCTCTTCAAGATCACTCTTGAAGACTAACCACCACAAAACCTATGATGCTTTACTTGTCATCCAAGTCCCCTGCCACATCTAAACTTTCTGACAACTCCCACTGGAGACAAAATCAACCTGTGATCTTCCATGTCTCTTATGCCAAAGAATCTTGCTACTCCCAAATTCTTCATGACATACCTCTGAACTAACTTTAACCTTAGCTCAAAAACTCCCTGTATATGTAACCCTGTAACAAGCACACAATATAGTAACAGGATAATGTAGCTAATATTATCCAACCTGGTAAAGAGAAATATAATGGTCAAACCTCCATTGCCCTGCAGCCTGCTCAAGACCATATACCCTGGCCTTCTGTCTCACATGTCCATCCACTCTCTTCTCTAACTTTGGAATCCATCCCTCTCTTAGTGCTTTCTTCCAACTGACAACTCCACCAACATTCACCTGTTTGGTTCTTCTCCAAGGACTCACACTCCTCATCCATGTCAAGCTCCCACTGTTTCTGAATTCTACCTGCATTACCTCTTCATATCTTCCTAGTTCTTAACCATCAGTAAGAAATAAATAAAATAAAGAAGGTGAAAAATGAATATGAGGTTCACATACCCTTTCTGACCTCCATATGGGCATTTGAGACTCCTTGACAGCTTGTTATCCGCTCAACATCTATTTCAGTGATCAATCTCGGCCATCTCCCAGTCTACACCTGACTGATGTCGGTTCCCTGCACTGACCCTGACTGTCAATGTCATTTCCTTGGCTGATGTTGGTGTCCCTTCTGCCAATGTTGGTTCCTATCTGACTGATGTCGGTCTTCTCCTGCCTGACTCTATCGACCCTGCTGGTCTGCACATGATCGATGTCGGTACCTGCCTGGCCGACGTCAGTTCCATGGGACCGACGTCGGTAACTATGTGTTCTTGTAAGTGATGACTTCTTTATCCATGAGCTCATCTTGGATCAAAACCCTGTCCATACTGCCCTGCTCAGAATTATTCAGCCCCTGTGACTGATCTTTGTCCATCATCTCTTCCATAAACACCAAAGCTTCCTTGTTCTTGTCAAAATCATCAAATTTCCATTTCCTGCAATGAACTCGATCTATGCCTTCTGAATCTGAACTCATACCTTTTGACTCAAGAATGTCCATTCCCTTCTTATTCATGTGACCAAGCCTATTAAGCCACATCTTTGAATCTACAGCTGAAGTAGATAAACCATAAGTAGAATTGGTAATACAAGTAGATAGATAAAGAGTACCTACTTTCTTACCTCTTGCTAAAACAAATGCACCCTTGGTAACCTTCCAAGAATCCACTATGAGGGTTACTGTGCATCCCTCATCACCCAACCTTCCTACACAAACCAAACTCTGCTTCAAGACTGGGACATGCATAACCTCCTTCAACACCCATGTGTTGCCTGTCTGCAATTCCAGCTGCACTTTCCCTTTTCCAACCATTTGACAAGGCATACCATCCCTTAAATAAATCTCTCCAAAGTTTCCTAGACATACTCATGGAACAAATCTCTATTTGGGGTTGCATGAAAAGAAGAACCAGAATCTAAAACCCATGATCCTACCTGACTATCCAAAGAAAGTATGAGAGCATCATGTGCCACAATACCTGCATCTTTTGACTCTTCATTACTTTCATTGTTAGGTTATGGAGCTAAAAGCTTCACTGATGCAGACATGAAGGAGGTTGCAGAGGAGTTGCGGAGTGTCACAGACACCGGCGTTGGTCTGGCCAACCCACGTCGGCAGGATTAGACAGGAAGGCAACCGATGTCGGTCATGGATCGGCTGGCGTCGGTGACCCCCAGGCAGACAAGGACTGATGTCAGTCGCCTGTGTGGTTCGAATACGAGTTTATTATGGGCAGTTAGCTAACGAACCAAGTGTTTGCATGATGAGAGCTATTTTTAGACTGAGAGCTGCGGATCTAATTATTGTAATTAGATGTCTAATTATTGTTTGGATGAGATCTATATAATAGACTCATGGTTGTATTGGAAACTTATTCTAGTTTGAGTTGAGAAAAGTTAGCTCCTTCTGTGTGTGAGGTGAGCAAGGGTGTTCCTCCTAGTTCCATAGTAGTACCAAGGTGGGTGCTAGTTTTGGAGAGTCAGCAAGATTCTTCAGGGGTGTAGGATCTTGGTCAGCAGGTGTGCATGGCCTTTATAGGAGATCTACATGGTAAGTAAGATCATTGATCTGTAGGTGTATGTGTGTGCAAGGTCAAGGATCACAGGTGTGCAGAACCAGGTTGATTTGTAGGTGTGTAAGATTAGATAGGACAACAACACAAACGGGAGCAGAATCAGGCAGGATCTACTTGGAGTATAGGTGTGTACTCAGATAGAGCAAAGAGGAAGGCAAGGGAGATCCTTCCATAAGTATGGTCTGTTGAGGTGCAGGTTGTTGCAGGTTCATGAGAGATCTACTTGAAGTACATTGAGTACTTGTGGAGTGCGTGGAGCACTTGTGGTGTGCGTGGAGCACTGGAGGTGAACACCAACTCTATGTTTGAGTTGTGTGTTGGGACCTGAGAGAGAGAGCTTTGAGGAGAGAATTACTGTTCACTTGAGGTGTGGGAAGCCTCTGAAGAGGTGGTGGAGAAGAAGTGGCATCTTCTTTATTGTATTCTTTTCTGTATAAGTATTAATACAAGTTGTGTATTGTCTCTCATATCATGTGTTATTCTAAATTCTAGTTACTTGTGATTCTGGTTAATTTCCGCATATTAAGTTGCTTGGTTTGGTAATCAATTGTGTGCTTCTGGTGTTTCATGTATCCTGACAAGTGGTATCATAGCCAAGGTTGTAGGGAGCAGGTTTTGTGTTTGGTTACAGGTCACTCTCAAGGGTTTCTAATTGAGTGGGAGTAGAGCAATGGTAGATGCAAGTAAGCTAAGAATGGAGGAGTTGAAAAGCATAGATGGTCACTTACGGTCCCATGGAAAGAAAGAGCAGGTAAAAGAATATTGTTGGTTGGTAGCAGATCAGCATGAAGAAACTGAAGAAGTAGATGTAGCAGGTGTTGTTGCACAGGATGCTCTAGGAGGTTTCTTGGATAAAGTTGAATCTTGAATAAAAGATTCGGTTGCCTCTTTCCATGCAGCCCCAGGTAGAGGAGCTGGTGAGCCTTGCCAAAGAATTGGCAAAAGGGAAGTGAAGCTAAAATTGCAGGTGGCCAACACACAGGTGTTGATGAAGGTCATGCAGGTCCCAGGTTTGGAGATATGGCTAATTTCTTTAGAAAGATTGGGTGATGAGAGATGCACAAGAACTCTCACAATGGATGCACTTGAATTAGCTGGTGGTAAGAAAACAGGTACTCTTTATCTACTTGTTTATATTACTGATTCTTCTTCTGTTGCAGAGACGTGGCTTCATAGGCTTGGTCACATGAGTAGGAAGGAGATGCATGTTCTTAAGTGGAAGACAGATATATTTGACAGGCTTAAGAACTGGAAAGCCTTGGTGTACTTGGAGGAGATGGTGAACAGAGACCAGTGGATGGGGCTGGATACTTCTGAGCAGGGCAGTTTGGACATGGGGATTGATTCAAAGGAGCTCGTGGGTAAAAAGTCATCACTCATAGGTGAACACAGGTATTGGCATCAGTCAGGAAGAACTGGCATCGAACAGACAGGTGCTGATGTCGGTCATGTGCAGACCGAATCCGGTGATGTCGGGTAGGGTAAGATCGACATCAGTCATCAGGTTCGATGTCGGTAGTAGGTAAGACTAATGTCAATCAGGAGGACTGACATCAGAAATAGGGACACTGACATCGGCAGGGTCGGTAGTCAGGGACAGACGCATGGGAACCGACGTCGGTCGGATGTAGACTATGGAGTGACTGAGGTCGGTCACTGTAACAAATTTTGGGTAAACAGCACACTGTCAAGGAGTCTCAAACACCCATACAGAGGACTGAAGACGTAAGTAAGCCTCAAATTCGTTGTTCCTCTTCTTTATACTCGTTGTTGATTGTAGAGCAGGAAGGATCCAGGAAACAGGTGGGAGCATGGCAGGGATATGATGCAGAACCAAACGGGAGTTTTGGTAGGGTTGCCAGCGGGAAGAAAGCACAGAGATGAATGGATACCTTAGTTGAAGAATAGAGAGAACAGATACGTGAGATGGAAGACCAGGTATATGGTCTTGAGGAGCTGCAGGACAGTGGTACAGGTTTTGACAGGTGGAGGATGAAGCATGGCTTCAGTCAATGTTAGGGTAACTACTATGGTTTGTCTTACCAGGTGAATGATGATTGCAACATCATTCTATTGTTGTATGTGGATGGTATGTTTTGCTAGCAAGATTGTACATACAGGGTTTTGCTGAGCTAAGGGTAAGGTTAGTTCAGTGGCATGTCATGAGGAGTTTGGAGCAGCAAAATTCTTTGACATGGGGGACATGGAGATCACAGGTTGATTTTGTCTCCAGTGGGAGCTGATGTGAATTAGGTGTTGGCGAGGTTCAGGATGCAGAGCCAGAGCACACTAAGGGATGGACAGGTACAGTGTCTGAAATCACATGAGGTTTGGTATAGACCTGAGTATTCCCATGCAGTGGGAGCTGTCAGAGAGTTAAGAGCCAATTCGGGGAAGTGGGTTCTCAGGAATTTGAGAGGGACCAGTAGCAGGGATTCATGCTATGCAGGGTTAGGACTTCACTACATGTGTTTGTAGGTTCAGATGTGGCAGGGTACTCAGATGACAGGAGGTACATCACAGGTTGTGTGGTGGGTTGTCTTCAGGATTGAGCTTGAAGAGGGATACAAACCAGGAAATAGATTAAACAGAGTATAGGTACAGGTACAGTGCAGTTGTTTATCTCTAAGTGGGAGATTGTTAGGTTGTGGAGCTAAAAGCTTCACTGATGCAGACATGGAGGAGGTTTCAGAGGAGTTGCAGAGTGTCACAGACACCGGCGTTGGTCTGGCCAACCGACGTCGGTAGGATTAGACAGGAAGGCAACCGACGTCGGTCATGGATCGGCCGGCGTCGGTGACCCCCAGGCAGACAGGGACCAACATCGGTCACCTGTGTGGTTCGACTGTGAGTTTATTATGGGCAGTTAGCTAACGAACCAAGTGTTTGCATGATGAGAGCTATTTTTAGACTGAGAGCTGCAGATCTAATTATTGTAATTAGATGTCTAATTATTGTTTGGATGAGATCTATATAATAGACTCATGGTTGTATTGGAAACTTGTTCTAGTTTGAGTTGAGCAAAGTTAGCTCCTTTTGTGTGTGAGGTGAGCAAGGGTGTTCCTCCTAGTTCCACAGCAGTACCAAGGTGGGTGCTGGTTTTGGAGAGTCAGCAAGATTCTTCAGGGGTGTAGGATCTTGGTCAGCAAGTGTGCATGGCCTTTATAGGAGATCTACATGGTAAGTAAGATCATTGATCTGCAGGTGTATGTGTGTGCAAGGTCAAGGTTCACAGGTGTGTAGAACCAGGTTGATTTGTAGGTGTGCAAGATCAGATAGGACAGTAACACAACAAGGAGCAGAATCAGGCAGGATCTACTTAGAGTACAGGTGTGTACTCAGATAGAGCAAAGAGGAAGGCAAGGGATATCCTTCCATAAGTATGGTCTGTTGAGGTGCAGGTTGTTGCAGGTTCATGGGAGATCTACTTGAAGTACATTGAGTACTTTTGGAGTGCGTGGAGCACTTGTGGTGTGCGTGGAGCACTGGAGGTGAACACCAACTCTGTGTTTGAGTTGTGTGTTGGGACCTGAGAGAGAGAGCTTTGAGGAGAGAATTACTGTTCACTTGAGGTGTGGAAAGCCTCTGAAGAGGTGGTGGAGAAGAAGTGGCATCTTCTTTATTGTATTCTTTTCTGTATAAGTATTAATAGAAGTTGTGTATTGTCTCTCATATCATGTGTTATTCTGAATTCTAGTTACTTGTGATTCTGGTTAATTTTTGCATATTAAGTTGCTTGGTTTGGTAATCAATTGTGTGCTTCCGGTGTTTCATGTATCCTGACATTCATGTTGATTTTGTTTATCCCTCAACCAACACTCTTTCTTTGTGTGTCCTTTCTTTCCACAAAACCAGCAAGTGATACCTCTGGATTCGGATCTCCTTCCCATCTTTGACCTTGATTTCCCTTGCTCGACCTTCTCTCTTTCCCTTCCCCTACTTTCTGCACTTAGAGCATTCCCTGATAATTCACCTGTGCTTTTCCTGCATATTTCTTCATTCAAGATTACACTCACAACATCATCAACTTTTAAGATTTTAGAAGCAAACGCAGAATTACTTACTGCCATTACCAAACTATCCCAACTTTCAAGTAAAGAGCATAAAATTAAGAGAGCCTTTACTTCATCATCAAAAACAATATTGACTAAAGCTAACTGGTTTACCAAACCATGGAAATCACTAAGATGAGTATATACCGATCCACCTTCCTGCATTTGCAAAGTAAATAACTGCTTCATAAGAAATACCTTATTTGAAGCAGAGGGCTTTTCATATAAATTTGCCAAAGATTTTATCAACTCTTTTGTTGTCTTACACTGTGATAAGTTAGAAATCACAGACAATGCAAGGCTCAACCTTATGGATCCCAGAGCCTTCCGATCAAGAACATTCCATTCTTCATCCTTCATATCTGTGGGCTTGCATGCAACCCCACCCAATGGTAAGTACAAATCTTTCTGATACAGATAATCTTCTATCTGCATCCTCCAATGTTGATAATTCTTGCCGTTAAACTTCTCCATTCATAGCTTACTTTCTTCTGCCATTGTTGTACTCCCACTCAATCAGAAACCCCTGAGAATGACTTGTAATCAAACAATAACCTGCTCCCTGCAACCTTAGCTCTGATACCAACTGTCAGGATCCTACTCCCCCAATAAGAGTATATATGACTACCTCTTGTATAAGCAACTAAACACGGAATTTAACCAGAATAATAAGTAACTAGAAATATGAAACAACACAGGATATGAGAGACAATACACAATTTTATTAATAATCACTCAGAAGAAAATACAATAAAGAAGATGCCACACTTCTTCTTCCCACACCTCTAGAGCTCCCACACATCTAGGGTTCACCTGTAATTCTCCTCCAATGCTTCACTCTCTCATCATGGTCCCAACAATCAACTCAAATATAGAGTTGTTGTTCACCTCCACCAGTCAGTAACAACATTGCCAGTACACCAAGTACACAACCGTACTCCAAGTAGATCTCCCTTTCCTTGTTGCCACCTGCAAATCAACAGACCTTACTTACCATGTAGATATCTCTACACCTTGAAGAACCCTTGTCCTTGCCTCACCAAGTCCTCATGATTCTTCAACCAGTACTCTGGTGGATCTCCTAGTAGAACTTGCACAACCTACAACTCTCCCTGATCATACACACTCAGCACCCCTTTGGAATTAGGAGGAGCTACTCTAGCTCTCTCTTCAAGCTCAATGGCTTTCTAGCACACTTTTACAATACAGCCCATGAGTCTATTATATAGATCTCATGCATACAATAATTAGACTTTCTTAATTACAATAATTAGACACGCAACTCAAGACTATAATTAGCCTCTTATCATGCAAACAACCGGTTCATTAACAAACTATTCGTCAACTCGCAGTTCTAGAACCGCACAGGTGATCGACGTCAGTCCTTGTCTGCCTGGATGTGACTGACATCATCTAATCTTAACCAATGTCAGCAGCTTCCTGTCTCTCCCATGACCGACGTCAGTTGGCCTGACTGATGCCGGTGGTTGTGACACTTCAGCAACTCCTCAACAATGTCCTCCATGTCTGCATCAGTGAAGCTTTTAGCTCCACACCCTAACATCATCAATTTGATCTTCATCAAAATTATTGTAATTATCTTCCACAACTTGTCTACCATTATTTATGTTAAATGATATTAAATAATTATATTGAAATGTGATGTTATATAATAATGGACCTGGTGTTTAAAAAACACACCTAATTACATATATTTTTAATATATTCATCCAATTCACTAAGTGTTGATACAAGTTGACTGCTACAAGAATCTCAATTATGACTACATATATGGATACAAAAAATATTTTACTTTAAAAGTGCATTGATATATATTATTAGATAGTTATTAAGTGATTTATATAACTTACCAATGGATGTGTAGTCACCTCCAAGCATGGTGATTGTTGCATGAATCTTAGTTATGACTACATAAATGGAGATGGAAAATATTTTACTTTGAAAGTGCACTACTATACCTTCCCAGAGAATGATGAAATGATTTATATAATATATTGGTGGATGTGGAGTCACCTCCAATTTCAGTCGTGTAGGGTGACTATTGAAATAATCTCAATTATGTTTGCATAGATAGAAATGAAAAATCTTGATCTTTGAAAGTGCACTAATATATCTTCTCAAAGAATAATGAAGTGATTTATGCATAAGAGTGGAGTGTAATCACTTAAAATCTTAATATTTTAGGGTGACTGTTGAATGAATCTCAATTATGATGCATAGACAAATATGTAAAATCATGTACTTTGAAATTTCACTGATAGATCTTCTCAAAGAAAGATGAATTGATTTGTATGCACCGACAAATGTGTAGTCTTCTCCAATCTGAGTGGAGTAGGGTGAATAATGCAAGAATCTCAATTGGGATATATAGATAGATATGTAAAATCTATTACTTTTAAAGTGCATTGATATATCTTCTCAGATAATCATAAAGTGATATATACATACTAGTGGGTATGTTGTCACCTCTATTATGAGTGTTTCGGGGTGACTGTTACAAGAATATCAATAATGACTACATGGATGGATATGTAAACTCTTTTACTTTTGAAAGTGACATGATAGATCTTCCCAAATAATGAAGAAGTTATTTATTCATATTGGTGGATGTGTAGTCAAATCCAATTTGAGTGGTGTAGGGTGACTATTGTAATAATCTTAATTATGAATGCAAAGATGAATGTGAAAAATATAGTACTTTGAAGGTGCACTGATATATTCTTAGAGAATGATGAAGTGATTTATACATACTAATGGATGTGTATTCAACTATAATCCAAGTGGTACAAGGTGAATTTTTCAAGAATATCAATTATGTCTACATACATGGGCATGGAAAATATTATACTTTGTAGGTGCACTAATAGAATTATTAGAGAATGATGAAGTGAGTTACACATATCAATGGATGTGTAGACATCTTGAACCTGAGTGGTGTAGTGTGATTTTTGTAATAATATAAACTATGACTTCATAGATGGATGTGGAAAATCCTATACTGTGAAGGTGAACTAATAAATCTTCTTAGAGAATGATGAAGTGTGTATTACATATTTTTGGATGTGTAGTCCACTCTGATTTGAGTGTTACAAGTTGATGGATATGTAAATTGAACTTGTACTTTGAAATTACACTCAAGTAGTATTTTATGAGTCTCAATATAAACTGTTTACATTAAAACCCTTCTAAATTTTTAAAAAAATCACCAACATCATCTTCTTCAATTACCAAGTACCTACATCATTTTTGTTTATAGAATATATCATAATCCCTTACAACAAATAAAAGAAAGTTATTAAAATTGATGAACCAAGAGAGAAAGAAACTAACAAATAGGTAGAGCCAATGGAAATAGATATTGAAAGGTAGTCAAGTTATAACAAGCCTTCATGATAAATAGGTCGTGAAACTAACAATGATATTGATGCTTATGATGGAGACAAATATGATGAATTGATGGAAAGGGATCATGAAAATGAGGAGAAGATAAAGAGTACAAGGATGAGGATGATGAGGACAGAAATTTAGAGGAGTTTGAATATGAATAAAAATATGAGGAATTATATCACCCTTTGTCACCTACCCATTTCAATTCATCATATAAGTTAGAAGATGATGAGGAATTACAGGAGTTAGAAGATGATAAGGGGCCTGGGATCACTACTCACAAGACAATGGCACTTTTTTAAAGTACACAAACTATAAAAATGATGACACACATATAATCTATAAATGCATATCAGTAGTATGGTCAACCTATGGATTATCCATAGCCTAAGTAGGGTACATATACAAAGTACTAGTTAGTAGTGGATCATCATATTATGATTTTTTATTACTATAAGGTTATAGAGGTTTCCCCCTAAAGTAGCTCAATCATCTGTGTGTGTGTGCATGCATGTGGTAATCCACACTTATATTAATCATTTTTGTGGATATATTCTATTATGTTTTTATTATTGTAATACCCAGTAGAGAAAAAATATATTTCTAATACAAATTATCTATTGGTGTGAACTAATGAGGTATTAAAAATTGAATATTTCAAAATATAATATTTTTTATAAAATATATTGAGGAATTTTAGTGATTTTTTAAATTATATATATATATAATAAATGAAATAAAATGAATATTTATAGTGTCTTTTGAGTTTTATCTATATATTTGTCTATAAAATATGGTACCTTTTTATTTAAAATTCCTAAATGAAATAAGAGTTATGTTTCAAAATAAGAACATTAACATCCCAGATTCTCCTCCTACTCTAAAGAATGTTATACACTAATTAACAGGATGATACATTTGTAACCTATAGTGTGTCTAGGGATAGGTACCGATCTATGGATAAAATAAATTTTTATCTTATCTTTACACATTTATCTATGTTCTCATCTTGTTATTAGGGTCAGCATATGGAACAACCATAACTTAAGTAGGGTATATACAAGAACAATGGTTAGAACTTGAGGATCGTATTATGAATTGTGTTCTTACTGCATGGTTTTGGAGGCTTCCCCCTCAAAGTGGCTCAATATTATTATCAAGTATTTTTCTCTATTGTCAACTATTTGGTTTGCATATGTTATTTTTATTATGATATATTATTTTTTATTTACTTGTGATATTTACATTACATACATTTTTATGAATTGGCTTGATCTATCTGATTAATTTCATTATAAGTGGTATTAGAGCTTCAATTTGGTTTTGTGGCATAATTTTTTTAGGTCTAACATTATAGTTGTTTTGTATGATGAAGGATCAAAAAAACATAATTTAAAATCAGAAGGAATTTATTTTTTTCCATCATCACAATATTTCTTGACATTTAAAAAAAAGTATGTAATATTTTTATACACTCATGTAAAAAGTGGTCATTCGAATCATCTTAACGAGAGAATCACAATAGTATAGTTATTTGGTATATGTCATTACACCAAAACCTTATATCCTAACCATAAATTCCCAAACCCTACACCCTAGAGTTCATGTATGGTGTATCCAAAAACTAGATGTCACAAAAAATGGAAATCCACTCTAGGAAATTTTTTTAAAAGGGAATAAATTGGTTCCAAAACTTTTAATAAAGGGGTTTTTGGGTTAGTTACCAAATTATATCTAGATGTGAAAAGCATGGATAAAAAATAATATTTGGATGGGGTTAAAGGTGAAATGTATGAAACAAAAGTAATGTTGAGAAACATCAATGTGGTAGTGTAAAATCTCTCCTTAACCATGGCTACTATACAAACAACGCCTTCATCTGATAAGTCTCCATTATGCCACCTATGTTATTCTAGTTATAAAAATCCAAGTCCAAATACAAGTTCACATAACATGCTACCAAAATTAGAAGTATAAAAATTTGATGGTAAGGATTCAGTCACCTAAATCAATCAAATGAAAATTATATGTGACTTACACAAAAGCTCATGTGCATAAAAGATGGTCATGTAATATTTATATTTAGAATTAGATTAGTTCATTTGTTATAAATGGTTATATATTAAAAATAAAAAATAAGGGTCTCATCATTACCTAATTAGCTTATTGATGAGTTGAAGATGTATTATCGTAATAATTTTCTAGTTAGCCAAACTATGATAGACATGGACTATCAAGGATTATAGTAATCAATTATATAACCTATCATTATGCATGGATGGAATCATAGAGGAAAACCTAAATGGCCTATTCTTAGTTGGGATCAATTATATCATACAAATCTAATTCAATTTCAGTATCAAATTACATGGTCTTCACATGCAAGTTAGAGGAATGAGATCTAGTCAAATGATATGCATTCACTACCAGTAGATATTGCAATCTTCCATCTCAGTCAGTCCCTTAGCTTATAGTATTGACTCTTCAAAAAATCAAAGTGAAATGATCCAAGGGTTATGTTTAAATTATGATAATAAAGGACATAAATATGTTTAGAATAAATTGTCTTACATTGAAGGTGCTAATGAAAAAGATGGAGATGAGGAAGTAAAAAACAAGGTTGAGGATGAGCCAGATGAGGAATCAAAAGATACCCAATCAACTATATCATGTCATGATATTTCAAGTATTAACACTCTGTAAACACTCAAGGTCATAGGTTTCTAAAAGAAACAAAATTTGATAGTGTTGATTGACTTGGAGAGTACACATAACTTAATCAACAATAATTTGGCAACATGCTTAAACTATTTTGTTTAATCAACTCCATAATTTCATGTCATGATTGTAGATGATGTTAGATTCATTTTCTTTAGTAAAATTCCATAGTATCAAAATATCCATGGGATATTATGGGCTATGCTCTCCTATGTTTTATATTCACATGGGTGGATCAATCATTGTTTTGGGATTTTAATGGCTCATAACCTTGGAAATAATATAGATGAATTTACAAGATTTTTTTATGCATTTTCATTATGAAGGTGAGACATTTGAGTTACATATATTTCACACAAAATCTCCATAGTTCTATAGTTCTCATTGGATGCAAAATATTCTCAAAAGGGTAGAGGAAGGGTTTGTAGCATGATTGTTTTCCATATAAGTACAACCAATAAAGATGTCTACATAAGTTGATCTACAAAATATTTTTGATAACCACTTAGTTTTTTTAGATAAATTCCAAAATAAATATCAAAAAAAATGGGTCATAATCTACCATTTGATTTCTACCAAGGATCCATCCACCAAACATTAGACCATATAAGTACCTATATGTCCAAAAGAGTGAGATTGAAAAGATGGTACAAGAAATGTTGGAGGCTAGTATTATCAAACATAGCCAAAGTGCATATTCATCCCTTGTGGTAATGATTCATAATAATGATGATACCTGGAAGATGTTCTTGGATTATAGATAAATAAATAAGTACACCATTAAATATTAGTTCCCTATTTGGGTAATTGATGATTCGACAGATGAGTTGCATGGTGTTGTCTAATTTTAAAAATTGGATCTCCATTCAAGTTGCCATAAACTTTGGATTAGATATGAGGATATACATAATACAACTTTTATAACTTATGAGGCCATTTTAAATTTTTCATAATTCCTTTTGGTCTCAAAAATATAACACTTACATTCCAAAGTTTAGTGTACACTGATTATAGGCACTTTTTTGGAAATTTGTCTTGGTATTTTTTTATGACATACTAATATATAGTAAGATATGGAAAGAACAATTATAGAATGTGAATTATGTACTGCTAATTTTTTAATAACATCACCTTTACACAAATCCTTATAATTATGATTTTGGAGCTCAATAGTTGTAACATATGGGTCACATTATTTTGCATGAAGGTGTCAAAGTAAACCCCCAAAAATTAGCCATGATAAAATGGCAAGTTTTAAAAACCCTTAAGAACCTCTAAGTATTTTTAGAACTGACAAGTTATTATCTTTGGTTTGTGAAAAATTATGGTAGCATAGCAATACCACTCAAAACATTGTTAAAGAATTAATCCTTGCACTAAAAAAACTGCCACTAAGGCATTTAAGAAATTGAAGAAGGCCATGTGCACCACTCTGGTTTTGGCTATGCCATATTTTTCAAAGACATTCATTATTGAATGTGATGCATTAGGATATGGAATAGAGGTAATACTCATGCATGAAGGGTGACCCATTTTATTTTAGATTCATCATTTTAAGGATTAGAATTTTTTAAATATTATCTATGATAAGGAGATGATGGTTATTCTTCATGTAGTCAAACGATGGAGACCTTATTTGAGGGGTAGACAATTTAAGGTGAAGACTGAAAATGATAATCTAAACTGCTTGTCATAACATGGGTTTTTATCTAAATAAAAATGTAATTGGTTCGCTAAAATTTTGGGATATGACATTCATATCATATATAAAAAGGAAAGTATAATGTACTAGCATATGTACTATTTGTAAGGGATGAATCCAAAAATGCATTGGGATTCACAATGTTCATATGGTAGGTAGATTGTGTGTATGAGGCATAATAAAAATGGGAGAATGACATTCATACACACTTTTTTATTTAAAACCTCCACCAAGATTCTAATGTGTCAGAAAAAAATTGAATGGAAATGGAAAGCCTTTTATTGTACATGTGCAAGACTGTTTACCTCAAGCACATTATCCTTATAGAGATCCATTAATCTCAAATAGGGGAAATTTAAGATTTTTGATTATATTATCATAGAATTAAAAAAAAAAAAAAATTGGAAAGGACTCAATGGGTATATCCATAAATTTGTGGATAAATTTATGGTGTGTAAGAGAAAAAATGGAGAGGCAATTAAGACCCTAAGTGTCTTGCAACTCATATTTATTCCTATCCAAAGATGGGAGGAGGTTTTTATGGATTTCATAATATGGCTTCTTAAGTTGGATGGTAAAAACTTTATCATGTTAATAGTGGAAAGGCTCACAAAATATGCCCATTGTTAACCTTTTCATATCTATTTGTATCTAGTATAGTAGTAGCTAAATTTTTGGATACAACTTAAAAGCTACATGGTACCTCCAAGATCATAGTTAGTTATCATGCTCTTATTTTTACCATTAATTTTTGGACTAATTTATTCTCATGTTTGGGTACTCATTTGGCTCATAGTTATTCATATCATCCTAAATTTGATGGGTAAATAAATATGGTTAAAAATTTACTAAAGGGTTATATGTGTTGTTTTGCTTGGAATAAACAAGAAATATAGTTTCATTGGCTATCATTAGTAGAATAGTGGTATAACACTTCTTCCAAAATGCTTCCATTTGTGGCATTATATGGGTACCATCCCCCATCCATCACCTCATCATTTAAGGTAAAATCAATGATTTAGTTTGTTTAATAAGACATTCAATAGTAATATGAGGTACTAACTAGTCTAAGAGATAATTTTACAGTTGCATAGAACCAAAATAAAAATCAATCGGATCAACACCATAGCAAGAGGAATTTTGAATTGTAAAATTGGGTCTATTTGTGCCTAAAACCATACAATCAAATGTTCTTGAAGAAACAAAAAAAGGATAAGAAAATTAATCCTAAGTATTATAGTCCTTATTAGATCTTGGAAAAAATTATCACTGTCTCATATAAGTTATAGCTACCTTAGTCTAGACACATACATCTAGTATTTTACGTCTCCTACTTGAATAAAATAATTGGACAAAGAATATATTTCCATATCAATTTCCTTGAATTGGATAAGGAATTAAAAAAAAATTAGAACTTGAGGAGATCCTTCAGACATACACTAAAAGACTGTGAACAAGGGAGATTAAGGAATATTTGATCAAGTGGAAGAACTTGTCTAGTGAGAATGCAACATGGGAGGATGAAGCATTCCTGTAATAGTATCCAAATTTATTAAATGTTGATGAAAAAATTATTTTAAATGGGAAGAGTATGTAATTACCTTAAATTATAGCATGAATAGGGATATGTATGGTCGATATATGGCTAATATAACCCTTTACCTTATCTTGTCACATTTCTCTATGTTCTCGCATTGTTAGTAGGGAGGGCCAATGGCTATAACATAAGTATGGTATATATAGGATATATTTATTAGTACTTGAGGATCATATTAAAAAAAAAATCTTGTTGCACGGTTGTGGATGTTTCCTCCTCGAAGTGGCTTAGTCTTATTTATCAAGTATTATGCTCTATGATAGAATTGGTTCGAATCTAATTTAAATTAGTACAAAATTAAAAAGAATGAACATAGAGAGCATAGGATACATTTTAAACACACTAAAAATATATTATTATTTCATTTTCATACTATGATATAAAACCATACCGGACATTAAGGTAATATGCAAAGGAATGCATCCTACTTTTACTCCAGATGACCATAATAGATGTGTCACTGTCTGATCATCTCCATAAATAAGGTAGTCATAGGATGTCTAAAGTTAGTTGTTCTCCTAACTGTTTCTACATTCATGTTTCTCCTAAATACCTTTTTTATGCAATGCACTATGTATAAAAATAGGAAATACACCTCTTATTCATCACACATACAAACAAATGCTAAAAATAAGAATATATATGTGTGTTTGTGTGTGTGTGCATGTCTGTGCCACTATAGCAATAAGTTCCCCTTCATTAGTGGATAATGAGAGGCATATAAATACTCCTTCCTCCAGTGTCCTCCAACCTCCAATAGGTTGTTACTTACTCAGTTGATGATGTCATGAAGCTCATATGTTTCCACATTGGGTGCACTCCCCCCCTCAATGTGAAATAATACATTTTCATAGGACATCGGAGTCACCCAAAAATGCATCCTTTTATTTGACTCTTTGACAAATAGTTTACACTTAATAAGTGACTCTTTTGACATTTTTAAAACTTTTGATGATTGAATATTGACTTTGACAACATACATTAACTTTGTATCAATGATAAAAAGGAATTTTTGACCAATAAAAATAATTTTAACACTTTGAATCATTTCATTTTGATGTACAATATTTATTATCATGAATCAATAAATATACCTCTACTACTATTGATCCAAAATATGTTACGCCCCTAACCTATCACATGTATGAGGATAGTATTAGCCGACTTGTGGCTTACTTATCCCTCTTTGACACTATATTGTGGCCGACTTGTGGCTTTCTTTAGATTAGTAGGTCAGCCTATGGAGTAACCATGGCCTAGTTAGACTATATATAGGAGGTAGTGGGTAATCATTTATCATCATATTGTGAATTCTGCTCTTATTGAAGCTTGTGGAGGTTTCCCCCTCGAAGTGGCTTATCTATTATCATATATTTGGATATATTTCAATCATATTTGGATATAATTCTACTATTATACTTAATTCTTGAAGTAATTTCATTACAAGTGGTATCAGAGCTGCGATTTGGGCAATCTTGTGGGCGAAACACTAATTTTGAGATATATAAAAAATGGTTATGAATTTATCTGAAATTTTTTTACTAGAGGTGACAAATCATCACATTAAGCTTCCATTAAAATTTCAGATCATTTGGATCTGTTTTTCAAAAGTTATCGCTATTTTATGGTTTTTCATAAAATTGCTCTATTGTGCGCAATTCAAAGAATTTTCTGAGTTGTTTACACTTTTGGAAAGATTAGAAAAATTTGGATATGGTTTTTTCTTTTTATATTTTGAATTGAGGCCAAAATAATTCCAAAATCACTTGGTCAAAGTTGGGTCAAAAGTGTCAATAAGGGTCGACATCGTAAAACCCTTTTATGGCAGGTCCACAAACTCGGGGCCGAGGAAAGGGTGCTGAAACTCCAAGAAAAACTCCTAACAAGGATGAGATGGAGTCAGAAGGGTGGTGTAATCGACCCTTTGTAACAAGGTTTTCTCGCATAGATCACAAAGTAAGCTATCTTGACTATAGTGTGCAAGGCATTCAGAGTGAGGTGCAAGACATACAATCTAATATGCAATCCATACAAGATAGTTTGGGATATATCATGATGGCTTTGAATATTAATCAATCAAATCATCAAGCTAACTCTATTTCACAAACCCACCAGGGTGGTTCTCCTAACCAGTCTACGTCAAATCCAACTCCATGGCCACAGAAGAACCTATTACCAAAAGTGGATATGTGCAAATTCGATGGAAAAGATCCACTCAATTGGCTCAACCAAATGGAGAGTTTTTTTGACCTACATCATATTCCAAGTGGACAGAAGGTTACCATGGCATCCTTGTATCTTGAACCTGATCAATTCATTTGGTATCGATGGTTGTGTGCTCAAAATAAAAAGATGAGTCTCAATGTCACCTGGTCAATTTTTATAGAGCAGCTACAATTACACTATGGCAATAGTGTGATAGATAATTACTTCAGCCAACTGGCAAAATTGTGACAAAATAGCTCCATCAAGGATTATATTCATCATTTTTAGAACCTATCCTTACGTGTGGAGACAATTTTTGATGCAAACTTGAATGACCTATTTTTGGGTGGACTCAAGGACCACATTCAACATGAGGTACACATGTTTAATCCACTTAATATTTATGAATCTATTACCCTAGCACGTAGAGCTGAGGAAAAATTCATAGCCAACAAGAAGCAGCCATTCACTCACTTCAAAGATCGTAGCATATCATCATCAACATTTCCTCTACCTACTAGATTGACCCCTCAGCAAATTGAAGAAAAGTGTGTAAAAGGATTATGTTTTGGTTGTGATAGCAAGTGGAGTAAAGGACATAGATGTGCTGAGAAGAAGTTATTCTACATTGAGGGACCAAATGAAAATAAAGAAGCAGATGATGCCTCCAATGATGATGAGGAAGATATAGAGGAAGTACCTGAAGATTCCCAACCTACAATCTCTTGTCATGCACTTGCAGGTATTATCACTCCACAAACTCTTAAGGTGGTGGGTTTCCTCAAGAAACAGAAGGTGACAGTGTTGATTGATTCAAGGAGCACACATAACGTTATAAACCATAAGTTGGCCACTCGATTGAACTATTTCATCTACCCAGCACCAGAATTTCAGGTCATGATTGCAGATGGTGGCACAATTAATTGTTCAGGCAAATGTCATAGTATTAAGCTTACTATGGGTGGGTACAATCTTGAATCTCCTATGTTTTCTATTCCCATGGGTAACACAGACATTGTTTTGGGAGTCCAATGGCTCATAACCTTAGGTACCATTGAGATGTGTTAGGTTGTGGAGCTAAAAGCTTCACTGATGCAAGCAGGGAAGGAGGTTGCGAAGGGTTGCAGAGTGTCACAGACACCAGCATCGGTCAGGCCAACCGACGTCGACAGGATCAGATAGGAAGGCAACTGATGTCGATCAGAAGTCGGCCGGCGTCGGCACCCCCCAGGTAAATAGGGACCGGCGTCGGTCACCTGTGTTGTTCGAGCTGAGTATGTTACGGGCAGTTAGCTAACGAACCAAGTGTTTGCATGTCAAGAGCCAATTTTATACTGAGAGCTACGGATCTAATTATTGTAATTAGGTGTCTAATTATTGTTTGCATGAGATCTATTTAAGAGACTCATTGGTTGTATTGTAAACTTGTGCTAGAGAGTAAGAGATCAAATAAGCTCTTTCAGAGAGAAGAGAGCAATGGTGTGTTCCTCCTAGTGCCACAGTACCAAGTGTAGGTGCTGGATTGGAGAATCAGCAGGGTTCTTCATGTATGTATGATCTTGGTCATCAGGTGAGCATGGCTATGATAGGAGATCTGCATGGTAAGTAAGATCATTGATTTGCAGGTGTATGTGTGTGCAAGGTCAAGGTTCACAGGTGTGCAAAACCAGATTGATTTGCAGGTGTGCAAGATTAGATAGGACAGCAACACAACAGGGAGCAGAATCAGGTGGGATCTACTTGGAGTACATTTATGTACTTGTGGAGTGCGTGGAGTGCTTGTAGAGTGCGTGGAGCACAGGGGTAAGGTGAACACCAACTCTGTGTTTGAGTTGGGTGTTGGGACCTAAGGGAGAGAGATTTGAGGGAAGATTTATTGTTTATGCCCTAGAGGTGTGGGAGCCCTAGAGGTGTGTAAGGAAGAAGAACTGTGGCAGCCTTCTTTGTTGTATTTCCTTCTGAAAGAGTTTTAATACAAGTTGTGTATTGTCTCTCATATCATGTGTTATTTCTGAATTCTAGTTACTTGTGTATTCTAGTTTATTTCCGCATATTAAGTTGCTTGGTAATCAATTGTGTGCTTCCGATTATTCATCCCAACACGTGGTATCAGAGCTAAGGTTACAGGGAGCAGGGTTTGTGTTTGGTTACAGGTCACTCTCAGGGGTTTCTGATTGAGTGGGAGTAGAGCAATGGTAGATCAAAGTAAGCTAAGAATGGAGGATTTGAAAAGCACAGATGGTCACTTACGGTCCTATGGAAAGAAAGAGCAGGGAAAAGAATATTGTTGGTTGGTAGCAGATCAGCATGAAGGAACTGAAGATGTAGATGTTGCAGGGGTTGTTACACAAGATGCTTTGGGAGGTTTCTTGGATAAAGTTGAATCTTGGATAACAGATTATGTTGCCTCTTTACATGTAGCCCCAGGGAGAGGAGCTGGTGAGCCTTATCAGATTATTGGCAAAGGGGAAGTGAAGTTGAAATTGCAGGCGGCCAACACATGGGTGTTGAAGGAGGTCATGCAGGTCCCAGGTTTAGAGATGTGGCTAATTTCTTTAGAAAGGTTGGGTGATGAGAGATGCACAAGAACTCTCATAGCGGATGCACTTGAATTAGCTAGTGGTAAGAAAATAGGTACTCTTTATCTACTTTTTTATATTACTGATTCTTCTTCTGTTGCAGAGACGTGGCTTCGTAGGCTTGGTCACATGAGTAGGAAAGAGATGCATGTTCTTAAGTGGAAGATAGATATATTTGACAGGCTTAAGAACTGGAAATCCTTGGTGTTTATGGAGGAGATGGCAGACAGATACCAGTGGATGGGGCTGGATACTTCTGGGTAGGGCAGTTTGGACATGGGACTTGATTCAAAGGAGCTCGCAAGGAAAAATTCATCACTTACAGGAAAACACAGGTACCAGCGTCGGTAGAAAAATTGACGTCGGCAGTAGGTAAGACTGACGTTAGTCACAAGGACCGATGTCGACAAAAGGAGAACATCGATGTCGATAGGGTTGGTAATCAGGATAGGCGCAAGAACTGACGTCGATTGGATGCAGACTGTGTGGTGACCGAGGTCGATCACTGTAATGGATTTTGGGTGGACAGCAAGCTGTTAAGGAGTCTCAAATGCCCATATGGAGGATTTAAGGTGGTAAGTAAGCCTTAAATTTGTTGTTCCTCTTCTTTATACTAGTTGCTGACTGCAGAGCAGGAAGGATCCAGGAAATAGTGGGAGCATGGCATGTAGAAATTGTAGAACCAAGCGGAGATTTGGTAGGGTTGCCATTAGGTATGAAAGCACAGAGATGAATGGATACCTTAGTTGAAGAATAGAGAGAACGGACACATGAGACGGAAGACCAGGGCATATGGTCTTGAGGAAGCTGCAGGATAGTGGTACAGGTTTTGACAGGGGGATGACAAAGCATGACTTTAGTCAATGTCAGGGTAACTACTGTGGTTTGTCTTACCAAGGGAATGGTGATTGCAACATCATTCTGTTGTTGTATGTGGATGGTATGCTTGCTAGTAGGTTTGTACATATAGGGTTTTGTTGAGCTAAGGGTAAGATTAGTTTAGTGGTTTGCTATGAAGAATTTGGAGCAACGAAATTCTTTGGCATGGGAGACATGGGAGATCATAGGTTGATTTTGTCTCGAGTGGGAGCTAATGTGAATTAGGTGTTGGCGAGGTTCAGGATGCAGAATTGGAGCACACTAAGGGCTAGACAGTTAAGTGTCTGAAATCACATGAGGTCTGGTATAGGCCTGAGTTTGCCCAAGCAGTGGGTGTTGTCAGAGAGTTAAGAGCCAATTCGAGGAAGTGGGTTCTCAGGTATATGAGAGGGACCAGCAATAGGGATTCATGCTATTCAGGGTCAGGACTTCACTACATGGGTTTGTAGCTTCGGATGTGGCAGGGTACTCGGATGACAGGAGGTACACCACAAGTTGTGTGGTGGGTTGTCTTCAGGATTGAGCTTGAAGAGTGATACAAGCCAGGAAACAGATTAGATAGGGTACAGGTATAGGTACAGTGCATCTTTTTATCTCCAAATGGGAGATTGTTAGGTTGTGGAGCTAAAAGATTCACTGATGCAAGCAGGGAAGGAGGTTGCGAAGGGTTGCGGAGTGTCACAGACACCGGCATCGGTCAGGCCAACCGACGTTGGTAGGATCAGACAGGAAGGCAACCAACGTCAGTCAGAAGTTGGCTGGCATCGGCACCCCCCAGGCAGACAGGGACCAACGTCGGTCACCTATGTGGTTCGAGCTGAGTATGTTACAGGCAGTTAGCTAATGAACCAAGTGTTTGCATGTCAAGAGCCAATTTTAGACTGAGAGCTGTGGATCTAATTATTGTAATTAGGTGTCTAATTATTGTTTGCATGAGATCTATTTAAGAGACTCATTGGTTGTATTGTAAACTTGTGCTAGAGAGTAAGAGAGCAAATAATCTCCTTCAGAGAGAAGAGAGCAATGGTGTGTTCCTCCTAGTGCCACAGTACCAAGTGTAGGTGCTGGATTAGAGAATCAGCAAGGTTCTTCATGTATGTATGATCTTGGTCATCAGGTGAGCATGGCTACGATAGGAGATCTGCATGGTAAGTAAGATCATTGATTTGCAGGTGTATGTGTGTGCAAGGTCAAGGTTCACAGGTGTGCAAAACCAGATTGATTTGCAAGTGTGCAAGATTAGATAGGACAGCAACACAACAGGGAGCAGAATCAGGTGGGATCTACTTGGAGTACATTTATGTACTTGTGGAGCGCTTGTGGAGTGCGTGGAGCACAGGGGTAAGGTGAACACCAACTCTGTGTTTGAGTTGGGTGTTGGGACCTAAGGGAGAGAGATTTGAGGGAAGATTTATTGTTTATGCCATAGAGGTGTAGGAGCCCTAGAGGTGTGTAAGGAAGAAGAACTGTGGCAGCCTTCTTTGTTGTATTTCCTTCTGAAAGAGTTTTAATACAAGTTGTGTATTGTCTCTCATATCATGTGTTATTTTTTAATTCTAGTTACTTGTGTATTCTAGTTTATTTCTGCATATTAAGTTGCTTGGTAATCAATTGTGTGCTTCCAGTTATTCATCCCAACAAGATGAACTTCCAAGAACTATTCATGCGCTTTCATTCTGAAGGTAAGAAAATTGAACTACATGGATTACATGCAAAATCTCCACAATTGGTTAGTTCACATCAAATGACCAAGATGCTAAAAAAGGGGGCAGAGGGAATTAATGCATGATTATGCTCTATAGAAATTCAACCCCCAAAGGTATCTACACATCCTGATCTACAAATAATTCTTGAAGACCACTCATCTATTTTTGGGGCCATGCCAAAAGGACTACCACCAAAAAGAGAACATGATCATGCCATTCAACTAATTCCAAGTAGTCAACCACCAAATATCAGACCATATAGATATCCATATGCACAAAAGAGTGAAATTGAAAAGATGGTCCATGAGATGCTGGAGCCAGGGATCATCAAGCATAGCCAAAGTGCATATTCATCACTAGTGGTCATGGTGCAGAAGAAGGATGACACATGGAGGATGTGCCCCAATTATAAGGAACTCAACAAGTACACCATCAAAGATAAGTTTCCTATTCTAGTAATTGATGATTTACTTGACGAGTTGTATGGTGCTAATTATTTCACAAAATTGGATCTTCACTCGGGGTACCATCAAATTAGAATCAAGGATGAAGATGTTCATAAAACTGCTTTTAGAACACATGAGGGCCATTATGAGTTTTTGGTAATGCCCTTTGGTCTTACAAATGCACCATCTACTTTTCAGAGCTTGATAAACACTGTTTTTAGGCCTTTTTTAAGGAAGTTTGTGCTAGTTTTCTTTGATGACATATTGATTTATAGTCAGACATGGGAAGCACATCTGCAACATGTGAAACAGGTATTAATAGTTTTGGATAAGCACCAACTTTATGTGAAGCCATCTAAATGTGCTTTTGGAGTACAGGAGGTAGAGTACCTTGGTCACATTGTTTCCCATGAAGGGGTCAAAGTTGATCCTCAGAAGATCAAAGTGATAATGGAATGGCCCATGCCAAAAACTCTCAAAAACCTTCGAGGTTTTCTTGGACTAACAGGTTACTATATAAGATTTGTGAAAGGTTATGGTAGCATAGCAGCTCCACTCACTGCATTGCTAAAGAAGGATGCTTTCCATTCGAATGATGATGCCACCAAAGCATTTGAGAAACTAAAAGTAGCTATGTGCACCACTCTAGTTTTGGCTACTCCAGACTTCTCACAAACATTCATTGTTGAATGTGATGCTTCTAGGTCTGGATTGGGGGCAGTACTAATGCAGGAAGGAAGACCCATTGCATTTGAAAGTCATCAATTCAAAGGTAAGAATCTACAAAAACCTATATATGAGAAAGAAATGATGGCTATTCTTCATGCAGTTAAACAATGGAGGCCTTATCTGATGGGTAGACACTTTAAGGTGAAAACGGATCATGATAGTCTCAAATACTTTTTGGAGCAAAGATTATCATCTGAGGAACAACAAAAATGGGTAACCAAAATTTTGGGTTATGATTTTGAAATCATCTAAAAGAAGGGTAAAGATAATGTAGTAGCAGATGCACTATCTAGACGGGATGCATCCACAGAAGCATTACTTGGTGCAATGTCCATATTGCAAGCAGATTGGGTGGATGAAGCTAGGTTAGAATGGGAGCAAGACAAGGATACACAGGTTCTGATTCAGAATCTCCAACAAGGTAATTTATCCTCTGACAAATTTGAATGGAAAGGTAATGTCCTATGGTATAAGGGTAGGTTATACTGATGTAAAACTTCAGAGCTTAAGCATAATATTCTTGCAGAGTTGCATGCATCTCCACTTGGGGGACACTCAGGGTTCTTGAAAACTTATCATAGAATTAAGAAAGAATTATTTTGGGAAGGACTCAAGGGAGATGTACAAAATTTTGTGGAAGAATGCATGATATGCCAACAGAATAAAGGTGAAACAGTTAAGACCCCAGGTTTGTTACAACCATTAGCAATTCCTAGTCAAAGGTGGGAGGAGGTATCCATGGATTTCATCACTGGGTTGCCTTGTTCTAAAGGTAATAATGTTATTTTGGTCATTGTGGATAGGCTTACAAAATATGCCCATTTTTGTGCTCTCTCACACCCATTTTCAGCAAGTACAGTCGCGGCTATTTTTATGGAAGTAGTTCTCAAATTACATGGAACTTCAAAAATAATTGTAAGTGATCATGATCCTATTTTCACTAGTAATTTATGGACTGAACTATTTTCTTGTTTGGGTACTCAGCTAGCTCATAGCTCATCTTACCACCCCCAATCTGATGGACAAACTGAAGTGGTTAACAAATGTTTAGAGGGGTATCTCCGTTGTTTTGTATCAGATAAACAAGAACATTGGGTTAAATGGCTACCACTTGCAGAATGGTGGTATAACACATCTTTCCATACCTCTTCTAAAATGTCTCCATTTCCAACACTATATGGTTACCATCCACCTTCCATCACTTCTTCATTAAAGGTGCACACCAAGGTTCGAGATGTGGAAGAGCACATTCAACATCAACAAGAGGTTTTGGCTAGTTTGAGAGAGAATTTGGCCTTGGCACAAAATAGGATGAAGCAACAAGCAGATCAACACCAGAGTGAGTGAAATTTTGAGGTGGGTGACTGGGTATTTGTTCGTTTGCAACCTTACAAGTAGATGTCCTTGAAGCAACAGAAAAAGGACAACAAACTTGCTCCAAAGTATTATGGCCCTTATCAGGTTCTATAAAAAATTGGAAGTGTGGCTTACAAGCTCGAGTTACCTCATTCATCTCACATACACCCAGTATTTCATGTTTCTTGTTTGAAGAAGGTCATTGGACAGAAAGTTTCTGCCCAGACAAAGCTCCCAGAACTAGATGAAGAAGGACGAGTCATTTTGGAACCAGAGAAGATCTTCCAAATAGGTACTAAGAGGTTGAGAACTAGAGAGATTAAGGAATATTTGATCAAGTGGAAAAACCAAAGCAGTGAAGATGCAACTTGGGAAGGTGAAGAATTTCTACAACAACATCCACAATTGTTCAACGTTGAGGACAACGTTGGTTTGAAGGGGAAGCGCATGCTACGCCCCTAACCTATCACATGTATGAGGATAGTATTAGCCGACTTGTGGCTTACTTATCCCTCTTTGACATTATATTGTGGCTGACTTGTGGCCGACTTGTGGCTTTCTTTAGATTAGTAGGTCGGCCTATGGAGTAACCATGGCCTAGTTAAACTATATATAGGAGGTAGTGGGTAATCATTTATCATCATATTGTGAATTCTGCTCTTATTGAATCTTGTGGAGGTTGCCCCCTTGAAGTGGCTTATCTATTATCATATATTTGGATATATTTCAGTCATATTTGGATATAATTCTGCTGTTATACTTAATTCTTGAAGTAATTTCATTACATAATAAAACAATACCTTTGACAACTTTAATACCAATATTGACACCTAAAATTAAAAACATAAAATAAGTCCCTATTAATTTTTAATTTTTGAAATTTTTAATAACTAAAAAATGACCTAACATTATGAAAAAAAACTTATTATAATAAAAATTAAACCTATCAACTTATAAACAAACATAAACCTAAACACTTAGACATATAAATACACATACAACTTCGCGTGCTAGATTTGTAGAAGACAAGTACTTTCACACCCTTTAAAACATGTCAACTTCAGATGTAACCCATGTGGATAACCAATGCAAGTGTATCTTGAGATGCAAACTGAGTTGTCACAGGATGGATCTATTCCTCAGAATAATGTCAAATGTCAGGTTTATTGCACATGATTTAGTGACACAATAAAGAAATTATATCCATGGAATTTGATGAGCTTCCATCAATACTTGGATTTAAAATATGGAAGAACACTTAAATCCTTTTTAGGTAAATGTTTTTTGAATGATTAGTTGATTTACATGTTGTGCATCAAGCTAGTAATAAACCTTTAGATGCAAATTTAATAGGCCTCAAACCTTGGTATAAATATGCAGAGGTAGAGTTGATTGAGTTATTTGGAGATCTTTGTGTGCAATGAATAGATGACTCTCAGGTTGATAGCTTTCATAGTAGTCTTAGATGATAGGCATCAATTAAGAAACTATTTTTGGCGATGCAATAGTGTTGAGATACAAGAGTCGATGAAGCTAGCAGTGATGAAACTTTAAAACTATGGATGGACCATGACTCAATGTTATCAAAGAATGCACAAGCACAATTTATCTCTATAAGATATATACATTATATTGAGCTATGTGGATTATGCTCAATGATTCTAGAAGATAAGACATCTTATTGGTTGATGGATTGATAAATTAGACAGACCATGTAAATAGTGCCTAATTTCCACTTTATGACTACATAAATTTTGCTTATAAAAACATTGATCGCACCACTATGGAGCCAGATGCTTCCAATCCAAAGTAAAATTTTCTAAATGGAATCTAAATATTAAATTCTCATTCTCATAGCTAAGAATGACTCTCATAGGTGGGGAAACCAAAACTTGGAGCAAATCTTCCCTTTAACAGATTAACAAGACAACTATTCCCGCTCTGATACCAGATGATAGAACTGGTTCAGATCTGATTTAAATTAGTATAGAATAAAAAAACTGAACATAGAGAGCACATGATATATTTTAAACACACTAAAAATATATTATTATTTCATTCTCATACTCTGATATAAAACCATACTGGACATTACATATTTATAGGAATATTATTCCTATAATCATGAAGATTATCTCTCTATCAATCTCACCCAAAATCGCTCTGAGTATGCAAACTCCTATATATTATATATTGTTGTAACTCACAACAATATATCTAAACAAATAATATATTCTAATTTATATTTGTAATATTATTTATAACAAGATTATGGTAACTAATTACTACCAAATATAACTAACAAACAAACTATACGCAATAGTGAATTATTACTTCCGTAATTATTTACATTACGACGTATAAATTACTGTGAGGAATAACTATTCCCTAACACTCTACTATCAACTATTTGGTATAGATTTGGACTTATTATTGCAATTTTTTTTTTTTGATGTGTGCTTAATATATAAATTTGCATACATTGTTGTTAATTATTTTGATCTAATTAATTTTGATACACATTATGTGTTTTTTTTGTACCATTCTTCATGATTTGGGCCCTGATATGGTAAGTGATTTAATGGTTGAAAATATTTTTGCTTCCCTTTTCCATTAACTAAATTTTTTAATTAGTTTTTCCCAAAGATGACAAAAAACATACATTTACCTCTTTTTAAATCAATATGTACCAAATCTCATTGAGATGAATACCAACATGTACATGGGGGATGTTTTTCTAAGGTTGAGGAATGCAAACAAAAAAAACAAAAATATCTCAAATCCTAATGGAAATATATGTGCACCACTTATACAGAGGTGCGGTGGAAAAATATGATTTAAAAATGGGAGGGAAATGAAAAAAGATTGAAAAGAATGAAGATAAATATGGGTATCTCGAGGCCACGAAATATAGGATTCAAATGAATCTTGTTACTCATCACACATGCCAAAAATTCATTAAAGGAGTATTGCCATAATTCATAAGATTTCTATATCTTTTATTTATTTTGAATTTACAATGTATTTATTGTTGAACAAATAAATTTATTTTTTATTAATTTATTTATAGCATGGGCATCTAAACGTAGATCAACTAAATAATGCATTCAATAACTTAAAAAGAATATTTTGTGGCAATATGTCTTCATGATATATATATATAAGTGAATTAATGCCATTTCTTTTTAAATTACTCATTGTTTTATTATTTATTTTCTAGTGCATATATTTTTTCAAGGAGTCAACTTTAAAATCCCACCACTTGATGATCATATATAGGTGGCAATGAAGGAAGGTTCAGAAACACTACCACAACACATCATCGTCACGGAAGGCATTCAAGTAAGTATTAATTAACTATGATTCTAAAATAGTTAATTAAAAAATTGGTCTAAATTTTTAAAACTAGGGTTTAGTGATATTTAATTTGGGTTCATAAATTTGGAATTAGGTTATATATTTTTTAATTAAATAGCTCAATTTTTTGTATTTTAATTGTTAAAAGGGAACATCTAGAGTCTCTCAAAGTACCATTTTAATATATGTTATTTTTAATATTATTATATTTCATTTCTTTTATTCAAAACTTGATTGATAATATAACATTTGTTTTAGAGGTCATAAAGATAGGTTTGATACACAAAGATGATGAAAATTACTATGATGAGGATGGTGGTGGTGGATGTGTTGGTGGCGGTGGTATATTCTATAAACTACTATTTCATAAATTTAATTGTATTGTTTGTAAAGTTGGTTTTGTATATTTTATGAATAATATTATCGTATTTAATGTTCATGATGAATATGAGTTTGAAATTAGTTTTAAAAACCTTAAACAAATATTCTACTTATTGAAATTAATTATTTAATATTTTAATTTTAATTATTATCCGTTAAAATTTATTAATTAAAATGTACTTTTTTATATAATTGATAATTAACGAATTCTATTTAAATTAATTAATTAATAAAAAAAAATTATAGATAAGATTAAATATAAAATCACAGCTATTTAGAAAACGTCCCTTGTTGTAAATTATGTCACTTGAAGCATACCTTGATGCATAATGCATTATATTCAAATTTTTAACAATTCTGATGAAAACACTAACACAAGAAAAATCTAAACAAAAATAATAATATTATCAAAACAAATGCACATAAAATCATATTTAAACTCCTAATACTAAATTATATTATGCAAAAAAATATGACATGAGTGTCATTAAAAAGCATTTAAATTTGGTTTTAAAACCATGGTTAACATGTTAACTCTAGGGCCCAATTTGTGTTAGCATTCCTAACACAAATTACATCAGGGAAGTTTTTGTATCAAGATTTTTTTTTCATTTTCATGTATTTTTTTCACCCAATTTTATCATTAAAAGTGACCCAAAAACATGATAATTTACTAGTGCAAGTTTGAATATTGTAGGAGGTAAGGTACACATACCTCATATTTGAAGATAAATAGGTACCTCTTACACAGTGAGAGTATGATGTGATCTCATATTTGTAAGCTACCTTGCACACCATAAACAAAGTACCTATTATCATGAACCTTAAAAATAGCTTTCATTTCCTTTTCCATTAAAGGAAGTGACATGTTTAATTATGTTGATAAGAATTCCTTTAGTATGATTTTGTGACTTTTTTTGGATTTTTTATTTTTTGATGATCATACAAATCATTTAGGTCATTCACATTTTTTTATAGGTATCTTCAAAAAAAAAAATTGATTATGGATGGATGTCCATACCCTATTACAAATCTTTTTTTGGTGCACATGCCATTGAATTTTATGTAGAACATATCAATTGAGTAAATGTGGCAATGGAACGATAGAGGCAGAGGCATAAGCACCATGTACATTTTAGAACATGTGTCTTATAATTCCATGGAGGTTTTACTGCAATACAATGAAGTGTATTGGGGCCATTAAGTATTTTCATAGATCTACACTAAAATTTATTTCAATTTTTCTCCTTAAAATTTATTTTAATTTTTTTTTTTAATACCCTAAGACACCTATGTTAAAATTATTTCATGGTTTGCAATATTTAATGGGAAGTATTAGGTTGTTATAATAATATTAGATGGTTTATCCCTTTTTGTTATAATCACCGTCATTCTTCATGAAGCTCTATAGTATAATGTTGGATTTTAAATTAAAGTATGGCTTTTAATCCACTATTCATTTTATTAACATTTGGATTCTTTTGATTATTTTTTTAATTTAGCCTATGACTCTTTTTAATGGTGTAGTTGGTGTTCAAATTTATAAATAATGTTGTATACAAGAAATTATATTTTATCCAAGTCTTTTTATTTTTTTTAAAGGTCTACAATAACTCTGGGCCATCTTAATCACCCCATCTAACATCTTATAACACTCCTAAAATTATACAATAAATAAGAGGTTCACTTGGTTCTAATTCAAAGACCACAACAACCTTAAATAGGGTAGAAGGGTTGTGGACAACCAAAGAAAGCTACAAATTTTCATAAAGGAAATAATAGATGTAAATGAAGAAGGCAATTGTGAGGAGTTGTAGGTTTCCATGAAGAAAATAGTATATATGATTGATTTGAAATCTAATACAAATGAAGAGGGTATGGTTTTAGACCATCTATATGAAGAATAAAATATAAATAAAGATGAGGATAGAATAGTCATGGTGGTTGTTAAGAATGGGATTTTGCAAGTCCATCTTGAGAAAACAAGCTGTGAGGAGAATGTGATCATAAAATAAGAGTTGTAAATGTCTATAATGCATGATAAAGATATGGAAAAGGTTTTTTTTGGGAATTATTGATTCCCTTGAATGTGTTTTTTCAATGTGTAGGTCCAACAAAGAAACAGATGGAGATGGTGGATATGTTTATACCAAGATGAATGAAGAATGAAGGTGATGTTTCACATGTGGGAGAAACCTACATAGGTTTTAGATAAGATACATTTATTATAAAAATTATTCTCTATTATTATATGGATAAGGAGAGCACAAGGTTATTTACATGTGGTGTGGTTGTGGACATGAAATAAGTCAAAAAAAATCACCCTAAAACTAATATAAAGAGGATGAGAAGTGAAAAGGAGTTTCCAAAATGGAATTTTATAACTATTCTAAGGATAAAAAATAAGTGGAAGAGGCTTTTATTATCCCAAGATTGTTAAAAATTAATATAATAATATGAATATGGAGGAAGTGTTGACAAATTTGCCACCATTAGTTAAAGTTGATTATGTGAAGTTTTTAAAAAAGATTACATTCAATGAGGGAAGACTCAAAAAGGTCTCCAAAACATCATAAAACCTTCATCATGATAAAACCATGCTCGATAATAACTCACAATTCCAAATTTTGATAGAGGTTTCTTTTATTCTTCTAACTAGCTAGTTGCAAGCTAGTGAAGGTAATTTTAAAATGCTTGGTACATGAAGGAGAAGAAGAGATGGTTTGAATGGTATTATGTGGATTTATATGCCCCTATAACCTAAATATTAAATTCATTATTTTTATTTTATAGGTGCTCAAATTTATGAACAATTGTTAATAAAGAAAGGTGCTCTAAAACCCTTCTTAAACCCTAATGGCTTGGTTTTAGGCAATATGCTTGCATTTTCGATTTCTTTGTTATAAATTAAAAGTGGATTGAAATATTATTTAGAATAAATTACCTTCATAAACATTAATAAATCAAAATTTCAACGAAAAAAATGGATAAAGGCAAAGGTACATGTATCAGGGTTTTAAGCAAGTAAGAGAGACGATCAGAAAAGGCATGTTTTGAGAAGTTTAAGTGTTTGTTTGAGCACATAAAATGAATGTAATTATGATACTTGTTATTCCATGTCTTATTTAAAAAATCATAAATTATTTAGGCCTCATAAAACTCAATAAAATGGCAAAACTCAAACCTACAGGCATTCAGAAATGAGAAAGAGCAAGCTAGGAAACACCAAAAAGTGCATATTTTGAGTTTTATTGAATGAAATCTCTTAAAATTTCACATTGAATTTTGTTTTTAATTATTTTAATTTTTAAAATTTATTTAATTTATGTAATATACTTTAGGAGAGATAAAATTCCAAAACACAGGTCTGATCATGAAGGAAACTAAGGTTTTTCACTATTTTGCTCACAAATGGAGTTAGAAATGAGTGTTTTAGGTCCTTCCAGTGGCACAAAATGATTTTAGAGTGTGTATAATTATTTTAAAGGTCTAAAATAATTATAATTAAATTAAAACCAATTAAAAATAGGTTTATCTCATTGAAAAACATCTCCAGGTCACCTTCAGGGCAGAAAGCAGGCACTTTTTTATGATTTTTTGTTTGGGAGTTTGGTGAAGATTTTTGGAGATTTTTAAAAATTTACAGGTATTCCCCATTTATAGCTATATAATTATAATATTAGGAGTATTTTTTTAGGCTTATAAATAATTTTAGACCCCCTAATCCAAATTAGGATTTTTTTGAGACTTATAGAGCTCAATAGAGCACAAAATGGCATTTTTTTAAGTCGTACATGGATCTTGGAGCTAAAATTTTATTTTAAGGTTTTTTACACCATTTTTATGATGTTAAAATAATCATTAAACTCCTTATTTTTTCAAATAATTCAAATTCATCAAGTTATAGGCTCTCAAAATGCAATTTAAGAAGCTTGTCAAACCACAGAAGATATACACTTCCAAGAAGAACTAGTATGGAGAGATGTTATTGTTACCATAAAATGCATAATTAACAATAATATTTCATGTATAATTCAAAAAATACAACATCAAATCTATCTCCTACTACGCCACCATTGGGGATGAAGATAATTTACAAGCTAAGTCAATGCATTATGCTTTTAAGAAGCTTATCTAGTCAAACATGTGCATGTTAGCTATATGTAGATAAATAAAGAGTTAATTGTTTGTTTTGAATATGAACACAAGATTTTAATTATTTTATATCAACAAGAAATTATTTTCTCTCCTAATACACCCCTTTTGGCTAAATTTATAAAAGTCAAGAACTCAAACACACATGCAAGATGCAAGTCAAGAAGCTCAAGTCAAACTCTAAGTTTGAAGTCAAGATAGGTCAAGTCAAACTCCAAGATGCAAAAAAATTAAATGAATTAAAACATAAAGATTAATTCAATATCAAAATTAATTAACTGATGATCAAAAGTTCAATACAAGTTGTAAAATCAAAAGGAGTTAACTCAAGACTCAACCAAGAAAGCATGCACATGAGCCTTTGACTTTTCCAAAGATTCAAACAAGATTTTCCCTCTCCTACTACACCATATTTAAAGAATATAAGGTTTAAACTCAAAATTCTATATCAAAATTTAGGGAAGTTGTTTGGAAGTTTGAAGATTAAGTTGGAGTTCAGTTTCAAGTATGAGTGAACTTGAGTTAACATGAGTTCTCATCTCTAGTGGCTTGTCTCCTCTCTCTCCTTGCTTCTTTTTTCTATATGTACATTCCTTTTTGAAAGATTATATGTGATTATGCTCTTGTATTATATAAACTCTACCAAAATTTGTACTACCTCACCTTTAAAGAAATAAAGCACTGATGTTTTCCTCCATTTTTAAGTTGTTCATGAAGTGTGTTCTTAATGTTCATTGATGTAACTTAATGAATGACTGATTTTCCTATGTTTATGTCTAAATCTCTCACCTTTATACATAAAATAAGGACTCTTTTATATCATATAAAGTTTTTAATTCTAATTTTTACCTAATTTAGAAGTGAATTCAATCATTGTTCATTCCTTCTAAGCTAGTGTGTGTTTGTCAAGACCTCTATGTGAAATACTAATGCAAGAGTCATTGTATGAGAATTAAGTGAATATGTGTAGGTTTCTCTATCTTCCAAATTGTGTTAATTATAGACATAATTTACCTTAATATTGATGAATCACCTTAATTTTATAGTTTTTATTTCCATTTTTAGCTTTAGTATTGCTCCTTCTACCCTTTTCTTAGTCAAGAAATCACCAAATTAGAGAGTTTAGAGAGAATTAGGTGAGTGTACCAAAGGGAAGCATCTCTTAATCTAGATATTCTCTCCAACATAAGCTTTCACACATTAAATAGTTTTCATTGTATCAATAGGAGTGAGAACAAAGCACACATTCTCAGCACGGTGCACTTTTGAGTGATAATAAGAAGCACCTATGGGGATTATAAAATCTCATGTTCATAAACTGATTTGTGATTGTATCCAACGTGTAAGTGAAAATTTTGAGAAAAATGAGGAATCAAAGAGGCCTTTCAAGATGAAGAGGTAAAACTATACGTGAAAAATGATGCACTCGAGAGAGAAATTTATGAGGTAATTAATTTTCATATCATCATAATACGTGAAGAAGTGAATAAATAAGAAGAGTCTTAAAGAATCTTTTGTAAAAAAAAAAAAACAAGATGATGGTGAAAAGAGAGGAAATGGAAGCCATGAGAGAAAAGGAGTTGTAAATAGTTAATGGTGATAGAATAAAGACCCCAACAATTGGTTAGATAATGAGTAAACAAATCCAGGATGGCTTTGGGAGGAAGTGGTCAGTCAGTGGTGGGTTTAAGCCCATAATGGAGAGTAAGATGCAAAAACAAGCACCTTGGTGGAGGTGGTTATACAAAGGTGGGTTTCAACCACAAAAGGATGGAGATAAAATAGGATAAGCCTTTGGTGGAGGAGGACAGACTATGGTTGGAATTGCAAAAAGAGAGAGAATCAGATGAATTACTCAGTGTGTTAGAATGGAACACCATTATGCTTCATCATCAAAAGAATGGTTCTACCACTTCTTCCATCTATTTGAGAAAGAGATCACATTTTAAAAACTTAAGTATCTAATGCAAGTGTATCCAAGGGTTTAGGTAATCTTACATCAATAAAAAATAGAGTGGTGTGTTTGTTTGTTTTTTGTTTTGTCATGGAGGATTTTTCGAATATTATATCAGGACTCAAACACTTGATCATTGTGTAGACCAAGTTTAAGCAATGAATTTTCATATTTGACACTTATGTTAGAAATTTTAACTTGAGTCCCAAATTTAAGTTCCTTCAAGTGCCATTTTTTGGCTTATTCCTTTGTTACTCTTGAGTAATCAATTCCTAATAGGCTCTTTTACACCAATTTTGTTGAATGCACTATTATTGGAACCCTTTCGGTTCCCAACAAGATCTAAATTTTTAATGTGGATGACTGCCCTATTTCAAGAACCATGTTAGATGTCGACATTCCTCATGGAACCCAATCAGCCAACACACCTATTCCCAAAAACTCTTCAGTCCCTGATGAGCACATAAATGTTAATGTGGCCAATATCCTATTCTTGGAATGTCATTAGTTATTGGCATGATTTAAAATCCCAATGTTGTTTATAAAACATAAGATGAAAGCTCACAATAGAATGCAAAGAGTCAAATTAGAATATGAAGAGTAAAATTATGAAAGGTCAGAATGTGAAGGGTCAATCCATTCCTCCTATCTCTTTAATAATAAAATGGCATTTGTATATGAGTTTATTTGGGTGGTCCTTTGGAGGTTATTTTGGGTGACTATTGGATGAAAGAACATGTAGGTGAACCATCTCATGTTGTACTATGATGTGATTATTTTATCCATGTTTATGCATTAAATAAGCTTGATGGAGGCATGTGTGAGTGTGATTGTGAGTATGCATTATGTTATTTGTAACATGTTTTTGAATGCAATAGATATGCTAAATTAAGTGACTTATCCAAAGAAACACAGAGATAAAGACACTCCTTATGTGGATCCCCTCTCTAATGTATGCATCATAGCTTTGGTTATTTTACCTATAGTAATGGTTA
This sequence comes from Torreya grandis, assembly GCA_037957365.1. Taxonomy (NCBI): domain Eukaryota; kingdom Viridiplantae; phylum Streptophyta; class Pinopsida; order Cupressales; family Taxaceae; genus Torreya; species Torreya grandis. The sequence continues at coordinate 367,090 of JARHVA010005081.1, read as the reverse complement.
TGCAACATGAGTTTGTTATTATATATATCACCAGGTGGTGTTGTTGCATTTTTTTTGGTGTGCTAATATGTTTTATGGGGTTTTATTTCACCGTCAAGTCACATTATGCAATTTGATTGGATTGCCTATTATTTTTAGTTTATATGTGGTTCATTATTATGTCCATGTTGTGTTTCTAAACATCTACTCTTCAATGAATAAGTGTTGACAATTTACTTCGATAGGCTTAACCTTATGAATAATATGACATATAATTAAGCTTAGCCTTCACATCACTTTGATTATTTATATCAACTAAAAATGTATTTGTATCATTGTGAAGTTAATAACATATATTTAACATCAGTTAATAATTATCCCAAATCCTACTGGAATCCTAATATATCATTGTGTAAGATAGGTGTTGACTTTTTGCTTTATAATTTTTACATTGATATTTGGGATCATTGTAGTGATGATATCTAATGTTTGTAAATGTGTTGTTATGCAAGTAAAAATAACCTCCCAAGAGTAAATATGGCCTCAAAAGTAGTGATTTGTATGGCATCGATCAATCTATTAAGTAAATATGTGTTGACACTTTTTATATTATTTACATCCTTAGAATATTTCTTGCCTTGCATCAAATGGTTCATCACAAACAACACTTCTATTGTGAGATCCCAATTTTTCCCAATGATAAATCTGTTGGATCTTATTATTTTTATACACCTTTCCATTATGATGTACTCATTAAATTATTGAGACATGATACATGAGACACTTTATGTTATATTGATTTTATGATTAGTACATTACTATAGATATAGTGGGTTATACACTTGATGTTTTCTAATTTTGCTTACTTGAGGGTGATTCAAATACTGGTGATAGATGGTTTCATTTGTTTATTGAAATGCACATTATATTGTCTTACTAGTAGAGATAGTGCTTATTTGGAATGTGATTGATGATATCAATGTTTATATGATTGGCATGATTATATTACCATTGATATGTTATGCCTTAGATATATGTGTATACATTTTGTATGTATTGAAATTACTTGTGTTGTTTACATTTTATAGCTTTGGTTATCTAGGGTAGTGCATTTTATGTGCAATTTGATGTGTAAGGGACATGGAATGCCAATGAAGTAACTAAGATGATGTTGAGTGTGAGTGCATCATTAGTATATTTGTGTAATGACTACGTGATTTCCTCAAAATCCAAACCCAATTCTAGTGTCATATGTGGACCTAGTCATAAGTTGTGAACCTCTTTGCCTTCCTAACACTATTCACCCCTTTGACACTATTATTTCCCTCTTTACCCATACCTTAGATATTTTTTCAAACATTTATATTGTATTAAGGTTGAAAAGAGAGAAAACTTATGATCACCACTTGCAAAACTCAGATGGGAACTTTCAACCAAGTTTGTAAGTGGCTATAAAGTGATTTAGAGGTAAATATTTTTTGAGGAGCAATAATTGTTGATCAAATGAATTGTTTTATTCATAATCAAAGGTTACAATTTGTAGTGAATTTTTCTCCTAAATTATAGGAGTCATCACTTACCTACAAAATTATATACCTTATCTTAGCCTAATATCTCTTTGAGATATATATTTATTTATTCTTATCTCTAATATTACATAGGTTTACATACAACTCATAATTAAGTTTTTATCATAACTTAACCCACCAATTAAATATTAAACTAATACAATATTTAATCTCACTAAATTTATCACTAACCTATATATACATAACATTCCCCCCATTAGTGGTCACACAGGGAGAGAATGCATATGACTATATTGCCCTCCTTAATGCGGACATCGGATTTACTCGAAAATGCATCCGATTTTACAAAAGCTTGGAGATATTATTAAATTGAAAGTACAATTATATTTTAAGACTTATTTGAAACTTACAATTAAAAAATGACTTTGACTCTCAAACAACTCTTGAAAATGACTTTGACACTTTTATTTTGCATTGTCAACAAAAATGATAATACTAGACTTACAAAAAAAATGACAATACTTATAATCTTAAATGACAAAAGATAATATAATAAAACACAAGACTCACTAAAAAATGACTTACAACTTTTGACACTTTAAATTTAAAAAATTATTACCATTTACAAAATGACACAAACTATAAATTATAAATCTTTCAACTAATCCAAAAATAACTATATTATAATAAAATCATATTTAAATAATTTTATGAACAAAATTTTAAAAATATTAAAAGACTCTTATCATATAAAATAACTATGAATTAATTTTAAAAACATAGATATAAAACTTAAAATATAATATCACACGAACAAAAATGAAAAATAAAAATCTAAAAACAAAACAAAAGAAAAGAAAAGAAAACTTAAAATACCTGAAAAATATATTATAAAATAATATTATTAATATTTAAAACAAATATAATAAACCAAAAACAAAATAAACATAATGTATGACAATCACAAAGTGAACACTTTTATCAAGCAAAAATATTTAAATTGTGTCATAAACAACTCGCAGAAAAAATAATGAGGAAATAATAGTAGTCAAATACAATTAGGTGGAGATTAGTTATTTGGTTGTCTTTAACAATATAGATAGCATGTTTTCATTTGAAGTTTATTAACCATGTTGAATGCTAAATAATCAATGCATATTATGGGTACATAATTCACTATGTGAACACAAAGAGCAAAACATTAAAACAAAACCAATTTCCAATACATTTTAATAGTCAAAAAAATTATGAGCCTACCAAGATAAATTATATTACAACAATCACGTTGGTAGAATCATAAAAAATAATTGACTAGTTCAAATACCTGGCTCGACCAAAGTAGTTTTTTATATTTTTTATAATAAAATTTGATAAACCAAAAATCAATTCCAAAAAATATACTAAACAATGTCACAGATAAATTAGTCTACATGAAAAGGATGCCATTTTATCATCCATGTTGAATTTGATTGCATCTTTTGTGAGCTACTTCATCTTTGCATCAATTTATACAGTAGTTTCCTCTCCTTTTGCAATAATTCTAGTGTCTTTTGAGCTGAAGGCCATTTCTACACCAAACCTTAGCATTTGCTACAACTCATCCTTGTTTCAAGCTGCATTAAAAAAGCAATCAAACCAATTTATTTTATAGACCATCACAATTCAAATTATAGTAGATTTGCTTCTTTAGTCTTAATATTTGATAGCAGGTGAATTAAGTAGAAACAATATCAAGATTCACAAAAAAATAAGTTTTGCATTTCAATCATATGAAATACACAAAGGAATAACAATTTATCTATAATATATATATCTCAAAAAAATAAAATCTGCATTCTTAAATAGTTGATAGGTTCATGCATTCATCAAATGAAGAGTAAGAAACAAATAATTGACCTAATATGAAATATATAAAAAAAAAGTGTAGAAATTGAAGACCAGAGCCCTAAGTCATTTATTCTCTGCATATGTTTAACTCACTAGCTCATTTAAGTATTCATGTTGTTTTCTATTTACATTCTCATCATTAAAGGATTTTAATTGTTTTGAAAAGATTCTCATCAATTTGGAATAGTTGTTGGTATTCTGATCTTTAGGTTACAGAGCAGGGGTACATTAATTGCTTTTGCAGGGACCTAAGCTACACTAACATATCACCAAGTTATAGCTATTAGATATCTATAATCATGGTAGACAAAATAAATTGTTATCATAGTGGGGAAGATTCTTAAAGAGAAAAACTCCAAAAATGTATGTGAACTGCACACACATATTTGGAGTGAATTTGTGCACTTGATATGGGATTTTTAGATGAAACTAGTTGATGCCAATAGCTTTTTATTATTATTTAAACCTCTTAATTCAAAGATATCATATTCTCATACACAACTAAAGTCATTGAAACCTACCTGGACCCTATACTTGTGCGTGCAACTTGCCAAAATCTACACAACCTTGACATGTGACTCAATGGCTTCAAGTAGCCACTCATCCATTTTTGCAATCAACCTAGTTTTGGTCTTGAAAGAGGGATTGAAAAAATATACAAGCTAATTGGGAAGAAAAGCACCCTCTTTGAAATGCAATCAGATGGACAGAGCGAGAAGAAAATATACATACATTGGGACCATTCATAACAATTGCTTCATTTGGCAAGACAACCTAACAAGCTAATTTAAAGGACATAAATTTTTCAATTTCACATGATGAACATATCAAACATAATCAAATGGTCCTAACAAACACAATACAAACTAACCAATTTGTGAGAACTACAAATGGAAATAATGCAAGTCAGGTCAAGTAATTATTGAAGGGCCTCTAAAGGAAACCACTTCAGATTGTTGCACATAAAAACAATATTTGCATGCATATAACCCCATATTGTATTTGAGAGGTGAAATAGAAAAATTCCACTCTGTAAGTAATGGTTGTACTAAAATAAATTTTGGTTAAACCCACTAAAATTTTGATTCCATAGGAAGCTATATTAAAGTTATTTTTTTCTTAAGTTATTGAGACTCAATGCTCAAACACTAGCTAGGATTACAAGAGCACCCGAGTTTAAAACTTGATTGTGGATAAGTTAGTAGCACAAAATGCCTACAAGCTAATTGGGAACAAAGCCACACTTCACTGGAGATATACATGGGAGGATGTACATTAATGAAATTTATAAACAATGATCCGTTTGGTAAGAAAGACAGGCTAATTGACTTGGAAAATTAACCCTCAATGTCATAGAATTAAAATATCATACATACTCATGCAAGGGCCAAGATAAACTCCAAATAAGCTAAACATATTTGTGAGAACTACAAGAGAAAATAATGCATACTGAGCCTATTAAATGAACAAAGATCTTCAAAAGGAAACCAGGTCAGATGGTTGAACATGAAAAACACATACATGCATATAAATTTAGATCAAACTTGAGAAGTATAGAATAAAACAAAAATCCACTCTACAGACAATGAGTTGTGCCAAAGGAATTTTCCATTTTGATTAATTCTAAACCTTGCTTAATTTTAATTCAGCAAGAGCTAAAAAGTAACTAGCTTGAAAGGTCTCAAATTAAGAATGCTAATATACACTGAATGTAAACTAAAATGCAAGGGCTCAATTGGATGTTTTTTTCTAAAAAACTTCTTGCCATTACATGAATACACAAGTGAAATTGTCCATCCACTGAGAGCATCAGCTAGAAAGATGGGGTAGATTCTTTTAACTTTCTCATGGAAAGAAATGTGAGGGTAGAAAAGAGATCTGCACCCAGATTGGCTAAATGTACTTAAGCCTCCACGAACCACTCACATGCAATCAGATGGATAGAGTACGAAGGAAATATACATACATTGAGACCATTTATAACCAACACATCATTTGGAAACACAGTCTGACCAGCTCCATAAATAGAAAACTAAATTATCTATGTCAAAGAATTAGAATCTCAGTCATACTCATTGTAAATGTCCTCACCAAAAAAAAATAAGCCTACCAATTTGTGAGAATTACATATGGGAATAATGCAATTTGAGACTTGGTTGTAGAAGGGCCTTCAAAGGGAACTAGGTCAGATTGTTGCACATCAAAACAAAACTAACATGCATTTAAACCTAAATTGAATTTGAGAAGCATAGAAGGAAAGTAATTTTTCACCCTATAGAAAATGGGCCTTACCATAGGAAGTTTCCCTGTAAGTTAAAGCTAAACCTAGCTAAATTCTGATTATAAAAGTTGGTTTAATAGTTAAAAAATTTCACCCTATAAAAAATAGGTCTTATCGTGGGAAGTTTCCCTTTAAGTTAAAGCTAAACCCAACATGTTTTTTTTGGTTGAGCTGTTGAAAATCAATGCCAAGTAGGTGGTACAAAACTTATGTGTGTATAAACCAACACTAAATTTGTGAAGCATTTAGATAAAACGAAACAATACTCTAAAGGAATTCCCTTGCTATTTAAAACTAAACCCAACTAAATTTTGATTCCAAAAGACTTTAACTCAAGGAGTATTTTTTGGGTTCAGTTGTCGTGGCTCAGAGCTCAAAAGCTAACCTACGGTTGTTAGCTACAGAAACATTCTCCAATAGGGGATATAGTGAAACAAACTGGTTGTCGATGCCTAGGGACCAATAGCAGAAGAATGATAGAGGGACCAAACATTTGTCATTAAAAAGTTTGGTAATCTAATTGTGTTTGGAAGAGAGATTGTCTTGAGGTACAAGGGGAAAGACGATAAGACCAAAAGGGCCATAATTTAACCCATTAATCATGATGCATCTATGGACTTTCTGGTAATGTTAGGTGTGTCATTTCTTATTAGATTTGGAAGCAACAGAAATCCCAATGAAGACATCATAAAAGGAAGCTAGACACTGAATAGTGTACTCTGCAACTAGATAAAGCCTTCGATTCCAAAGGAACTACTAACTCTGGAATAGAATATTATTTTCTTGGGTTCACTGATGAGAAATCACATGCTAAATGAAATGAAAAGTTTTGTTGAGCCTCTTCGTGACAAACTTTTGCAATTGGAAGAAGATTTCATTGAGAAGGACCTCCTCTTGGCATTTGTCATGAGTAATGAGGATTTGGATCAAGTAAAAAATTTTAGCGCATCTGACTCGAAGAGGTTTCTCACTGCTGGTAGGCTTGAAGTTATTATCATATTGTTCAAGTCTGTTAGGGCAAAACTTTTGCCAGAGTCATTAGAATCTTACTTGCAATGGGACATTTTGCTTAAATACTTATTTTCCTTCATTGCAAATTGATGAGCATAGATTTTGGAAATATCTATGCTCATCAATTTGCAATGAAGGAAAATAAGTATTTAAGCAAAATGTGAAAGCTATGGTAAGAAAAGATATGGTCCCCCTGCTTCATAAAAAAATTCAACATGAAAATGCAACAGCTAAAAAGCTTCAGGAGCAAAGATGAAAAGATGAAAAAGAAAATTTCCTTACCCTAACAAAGCAAAATCTATCTCAAAATAGAAGCATGGGAAGACATTTGAATATTTAGAGCTTCTCTGTTGATAACCAATTTTATTTTGTAGGACCTAAAGAAGCAAACATGCAGTATTCAACTGAAGAAGAAGAAAAACCAAGTATACAGTCGAGATACAATGAAAAATATTAGTAAAGTAAGATAGAATGTTAATATATTTAATAGTATATAATATATAAGCTTTTTGGGTGTCTTTTTTGGTAGAAAACTAGAAAAATAAAAAAAGGTACAACCTAGAAAGAACCTAATCCTGGTTGGCCAAAAAAACCAGATCTAGTCAGATCTGGTAACTATGGGCAGAACCGAGACTAACCACTCTTTAGCAGCCCAACTACGTTAATTTAAAAGCTTCAAAACTAGATGTAAAAGGATTTGATGCAATCATAAAACACAAAGGTTGTTTGTGATTTAAGGCCCAACTACATTTTATGTGAATAAATATATGGTAGACCTGAGGCTACTCACTCTTTTGCAACCGAAGTAGGTTAATTTTTTGTGAGATTCATTACCAAATCAAATGTAAAAACATAATAATGAGATTTTTTGGTCAAGAGAAAAGGATGGTTGAATGGTTCCAACTTAATCAAGTTTACATGGGAAACACTTAGAAGCTATAATGCCCTTATACCTAATGAACCTTGAATCGCAAACCTATAATGCATTGGCGATAGAGGAATGGTTGCATGATCTCAAGATAGAGTGATTCCATTCAAGTGTAAGATGATACTAGTGACTTTAGGCAAATCCAAAAGTGGAAACACAGTGCTCAAGCAATGTATCATCACCTACATGAATCTTATATTTTCCTAATATGCACACCTATAGTTTGACATAGTCACAAACCAGCCTAACCAATGGAGATTACAATTTGGAAGGTTGGCATAGGTATAAGGTGGATAAATAGGTTGAATCATTATTAGAGTGATGATACCACACTTCATGAGGTCCTCAGAGGCAAGGAAAAATAGATAAGGTTGAGTAAACTAGGCATGGACCTCATATTCAGTAAGTCCAAATCCTACACACAGTCACTTACCTAAAACCCAGTTTTGAGAACATGTGATGTTGAGATCTCTAGAGCTATGATTTGGATTTGAGACTTGACACAAATTATAATAATGACTTGATAAATACCTCCATGGTCTCATTATTTTTGTATTAATAGGGGGAGTGTCCTCTATGTTATCTCAGACAAGAGGCACTCTAAGAGCAACATAACCTGTAGACCTAGAACATGGGTGGTTAAAGGATGAAAGGGAGTCTTAAAGGACTATAGAATGATGTGAAAGTTTGATATGAGTATGAATAAAGTTATAGAAACACCTATATTCACTAGAAACCTTCACAGGTGGTCACTTGCTCAAAAACCTAGTCTATGCCTATTAGGCCTAGAACTAGGCATGAACCCTCAAGGTGCTTAAATTCATTAATGTCACCATATAACATTCCCCAATAATATAATAGTCTTCATGGGAGTGTATAATGTTGACAAGACCTATGATTTATAGAAAACAACTCAAATTGGTCATTTTTTACCTAATTTTCTCTCTAGGTATCCATAATGCATAGTAGGAGCTCGAGAGCTAACTTCTCTCACTCATATGTATGAAAAATGTGCATGGTGTATCAATCAATTAAGGAGAGTTGAGGGGGTTCCTATAATTTAACTCAATGGGATTGGTTGGAAGTTTAAGATTCTAACTTTTATGAATCATCACTAAGAACCTAAATGACCTAAAACCCTTATGAGAACCTGATGAGAAAGATATGAATAATTATGCATTAAGGAGGGGTAAATTTACCTACAAATTAATTTGGACCTACCTAGCACTCCCTTAGGCTCTTTGACACTCTATTTTTTCCATACCATCACTTGTATGAACATGTGTAATTCTCTATTTTTTACAGAATTTGAGGTGTTCTACAGGTACATAAGGGAATTGATAAGTGAAGGATTTTTTGGAATGTGTGTGGAGACTTATTCTAACTCCTCATACTCAATTATCACCTCAATCATGTTTGCAAATCCCTCTGTTAGGTTGGTCATTGTAGACAATCTAACAAGACAGTGAGAAAGAGTGTGACTGCTTAAGTTGGAAGGTGAAAAGTGTGATACTAAGTTTATTGAGGCTTATATGACATAATAGAAGATAGAGAGGTCTTAAATAGGTGTCTCATATCATCTAAAACAAACTTTATTGAACAAATACAAGTCACCACAGTGACAAGTGTGAGATCCTAAGTCTAGAAGGCTAATGAGTGACTGCAAGAAAGTAAGTGACAAGTGACAAGGAGAAGGCTATCAATTTGAGATGGGTATGATGACTTGCACCAATCATGTTTTCACCTCCTCAAGTTAGATGATATGTGTCAACAACTTCCAAGATAATTAAGGATAGTCGAGTGGATTCCTCTTTAAGGAGGGCAGTTTCAAGAAGGACATGAAGATATCTACGCTAACTTCAAGAAGGGTCATGTTTCAAATGGACACTTGTCTAAGAAGGCCTCATGACCTATTTTATAACTCTCTTATCTTACATTGTGACTAGTTTTCAAGCCTTGACACTTGGCCTTGTGATTGCCCAACTTCACTTCTTATCTCTCCTCTCCTATGCTTTATATATTCAAGCCATTTTGGCATTGTAAATAATCCATAATTGGTATGGTGAAGCCCTATTGGTTTGACATCTTGTTTTTCCTTTGAATAAAGTTATAAAATTGATTTTGTATCTACAATTCTTGCCTAATTATGTCAAGTGGTATATTTGGATGACAAGTGATGAATGTCTTCTCCTTGATTCCATTCTGCTCTTGTATGCAATGTGTGGGTAATAACATTTATTCTAACAGAGCTCATGAAGTGTAACTATTTGTTAAGGTGTATTTGAAGTTTGAAAGAGATTAGTAGTGTCTAGGATTAGACCTCCTTTTCACCCACCTATGGATATGCATAGCAATCTACCTCCATGTAGAAACACTTATGCTAGAAGAACCTTGAGTTGAGATCAATTTTAGCATCCTGCCTTCTTAGTGCAAATGCAAGTATGTTTTTGGAGGTATCTTTAGTGTATCAACTCCATTAATGTAGGTTACTTTTATGTTTCCTTTTTCCCTTTTCACCCCCAATAATGATTAGTCTAGTGTAGTGTGTGAGCCTAAAAGATAGATCAATGGAGCTAGCCCATAATTTATAGGTCTACCCTTGTTATAGACAACCCACAGGTCTAGGGATAATCCCATGTTAGCCAAATTTGGACAGGTCTGAACCACCTTCTCGTAGGGTGAAAAATTTGGTTATAACAATAACTATTAATGGTCACCAACCAAGTCATAGAAGAAAGTACCTTACATTTTCCATTTTAAACTCTAAATTTAACTTTATGCTAAATGAGACAAAAAAAAGGGGGGGGTTTCATTTTGGTTGCATCCTTCCTGGGGCTACTAGGATCCTATAAATGTTGAAAATGTCTAAATTGACCTTCTTGGGACCAAAGCATCATAACTTGAAAACGGTGCCACTTCAAGTCTTGAAACCTTTTTTTGTATGGAAGAGAACAAAAAAATTGAGAGGGGGGTGGGGGAGGAGGTCCCTTTTTGGGTTCCCTCACCTCTGGGCCTCCATGCCTCTGAAATCATCTTCAAAAAAGGTCTAATAGTTTTGAAAATTTCTAGTTTTAAATTTAATTATGGAGGTTCAAACTTTATAAAAGGTGTAGTTTTATTGAAATAATATTTAAATAAATAAAAAAAGAAACTCGTTGGGTTAACTAACCATATTGATTAGGCATGATATTCAATTGTTTTTTACTACCACATTAACACAAAAAGGACGATGGGGAGGTAGCCACATGGCTTAAAAGTCACACAGTCTCCCTAACCATGAAGCTAAGCCTCAAAACCACATTAAGGGCTGCTAGCCTAAATGCATAGCCCCCCTTAGATACTTACCCATATATTGCATGGTCACATGGGTTATCATTGGCCCTATACTTTTATTTCCTTACACAAAATGGTCAAGTGCCCTTTCAAAGGGCCTGTGTGTGTCACAAAATACCCTGTATACAAGAAAACTTAAAAAAATCTTACCTAGAAAACCACATGCCCAAAAATTCCGAAACAACTAAAGTTGGGTCTCAAAATTTTTCAATTTTATTATAAAATTATTTTTGACCCACTTTTTTACCTCATTTTGCATGCTTAAAAAGCATGCGAAGTAGGAGAAGATTACAAAGGAGATCTAGGTATAAATAGAAGTTTTAACTTCAAAATTTTGTGTCTTTCTGGTAGAGTCTATTTCAAGTTCTTTACTTAGTTCAATACAAATGGTTGGGTTGGTTCACCTCCTCCCAAGGAAAGATATCTTCCTTATTCCCTTAGCTTCTCCATCTCTCTAGCTCTCATCCCACCTCTCAAAATGAAAATGAAAAAAAGTTCTTCCAAGGAAGAATTTCATTCCTCATATATGCAAATCACTCACATCCATTAGTCAATGGGAAGGTGACATGTGTTCCTTCCCATTCATTGGTTCGTGGTTTAGAAGTCCACACATGCATTAACTCCTCTTACAAGCCCATGTGGGAAAGCAAGGTAAGTCCATGAATCTTCAATGATCCCTGTATCCCATGCCGTAATAAGGCACATGGGTTGTCTTATGACTTTCTCCACACTCCACACAAGTCCTACTCCAACCTATAGTCAATTGGGATCTTAATTACACAAATATATTTTAGGTATATTTAGGTTAGTGCTCACATTTAGCGAGCTGAAATATTGTATTAGTTTAATATTTAATTGGTGAGTTAAGTTGTAATAATAATTTAATTATGAGTTGTATGTAAACCCACATAATAATAGAGATAGGAATAAATAAATATATATCTCAAAGAGATATTAAACTAAGATAAAGTATAGAATTTTGTGGGTACGTGTTGACTCCTATAATTTAAGAGAACAATGCACTAACTTTTGATTATGAATAAAATAGTTCATTTGATGGACAATTATTTCTCCTTGAATTTGACTTTGTCCATTTTCAAATCTACACTTTCTCAACGCCAACGCAATACTCTCTAGCTTCCTAAACTGTAGTCTTCATCTTCAATGCCATGTGGTATTTGTTCCTTATGAAAAGTAGTTTGAGTTTTTGTTTTAGGTATTACATATTCTTTTAGGTTTAGTTTTTTAATTGATAAAGTTTTTAAGTTTCCTTGGATTTGTTAATAAAACCATGATTTTAGTTTTTAAATTTGTTATTAGTCTCGACATCAATTTCCTCTAACTTTTAATTAAACTCTAAATTCTCCACCAATAAAAAATTATTATTTTTTATACATTGAAATATTTAAAATTTTCTAATAGTTAAATTATATTTTTTTAAACAAAAATTATACGAACTAGTATATAAATCCATTTTGATTGATAAAAAATGAAAAGATGTTATTAAAATACAAATAGATGACATCATCAAAATAACTATACACCAAAGTCTCTCAACATAATGCTTTTGTAATTACTATTAATTAGGGAGATTAGTACCATTACATTTTTATGATCCGCCGTGACAATTAAATTTTCAGTTATTAATCATCCAAACTCAGGTCCATCGGCCGTTTGAACCTCCAAATTCATGACTGAAATTCATTTCAGAGAAATCCAATCTGCTTGAAGCGTGGCCAAAACCCTGGCGTAAGTGGATCTTACCTCCTGCTGGTTATTGTGATCCCTATTGTTTTGAATTCTGCCAGGGAGTTTATAATGGTGCACACTAGTTTCATCCTCCTTGTGCTGCGGAACCCATTTTCTTTCAAATCGAGCTCGGTAACACTGTCCACCTCGATAACAGAAAAGTGCACCATAGAATTATTTGTCAAAATAAGTTTATTTTTACCCGTGGTGTTTTTTGGCTCTAAAATAACCACAGATTTATCAATTTATAGTATCACGTAGACCTTGTTTTTCTTCAACACAATAAAGAGTAGATTCGGTCCGTTAAATTTATTAAATTTATGGAGTTTTAGCTGAAATGGCAAGGAGGCGCCTCTGATGGAGGAAAAGGAAGTGACCGCATTTTTCACCAGGAATTTGTAAGCAGATAGCGACTTCTGCATCAGTTGCGCCATTGCGAGGTCTTTTTCGGCCTAGAAAAAGCGGATTTGAGCACAAAATTTACAAATAAATTTGACTCGTTTTGGCCTGAAAACAGCGAATTTGAATGAAACTTTGGTTGAGGAACAATGATTATAAATTTAACTCTTTCTTGACTTGTAAAAGAGGATTTGAGTATAACTTTGACTGAGAGACAAAGGTTATGAATTTAGCTCTTTCTTGGTCTGGAAAAACGGATTTGAGAGCGAACTTTGGCTGAAGGATTGAGATTGAATAAACTTAGCTTATTTTGGGTTTAAATAAAAGCGCATTTGAGTTCAACTTTGGCAAATTCACAAAGACAGGTAAACTTGACCTGAAGAAAATTGTAGATTTGAGTACACCTATGACTGAGCGACAGAGACTCGTAAATATTGCTCAGAAAACTTGGAAAAAAGCGGATTGAGTTCAGTTTTGGCTTAGAAAACGTGAATTAAGGCTCGTTTTGTTGAGAAAATTTGCGTGGGAGTAATCGGCAGGTTCAATTGCTACAAGGTGGCTGAAATCCTCAACATTTCCCTAATTCTGAGACAAATTCGGAACTTTTTATGTTGACTTGAAGCTCTCGAGGGGATGGGGAAAGCTAGAGGAGTGTGAACGGGGAAAGGCAGGAACTTGACTACAATCGATTGGTTTCTCGTTGCATGGCTTGATGATGTTTTCGAAGACTGGAAGGCTTTGATTTATTTCTTACTGGTGAAAGGGAACAAAACCCTGACATCTTCTACGGCCAGGATTTCGATTTTTATCGGTTTATGATTTTAAGCTAGAATATTCCCCCTTTCTTTGCATCCTAAGGCTGTTTGGACAATTTGGATTTAAGTTTGTGTTGATGTGCTAATGTGGGTGTAGGATTTTAAGATGAAAATTTAAGTCTTTCTAGTGGCCCATTTGTTTTGATTTCTCTTCGGCATTAATTCTTACGTGGGTTTTGTATTGTGTCAACATGGGCTTTTGTTCATTCCCCAATGTGGGTGCTGGATTTTAAGTTGGAAATTTTTGTTTCTTTAGTATTTATTTGTTTTGATTTATTCAGGTAATTGATTCTTAAGTGGGTTTTGTACCGTGTCAATTTGGCAGGTTCTGGGCTGTTTATAGTGCATCTTTGCCTATTGAGTAAGAGTGGTATATTCTATATTCATATCATCAACTCTGTTTACGTGAGTAAGAGTACTTTTATTTTATTTCTCAATTCTTATCATCATGTCTGCTTTATGGTTTAGCAAATTTACATTTTGGTGGATCAGATTTTGGCTTTGATCTCTATTTGTTGGTAAGATTTATGGTAAACTGGGATTGCTTGCAGTTGATTAGCTTGCACATTTCAGTGAAGGAGTGCAACACAATCTTACTTGAGAGATGGCATGGAACAACCACTTAGAGAAAATGGCATCTATAGATGCACATATGAGGCTTCTGATTCCTGGCAAGGTTTCTGAAGATGACAAGCTCATTGAATACGATGCCCTTCTCTTGGATCGGTTTTTTGACATCCTACAGGACATACATGGTGAAGAGATCAAGGAGACGATATGTAAATCGTTCCTCGCTTCCTGCATTATGCATTTATTTTGTTTGAGTTTTTTTGCTTCATTTTATTCTTGATTTTACTTTTATGAGATGCACAATATATTACCTTTTATGATTTTCAGATATGTACATTTCTTGTCCGCTTGCAGATTTGATATCTAAAGTAAATTAAATTAAATTTCTTATTGCAAACTATTTATTTTTAAATGCTGAAGTCAAATCTTTTTACACGTCGTCTGGTATTATGCTTGAATCAATGCCTCTACATCTGGTCTGGTTTTGAAGGTTACAACATTTGAAAAAGTGGTTAGTCTGAGTTGTACAATACATTTCGAGGCAGATAATGTAGTTGGGTCTGAAACTTATGAATAGCTTTTTTATTTTATGGTTGAATCAAATGATTTTATACTTGATCTGGTATTGAAGGCTGTAAAATTTGGGTTACAATTCAATGGGTAGTCTAGAGTTTTGCCATACATTTTTGCCATACATTTCTAGGCAAATAATTTAATTGGGTCTTAAACTTGTGAATAGCCTTTGTACTTTTGCTTAAATCAAATGCATTTGCATCTGCGTTTGAATCCTATAGAAGTTAACCCACTTAGGCTGCAAAAGAGTGGATAGCTGAAGTTATACCATACATTTCTACACAAATGATGTAGTTGTCACTAGTTAGGTCTTAAACTTACAATTTGCTTTTGTATTATATGCTTGAATCGAATGCTTTTACATCTGATTTGGTATTTGAGGTTACAAAATTTAACCTAGTTAGGCCACCCAAAACAATGGGTAGCCTAGAATTCTACCATACATTTATTAGCTAATAATTTAGATAGGTCACAAACTCATGAATAGTCTTTGTATGTTATGTTTAAATCAAATGTTTTTACATTTGATTTGGTAATGAATCTCACAAAAAATTAACCTACTTCGGTTGCAAAAGAGTGAGTAGCCTCAGGTCTACCATATATTTATTCACATAAAATGTAGTTGGGCCTTAACTCACAAAAAACCTTTGTGTTTTATGATTGCATCAAATCCTTTTACATCTAGTTTTGAATCTTTTAAATTAAGGTAGTTGGGCTGCTAAAGAGTGGTTAGTCTCGGTTCTGCCCATAGTTACCAGATCTGACTGGATCTGGTTTTTTGGCCAACCAGGATTAGGTTCTTTCTAGGTTGTACCTTTTTTTATTTTTCTAGTTTTCTACCAAAAAAGACACCCAACAAGCTTATATATTATATACTATTAAATATATTAACATTCTATCTTACTTTACTAATATTTTTCATTGTATCTCGATTGTATACTTGGTTTTTCTTCTTCTTCAGTTGAATACTGCATGTTTGCTTCTTTAGGTCCTACAAAATAAAATTGGTTATCAACAGAGAAGCTCTAAATATTCAAATGTCTTCCCATGCTTCTATTTTGAGATAGATTTTGCTTTGTTAGGGTAAGGAAATTTTCTTTTTCATCTTTTCATCTTTGCTCCTGAAGCTTTTTAGCTGTTGCATTTTCATGTTGAATTTTTTTATGAAGCAGGGGGACCATATCTTTTCTTACCATAGCTTTCACATTTTGCTTAAATACTTATTTTCCTTCATTGCAAATTGATGAGCATAGATATTTCCAAAATCTGACTAAAATCTGACTTAACTTTTGGTTACCAGGAAAGTACTCCAAAAAATGTTATGTTTGACTTTTTCTTAGGAGACAAGTATTATAAAACTACTCTAATATATACCACCCATTTTGAGGTGAGGGATTGAATACTTTGTGCTTGCAATCACTCATATAAAAATAATATAATTATAAGTACAATGTGTAATAATATTGAAAATATTTGATACCATTGCAAAGTTGTATAAAGCACATGTAATTATCATAAAATATCACATGCTAAGCCCCATATTAGTGTAGATGGGTAATTATTCATTGCCCAAGTGTCATATGCTCAATGCCTAATATATAACTCTAATAAGTATAAATGTCACATAGAAGTGTCATATGGCATAAGAAATATAACATCATGCAAGGCTCAACACAAGGGTACAATGTCCCCTATGGAATACTAAGATAGGGATAACCAACATGTCCAAATGTATCAAATGTGCCCATAATAGGGCAAGATATAACAATAAAAAAAACACAAGTATCTGCCCCATAGATGCATGGTATAGACCATGACAATGTAGGCACCAAACCAGTATAACATAATATATATGAATTATATAAATTGTGGCACAAAACATAGAATAATAATATGCATGATAAACATCATGTAAATATGCATAGGATATATAAATCAATGACACCCATGTTAGTACCAATAAAATTAGTGAACACGCAAAAGTTAGTGATACAACACGCAAGGACAAGACTCATAATATAATACAACAAGAGGATACTTTATGGAAAAGGATGGAAATTATACATAAGATACACATGCACCTAAAATAAAGGACTCACACACAACACTTAATGTAACTGATGTAACAATCACAATGCAAATATCCATGCCATATAGATACTATCAAAATATGTCATGATTAATGTAAATAATTTAATATGATAAAAGGATACTAAAGGAAAAATATCACCATGTAAATCCAATATATAAAATGCCCCCAAGATAGGGAATGCTACCAATGGAAATGCCCCTTAGGGTGTGGACAAAAGAATAAGGTTCCATGTAGCATTTGGAAGTTCAGTATTGTATAACATATATATTTGCATAACACCCACTCAAATAAATATCATTAGAAACATGTGCAATGCATGGATATGAAAACCTTTAGCTGATTTATGATATTTACATCTACTTTAGAATACTTGAACTGAAGTTTCTAAATGAATTTAATCTAATTGCATGCATCATTTACATATTGATACCAAAGGAAAACTTAAGCGATTTTGTATTTAGAATTGAATTCACATGATTTGGCACATCAGACACATAATTTTGATAACTATGTACATTTTGAGACCTCTTAAGAGTGTTGGAATGTAGGCGATGTTCAGCGAGTCAAAGGGGAGTGGTTGGGATTTGTCCAACCCAAAAACACTAACCCGCTTTTTAATATTTTCTTTGTCCAAGTGTATTTTTAGGGCTACAAAGGAAGAGAAAGCATTTCAATGGTTTTTTTACATCATCCTAATCATTTAAAATAAGATTATAAAAAGGCAAGGGCAAATGGGTGTCATTAGTCTGGAGAGGTTTTGAGATTGTAGACCTTCTAAAAAACACTGACAGTGTTAATTACCACAGGTGTCTGAATCTTCTGATAATTTATAGGAAGATTTAAACCTTGTACCACTTCTAGGATCTATTAATTGTCTAATGTCAAGTATTCTATGATTTTATAGTTGCTTTCTAAATCTACAGATAATCTATTGAGAAAAATATCTTATCCATTTAAATTTTCTTGCTTATTAATAATATTTTCAATTCATATTATTGTAATTTTATTGTCATTAATTATGTAATTTGAATTAGGTCAATTAATTTTTTAATTTTATGCAATATTGTGTAAAATAAACCAGAATAGATAGGATATGGGTAAACATTCAACTACTAGATTTAAAAGGATTACCCATGTTATATGAAACTAAAATATTCATATTTTTTGTATTCCCATGCTAGTGTTTGAAGAATAATTCTCACTCTAAATAGGAAAGAGTATTGTAGTAGTAAGTGGTTGAGCACCCCATCATGTTAACGAAGGTCCTAAGTTCAAGTCCTAACTAGTCAATAGAAAATAAAATGGTATTGATTCCATATAAAGATCTATGATAAAAAAGAAAGTATGGCTAGAAATGATGTTAGAATAATAATTCACACCTTAGACTACAAAGGGGATAGTATCTCAATGGTAGATCTCGAGTAACATGTTAAAGATAAGTCTTAGATTGAATTGTAGCTGATCCATGCAAAATAACATGGTATTAAATAAATATTAGAATTGGTTGGGTTACATTTAAGTATCATTTGATCCTTTATATGAATTGAAATCAATGAACAAATA
This sequence comes from Torreya grandis, assembly GCA_037957365.1. Lineage (NCBI taxonomy): Eukaryota > Viridiplantae > Streptophyta > Pinopsida > Cupressales > Taxaceae > Torreya > Torreya grandis. The sequence continues at coordinate 348,381 of JARHVA010005081.1, read as the reverse complement.
ATTTGTGTATTATTATAAATTGGTTTTACATTAAAATAAAATACATTTATCCATACACATTTAACCCAAGTTAATCAGATGTAAAATAATAAATCAAACATAACTAGTTATTAGAAATCTAGAGGAATTACTAAAAGGAGATTTAGAAAAGTACATCATGATTTTTGGAAGATTAGAAGATGATCATTGAAGTCTAATTATAAAAATTAGGGTTTTGTGGCAAGACAATGAGAACCTTGCCATAATCATACACTCGACATTGTTGGGCCATAAAAATATAGAAAACACATCTCTGGTAAATGACAAGCAAGGAAACATTGTTTTGAAGACTGTGTTTGTCATGTCTGGGGCTCCACAAATATTTCTTAATATTCTAAATTTTTGTTTTAATCATTAGGACATTTGTAGTTCTTCAAACCCTAATAGGGCACTCAAACCTACAAATGATAAGAAAAAAAGATTTTTTTGGAGCTTGTGTTCTTGGTCAGTAGGGTTTATAAACCCGTGAGAGACCTTGATAAGTAAAAATAAGTTGCACTTATATAAATATACAGTGTATGTTTATGGGGGACCACCAAAAATAAAGAGAAAGCAAGAGATGAGAGGGGAAGAGAGAAAAAATATGAGAATGCAATAGAAAATAGAAAAAAACAATACCATCTAATTTGGACCAATAACCGACACATACATGTACCCTAAAATAATACAATATTATATTTATTAAATACTTGAACCATTTTTAAGCGTGTGGTTTAAATTTGACAAAACTTTATGAACCCATGGTAGTACAGAATGTCTGATTTTTCCAAAGCCATGCTCCTAGAAACATGTGGTCCTCATTACTTGTTTATCTAAACATATAGTTTTTCTACTTCATTGGTACCATGTAGATTTAAAACAAATTGAAGAAAATTGGCCCATGGAAAATGGTTATAACATAGAATGGAGTAGGCATGTTTAGTAAATTTGGGTGTCATATTTTACCATCATGTGACTCCATTGAATTTGACCCCACATGCATTCAACATAAAAGTGTGAAAAACATAGAATATGAAGCAACACATATTGGAATAAGTGCCATGGAGATGCCTAAGTACCTGACAGCTGGACGTGAGAATCCACAACCTTTGCCATCATCCTCCCAACCTATGCCAAGATGGAAGTTTTAAAACAAGAAATGGGCATCCATTAGAGCATGATCAAAAGAAAATTTTAGTTAGATGTTCTAGTTGCAAGTGCCCTAGTAGACATGTATGCAAAATGTGGAAGCATACATACATGCACATGTAATTGTTTAAAAAATACCTCATTGTCATCTCACAAACTACAATGATTGTAGGAAATGCATAAAATGGGTTTGTTGAAATGATCAAAAGAAGATTTTTCATTAGATGTTTTTGTTGCAAGTGCCCTAGTAGACATGTATGAAAAATGTAGAAGCATATATACATGCACATGTGATGGGAGGGTTTATGTTGTTATTCTTAAAGTATATTTCAGAGGAAATAATGAGAATAGTGATGAGGATAGGATAATTGGTTCCCTTTTTTATCATAGTGGACCCATAATAGCCCTGAATTTTAACATTGATGGAACTACATTGGTTTCGGCATCCAAGGATTGTACTATTTCCCTGTGGGGTACTTGCTCTAATTGTGTTGTCAAGATATTTAATCACAACAGGGGTCCTGTGAGTGGTATTTCAATATTGCCACTACATCCACAAGCTGCAAAGTCTTGCTATTATGGGTCACAATTGACTAGTCATTGTAGTTATTTGAAGGACATGCCATGGCTTTTCTTACGAAAAATTGAAAAAAATGGCATTGGTTGAGAATCACAATGCCATAGCATTGGAATATTAGAATGACATATAAAAAAGTTGGAGGCCATGAAAGCAACTTTAGCAGAAGTGAATGAGGACGATCGACATGCCTTGGATATGCTTAATAAATCAATAGAAGCTTACCATAAGTTCATGGGACTTTGCATATGTGAGGCTACATCGGGAAATGAAAAGATAGGTGTGCTAAAGACCATGCTATTGCTCTTCTTGTAATTGATAAATTGATTATCAAATTTGTGTAAATAATCTGTGGCATTTGTACACATGTTTTCCATAAAAGTTTTGTTTGTCTTACTACTGGGGAAGATGAGTTCAGATTTCTTTGAAAATATCTAAACTTATGTATCAAAAACAAGATACATTATTATAAAAGATGTCAAAATTCAAAATCACAAGTTTGGCACTAAAATCTATCATTATTTATATGGAGCTTGACCAAGAGAAGTCATTATAATATATATTTTTGGTTTCCAGTCAAAAATTGCCATTGGAATGATCTTTCAACTGGTCTAGTTATGAAGCTTTATTGTTTTCTCAAATAATTTATATATAGACATTGATATAAAATAGACTAAAATCATGTATAGTCGAGGTTCAAATTTCTACCCATGTGACAAAGAAAATGGAAAAATGTTCAAATCTTAGTGGGATGTGATGACACTTATGCAATGCAAATAATTTGGAGTGAATGCATAATGCTTGAGTTTGAGGCATTAGATTTTCAACGCGTAGCTTTGTTATTTAATATAACCTCTCTATCTATGAATTACAAAACTTATCTCCTGGGGACTGTGATGTTGCACCTATGATATGTCTTGCATTTGTTATGGAAGTTATGAAAATCTGATGCCTTATGTGTTTACTCATATTAAAGTTGAATACAGAATTTCATACAACATTGTAAACTACTTTGGAGAAAAGTTTTTGCTCATTAAAGGAAAGAATGTTATGCTATATGCATAGTTGGATTGTTCATGTGATAAAATAATATTTTAAATCAAAGAGCCCCATCCCTCATATTGATAAGTTGCTTGAATGTTCCCTAACTATGATGAGCAAGTATCTTTTGAAGTTGAACTTACACAGTGGATACAATGCCGAGGAAAATTGGATTTATTATCTATTTTGTTGGGAAGTCCCCTGGATCAAGGATCTCATGGATGCACACCTTTATCTTAGAGAGATGCAGAGGATGGATAATTGCTTCTTGACCTGGTTTATATTCCTACAATTTCTGTAGAATTTCCCATGGTATATCTATTCTTGTTTTTTTTTGTCTGATTTGTTATTCTTTGTGGCATAAAATAATTTTTCCGTTATTTCATTTATATGCTTAGAACATGGTCCTAATAAGTGTGGTGTAGCATGTGGCCCACTAGTCTCACCAGCTCAATTCAAAGCAAAATTCTTGAAATTCAAGTATTTACCAAGGAGTGAGGAATTCTGAATGAAAATTGATAGCTACTAGTTGATTGTCTTTGTATATTTTACATAAACCCCTTGTGTAGATTAATTCTTCTTATAACATATTAGGCATTGCTAATCCAAAGCCAGAGCAGCTTCATTTGCATTGTATTTTCATTCTTTATTTTTTGGGCCTCATTGTTCTATATGATGAAGTTGTGATGATTTGCCTTGCTATTTTTCGCTGGATATAGGTTCACCTTTTTCACTTTTGGAAAGCATCTTTGAAATTCATCTGTATGCTCTGTTACATTTGAGAATAGCTTATCTGAATCCTATTAGCCTTGGCCACTTTCTAGAGGATATCAATAGTCTCTATTGGCATTTTCAGGGTGGTATGGCGCAACCTTCTCATTTTGAGCTTTTAACACCTATAATAACTATTGGGTTGACTGACATTATTAGTTGCTCTATACCCACCACTCAAAGCTAAATTTAATTGAAATCTCGCTCTCAGTCTAATGGCCATAGATTATTGTAATGTGGGTTGATTTTTTATTCAATACTACATAATTTATAGCTTATAATTGAATCCTATTAGTGCAATCTGACTCACTGGAATTTAATTCTATTAGTGCAATTTGACTCATTAGGATGGGGAAAGATTAATTTTGGTTAGATGGCATTGATATATCCGTTGTTGTATGATTTAAATTCAGTTAAAGTCAATTGAAAATAATTAAAATAAATAAAAACAAAAAAAACTTATACAATATCATTTAAATTGGCTTCTTCAGCAAGGCTAAACCAGTGTTAGAGGCCTAATGAAATTATTAGTGTAATATAGAAGCTAAACTTTAACCAGTAGCAGTGAAATAGTCTTCATATTGTAATGGGTAATGGATTCATGTAAATCGCTTCCAAGCATATACCTTTTCACCCTATATACAGGCTTACATATATATGATGCATGAAAAAGTTGGTTGAGGGAGAAATTGATTCTATTATGTGTCGTTATACTCAAAATTGGCATTCACTATGTAAATGCTTTTACAAAGAGCTATGGTTAATACAAACGACTTGAGATGGGCATCATCGAACCATCTTGTCATATTATGTGAATGCCTTGGTTTTCTAGATTGGGAGCTAGCTTGTAAAAAAAATGCTTTGAAATACAAGGTAGTTCTGAGTTGTTACCACAACTAAGGATGTGGTCTCATGAAGAAGGTTATTATTTCTATATATTTCATTAATGATAAGAGCATAGAGTTCACATTAGTAAAGTCGTATATATCATTATTAAATTATGATTTATAATTTTTAACTTGGGTGTTAGTGAAAAATAGGATCCCGAAAAGAATAGAACCCAGTCTACTATGAACCTCTTTTACTAAATAAGCCCTATAAATAAGAGTAACCAGATTTTAGCTGAAAGATTTGCAGTAGAACTCAAATATTTCTGGGTGGTAGAGTTATTTTCCTCCCAATGGTAGCATAGGAATAGGGAATTTTTTTCATAATTTTTTTTTAAAAAAAGGAGAAATCAGATAACCCCATTATATTGCAAATTGTTCAAAGATTTTGATTCTAACAGAGGAAATTTTCAATAGCTACCTTTCTGGACCATTGCCTAAAATTATTAGGCAATAATGTTTAAATGGCATATAATAAGTTCCATGAGCCTATAACTTACTCAGTCCCATAGTACCTACTAGGTTAGACAGAAAATTGGTCCCTATTTTCTCAATTTCTTGATTTTGCTCACATTCAGTGATTCTCTGCTAGGCCAGATTCATTTTAGAATCCATACAGAATGGCCTACAAGATCGTCTCACTTTATATTGGGATATTTCTACACAAACTTAGCTTCTTTAATTATTGGCCTGATTCTTCCATTAATGTAGCTTGAGTTCACAAAGGTTTTGCGGCAAGAGAGCTTAACTACTATCCTATAAATGCATATTTATACATCTATAGTTTCGGCCATGGTCTACGTGGGAATTACATTAGTGGAGAACTATAAAGGATGAGAGAGGAGGCCCATTCTTTCAGACCAGGAAACATAGCTTATTCTATGACTCTATTCTGCACCGCAATAGGTTGGCAGATTCACTCTGTGGGATTAATTGGGTTGATTCAAAGAAATTAATTCAAAAAGCATTCAAGTCAAGGATACAAGGGTCGGATCCGTCAACACTAAACATAAAAAGGGCCAAAACTCACAAGAACTGACTAAGTTCTGAACTAAAGATGCAAATTTCCAAAATGTTAAACTAAGTACATCACAAAATCACATATCGAAGAGCAACAGTACCAGGACAATATATGTGAGGTATCTTGACACCACCAGTAGTAGGAGTAGATTTACGAGCAGTAAACCCTTTTACAGTAAGCAGTCAAATACACAAGCCCTCAAACGCATCAAGAACGCTGTCAATAAATACAACACCCCTGAATAGCGCCCAAATGCAAAATGCTAAAAATAAAAAAATTGAAACCCTATATCGCAGTAAACAAGAAAATAAAAGTAACCAAGAATGTGTAAATTATATTATTTGGAAATAGGAACTTCAAGCGCTGGATAGCAACAGCAAACCCTCAAATGGTAACAGTGTTTCTCTGCTTTTCCCTCTATTTTGTAAACCCCTATTCGTTCTTCTTGCAGATGAGAGATGAAAACTGAACTAACATTAAACAATTTTTGGTAGAATGACATAAATAAACATGAAACACAGTCGTTGCCACAAACCTACAAGGGAAAGCACCATTTGCCAATGGCAAATATGTGTCAGCTATTCCAGTCCTCCATAAACCCTACCTTCTCTCCGCACTCGTCTAAGCAAAATGGGAAACATATAAATTGTGAAGCCGAGATATCTCATTGGCTCAAACAAAAGAAACTATTACCCACTTATTGCTAACGGAGAAAATATTTTTTAATTGCCCCAGCATCTGCAGACTTAGATAAATCGAAACCACATACAAAAATATCCTACCGCTATTGGTCGTTGACGAGAAGCAAGTTGAGAATAAACGCCTGTGGCGAAATCAATAGTACCCATCAAGTACTAATAAGAAGAGAGTGGAGATGGACCTTACTATAAAACACTTATCAAAACACTATAGAATGGTAATTGTAAAATAATTGAAAATGTAATAGAAAGACAATGAAATATGAAATTAAGATAAAATTGAAGGTAGTAAATAGCGCACTAAATAAGGGTAGAATCTACGGCTTTGTACTTAGAAAGTATATGTTCTATCTATTAAATTATAACAGTTGCATGAATCCTCGATACTTGCAAAGTGAATTGATAAACTCCCTAATATTTGTAGCAGTAACATATAGATTCAATTGTTTTTTATTATGTTTTAGTTAATTTTTTTAGCAAAAACTCTATGCCATGGAAGTGGATGTCCCAGAGTGGTTATCGGGCATGACTAGAAATCATGTGGGATGTGCCCATGCATGTTCGAATCCTGTCGTCCACAAGCCTTCATAAGGAATTTTAGTTTTCATAGTTTTCATTTGCTTTATAATGATGATAGATTACATTTTAGTGTAACTATTTTTTAGAAATCATGTGGGTTTTACTCGTGCAGGTTTGAATCATGCCATCTATTTCATTTTTATTTGCTTTATAATGATGATCAGTTACATTTTAGTGTAATTGTTATTTAGAAATTACATGGGCTCTGCGCGTGCAGGTTTGAATCTTACCATCCACTAGCTTTCACAAAGAGTTTTTGTTTGCTTTATAATGATGATCGACTACATTTTGGTGCAACTATTTTTTTGTATTTTTAGAGGATAAGGTGGCTATGGGTTTTCCAAAAAGTAATTTTTATTGTGGATTCAACTCTCAATTCAAATTGTGATGGGGAGTGATAGCCCCCTTCCTATTGTCCTATAATTTATAGGGGAGTCTTACCTTGTATTAAAGTAGTTATATGATCTTTTAAAGGATAAAGCGGTCATTCTAATTTTTTTAGAATTTAGGTTATGGGGTATAACTCATTTAATCTTGGTAGTGTGTAGAAGTAATTTTGGTTGTAGATTTGTATCTCAATTTAAATTGCGATGAAGAATGAGGACCTCCTTCCTGTCACCCCTAAGTTTATAAAAAAGTCCCGCCATTTATTAGAATAACGAACTTGAATATTGAATGTAATTATCTCAAATTACATATATATATATATATATAATTTAAATAAGAAAATTATGACTACATCAAATTCTACTACAATATTAATCCACAGAGTCTTGATGTGCATATGTTTGCCTCAAAATAAAGTGGCCTCGTAGTCTCTACATGGAATGGATCTAAGAATATATTCTTATAAATAAAATGAAGTTATATTTCACACTTACAAATAAATTTTCACTTTGCTTTCAATTACAACTATAACTTTATGTTTTGTATTATGGCCAATAGCATACTTTTTTATTATGTCACAACCTTATGTTTTTACTCTAGAGGCGTTTTCATTTTCGTTGAGACATATTCATCATAGATTCATTTTATTTTTGGATATTTATTTTTGACCACTGGATTTACATCAATTTTTTGTTATATGTTAATCCCTACATTTCTTGTTAAATTTATATCAAATCATAAGTTATTTAATGTTTTGTATGATTGAGAGAAAGGAAGCATGAAAATTGAAATGAAATATACAATATTTAATGAGGATGATTTCTACAGTTGGGTCCTACTGAGGTTGAACAAATGGTATCGAAAGCATACAATCTTAAAACCCATAACCTCGTTGGCATATCTAAAATACAACTATTGACAATTATTAGCATATCTAATGAGAATATCCACTACCTCCATTGCCTATAAAGTAAACTCAGACCTCTTTGTAATCATCTACTTATTTTCTACATGGCATTGCTTTCATCCATATCATTCTTTGTTGGTAGAAATGAGGAATGGCAAGGAGAAGGCAATGTGCAGGGGACTATCGATGTGTCTGCTAGATTTCTCACAACCTGTAAGAGATGATTTATTATGTTATTTAGTTCAAATTGTTCTCTGATTTAATACAGTAAGGGTTTAATTTTTTTATTAATTCAAAATTTGATGTAGTTACTCACCTAGGTTGAAGGATCTTGTTGAAGTAACTGATTTCTTACCAAATCTGGTTATGGAGTTTGACATGCTTCACTCAATTATCATGTTTCGATAGTAGGTAGTCTCAAGTAGAGAATTAAAATATCTTGTTGGAGTGATTGATTTCTTACCAAATTTGATCATGGAATTAGACATGTTTCACTCAGTTATCATGTTCTGATAGCATATGAGCTCAAGTAGAGCTGAAAGGAGCAAATTCAACTGTCCCGACAGCCTCTGCACTTCAAAAATACCCATAATCATGCCCTCGGCCTCACTGATTACAATAAACAACTTATAGAAGGCGTGGTAAACCCCAATGAACCATTAACTTTGTTTCACCAAATACAAACACTTCATATTTCACTATGAAACCTATTAAGAGAATTACCAGTCAAAGCATGATTCTTAGTCAAAATGAATAAGATATTGCAACAAAAAACACAATTCTCAATTGCTTACCAAATTTTCAATCCATTCTCTCATCCTCTCTTACAACTCGATGATCAAAAGTGAGAGCTTCAACATCACCATCTCTACAAATAATAACTTGACAATGCCCAACATTGGAGATGTCGAGGTTACCATCTTTTATAGTAGTTACACAAGATGTACCATTGTTAACCCCCTAGAAATTTGAAAAACAAAAGAGTAAGCCCATTGATTCCAATTCTATGGTGTAGACACAAAATTCCTACCCATTGGGACAAATATATGTGCAAATTCATGAAATAAAGATGTCACCTGTCTTGTCATTCAATAGGAAAATCTAAGAACCACTTGTCCTCTGTATTGTTTATCATGTGGCCTTGGTGGTTACTTTTATCTAATTTGTAAATGTTTTTCTGTACACCTCTAACAAGACATTTTAAATATATTGTAAATCTTTTAGAGATTAAACAAATAACTTTGTTTATATATTTGTATATTATATTATTTGATATGATTTGTTATGTTTTAATAGTTAGTGTTATTGGAAAAGGTGAAAATAAAAGGGGGCATGTGATGGTATTAATAAAGACCATATCTTATATCAATTGACTGAAGTATAAGGTGTTATAAGAAATCAAAAACGTCTTAGCAACATGGTATACCATTCCTCTTTAGGAAAAGGAGGAAAATTTTTCTTCAATTAATATATTTTATAAGGTAACTTCAAAAAGTCAAAGAAAACATATTGTTAAAAATAATATTAATGAAAATTGTTTAAAATAATATCAAAATTATATTTAATAGAAACAAATAAAAAGAAACGCACATCTTCTATTGTTATTAGCAGGTTAGATTTTTAATAGAGTATTTTAAGGACACATACCTTTTACTGTTATTAGTGGGTTAAATTCTTAATAGAAGAGAGAAAAGAGAAAATAGAAAAGATAATTTTCTAAAATAATAATAATAATTATTATTATTATTATTATTATTAGTAGTAGTAGTAGTAGTAGTAGTAGTATTGATGTTATGTTTTTAATTTTTTTGTAGTTTTTTTATTATTGTTGTTATTTTGATTTGTAATATTTTTTGTGTTGTTTTTTATTTATGTTGGTTTTCTTTTTCATTTACTTATGTTGTTTATGTTATTTTTTCACTCGATGTTGATTATCTTTTCTATTTTTTATATAAGATTGAAGTTTGACATCATAACTTATCTAAAAAAATGATACTATATGTATGTGTATGTACATAAGGTATGAGTTAAATTGTAATACTTAATTAGATACGTACATAATGAAAATATTACACTATGCTGATGGTTCTTCATTGTATCTTTAATTTTTAAATACAAAGTGAATAACTATAATAATTGGGAATTTTAATTGTCCCTAACCAATTAAAAGAGATTATTCCTAAGAAGGGTAAATCTAGGGAGAAAATATATTAAAAACATCATAAGATTAAATAAGTATTATGGTGTTGTTGAAAAATAAAAATTATGTTGAATCTATTTACAAATATAAAATCTTAAAAAAGGAAAGAGGTTGACGTAGTCAAATTTAATAATACATACACACAATAAACCAAGTGTACATTATATTAAGAAATACATATTTTATTAAAAAACAAAATTGTTATAAAATAGGGTGTAATTATTTTTATGAATAGTTATCTCAACTATTTCACTTGGATTCAACATCACCATCTCTACAAATAATAACTTGATAATGCTCGACATTGGAAATGTCGAGGATATCATATTTTATAGGAGCAGTTACATAAGATGTACCGTTGCTAACCCCCTAGAAATTTGAAAAACAAAAGAGTAAGCCCATTGATTCCAATTCTACAGTGCAGATACAAAATTCCTACCCATTGGGACAAATATATGTGCAAATTCATGAAATAAAATTGTCACATGTCTTGTCATTCAATTGGAAAATCTAAAAACCACTTGTCCTCTGTATTGTTTATCCCGTGGCCTTGATGATTACTTTTGTCTAATTTGTAAATGTTTTTCTATACACCTCTAACAAGACATTTTAAATATAATGTAAATATTTTAGCGGTTAAACAAATAACTTTGTTTATATATTATATGATATGATTTGTTATGTTTTAATAGTTAATGTTATTGGAAAATGTGAAAAGAAAAGGGGGCATGTGATGGTATTAATAAAAACCATATCTTATACCCAACATGGTATACCATTCCTCTTCAAGAAAAGGAGGAAAAACTTTCTTCAATTAATGTATTTTATAAGGTAACTTCAAAAAGTCAAAGAAAACATATTGTTAGAAATAATATCAATGAAAATTGTTTAAAATAATATCAAAATTCTATTTAAGAGAAATAAATGAAAAGAAACACATGCCCTCTATTGTTATTAGTAGGTTAGATTTTTAATAAAGTGTTTTAAGGACACATACCTTTTATTGTTATTAGTGGGTTATATTCTTACTAGAAGAGAGAAATGAGAAAATAGAAAAGATAATTTTCCAAAACTTGTATTCTATTATTTATTATTATAATTATTATTATTGATATTAGATTTTTTAATTTTTTTGTAGTCTTTTTATTATTGTTGTTATTTTGATTTGTAATATTGTTTATGTTGTTTTTTTACTTATGTTGGTTATAACGTTGTTTGTGTTAATTTTTACTCAGTGTTGATTATCTTGTTTATCTCATGGCCTTGATGGTTACTTTTTTCTAATTTGTAAATGTTGTTTTTGTACACTTCTAACAAGACATTTTAAATATAATGTAAACATTTTAATGGTTAAACAAATAACTTTGTTTATATATTTGAATATTATATGATTTGTTGTGTTTTAATAGTTAATGTTATTGGAAAGATGAAAATAAAAGCGGGTATGTGATGATATTAATAAAGACCATATCTTATATCAATTGATAGAAGTATAAAGTGTTACAAGAAATCAAAAATGTTTTAGCAACATGGTATTTTATAAGGTAACTTTAAAAATTCAAAGAAAACATATTATTAAAAATAATATCAATGAAAATTGTTTAAAATAATATCAAAACTCTATTTAAAATAAAAAAATGAAAAGAAACACACACTTCTATTTTATTAGCAAATAAGGACACATACCTTCTATTGTTATTATTGAGTTAGATTTTTAATAGAAGAGAAAAAAGAAAAAATAGAAAAGATAATTTTCTAAAACCTATACTCTACTATTTATTATTATTGTTATTTTTGATGTTAGGTTTTTTTAATTTTTTTTAGTATTTTTATTATTATTTTTATTTTGATTTCTAATGTTGTTTGTGTTGTTCTTTAGTTTATGTTGGTTATCGTTTTCATTTATCAATATTGTTTGTGTTATTTTTCTTATTCTGTGTTGGTTTTCTTTTTTATTTTTTATATAAAATTAAGGTTTGACATTATAACTTATTTAGAAAAATGATACCTTATGTATGTGTATGTGCATAAGGTATGAGCTAAATTGTAATGTTTAACTATATACGTACATAATGAAAATATTAAACAATGTGATGATTTTTCATTGTATCTTTAATTTTTAAATACAAAATGAATAACTATAATAAATGGGAATTTTAATTTTCCCTAACCAATTAAAAGAGATGATTCACGGGAAGGGTAAAGGGAGAAAATATATTATAAACATCATAAGATGAAAGAAGTATTATAGTGTTGTTGAAAAATAAAAATTATGTTGAATCTATTTACAAACATAAAATCTTAAAAAAAGGAAAAAGGTTGAGGTTGTCAAATTTAATAATACATACACACAATAAAGTATTTAAGTGTACATCATATTGAGGAATAAATATTTTATTGAAAAACAAAATTGTTATATAATAGGGTGTGATTTTTTTATGAATAGTTATTTCAACTATTTCATGCTTGGATATTTTATAGCAACTCACAACTAACATAATGTTTGTTCAGTTTCCCTTGGTAGTCAAACAAACCCCACCAAACATTTCCATATTTGTCAAATAAATCAAAACTCCATAAACCACAAATAAAATGGATTGTGAAGGAATTTTTGTGCAAAACCAATATCTTCCACATTTTCACATTGTGAAGCACGTGTTTCAATAATATTTATAATTTTAATATATAATATAATTATCTTTATAATATACTATATACTTGTTAACCAAATTTGATTTTTAGTCAAATTGGGTCAACCCCTAAATATTTAAACTTTTTCAAATGTTACTATATGTCTTATAGAAGTCTCATGTTGATCTAAATATCTCACCTATCCCTACTCTAGCCTTGGTCTAAGCCTGTCTTCCTTGTACTTGCCTAATCAACCAAAGTCAACTCTAGTCAAACCTAGTCAAACATGGTCAAAGACTCAAATTATTATATAAATTTCCTAATGTGGTAATTTAGATTCTATAAGTTGTTTCTAGGTCATAAATTGGTCCTTTACCATGTCTGATATTCAAAAATGCCTTTTTTGGTCATATTTTGGTTCATTTAATGACTCGTACGGATTTTCCAAGGAAGAACATTTATCACCAAGAAATTTTTAAATGTGGATGGGGTCATAGTATGTCATAAAGTGATCATAGGTAGTCAATAAGTAGTTTTATGCATGAAAATAAGGAGATCTCCTTGCAAATAGGCCATTAATGGCACTTGTATGGACTTGGTGAGCTCACCTTCAGCTAAAAACATGGTCCTAGTGTCTATTCAACTTCTTAAGGTATTTACCATGCCTTTTTTTCATATAAAAGGTCATAAATTTTATTTTTTACTTTTTTTTCTTTTTTCTTGCCTTTGCAAGCCAAGGAGAGTCAACTTTGGACGCATAGTACAGTCTGTACAAATGGAGTTGAGAGGAATGCTCTTGGGGGTTGAAAGATGTATGAGTTAGATTCAAATCCATGTAACAATATTTTTCAGTTTTATGTCTCCTCTTTCATGAACCATCACTAAGAATCCAGGCAGCTTTTTATGCTCTTGCATTCAAGAAGGGTCCTTATTTGAGCTAGTTTCTAAATATTTTGCTTTGGTTTGATGGTTTTGATTGTTTCATATGTTTCTCAAGGCCTCTCCATAGGTTTTCCATGGTTCTCTTCATTTTGGAAGTCTCAAGAGTTCAAGAAGTGTTGTTCTTGGTCTATTTTCAACCTCATTGCTCTATACTCAAAATATACACCTACAGGTGCCTTGAAGGCAGTTTTCCACATTGAGATGAAGGTATTGAATGTTCTTTCAGTTGTTTTGAATTATGAAGGTGCATTTGATGATCAAGGTAAAAATAATGGAGCAAGAACCATGAATTTTCCTTACAATATCATATTTGCTCCCTATTAGTCACTTACAGGTGGTGCCAACAAAGTATGAGGTACCTTTTGAGGTGTGAAAGCATGATGAAACATTCTTTGGGATATTGATATGCTAAGGGGATCACAACATACATGTCATAAGGGTCAAGTTGATATGCAAAGTAGAGGGTTTCTTTCAAAGAAGTGATGACTGAGATATAGGGATGTTTCCCCTAAAAGCATGAAATAGAACCCCTGAGTATTTTGTTGATTTTATGCAATGAGTCTATGAGGGATTTTGAAGGGTCCTAACATGCTCACCTTGTAGTTCCTAACAAATACAAAGATATCTCAAAAGGTTGTGAGAGAATGACCTATGGAAGATAGTTAATGGGAAATCCAAGAATGCACTTTGATACACTGAGCTCAATCAATGTCATCTATAGGTTTTAACTTAAAAGTGACCCTTTTCATTGGAAGTGACAATTCCAAACATATTTGCTTGCTTAAGGAACCTTATCAAGTATGAAGGTACATTAGTGATTTGAAGGAGGTCTAAGATGCAACATCATAGTTAAGCATCCCATATAGGTGTGTATGACTTAGAAAAGGATATCTACAGCCAACTATGAGCAGGCATAGAGGTCTACAGTCCAAGATCAAAAGGAGTTCTTTGTCATTCAAGGTTGTAACATAGCCCTAACATCATGATCAAATGCTTCCAATATATAAGAGGGATGTTATGACTCAAGATCACCAAAAAGAATATGAGTTTCATGTGTTTACCCCAGACACTCATCTACAGTCTGTACAGATGACCTCAATAAGCACCTATAGCAGGTTATAATGTAGCTAACTCAAGCATGATGCCTTATAATGTTTTGATATCTTAAAAATTGAATTTAGGGTCAAGTGTTCATCTTGTGGTAAGAGGGAATTCAAAGAAGATGTAAACTAATCATAAATTGGTTCCAATGAGCAATAAACATCTATAGGCAGAACTTGATTGCAAGATGTCTCAGTCTAGGTAAAATATAGTTTAGACCTCCTTTGAACATATTAGAAAACTCAAGATGAGTTCAAAGTGATATAAATTGTAATTTGTCCTAAAGTGGATTCAATAAAACCTTCACACATCTTAAACAAGTTCCAATGAGCAAAGAAACTTACAGGCAGGAATCTATAGGGTTGTCACAGTCAAGCAAGGATGACTTATTTTGCAAGCTTAGGGAACATGGGAGAATTTATAGTAAAAAAAGGTGGTGAATGATTTATAAACACCTAAACAATGATGATCTCACCATAAAATAAATCTCACCAATTCAAATTCACCAAAGAAAGGATTCCAAAACCAAGCAAACACAACCCTTATGCCCTGCCTATAAACAGTCTACTCCCAAAAAACTCAGTCTTGGAATTTGTCTTATTTTTAAGGGTCAAATCATGGAGTTAAGAGATATATTTTTGTGGAGAGAATCCTTATGAATTTTATAACCCCTTCCAAGACTTTTTGGCTGAGCAAATAGGGTAACATGCCTTTATTTTGTCTCAGAGGCAAAGTTTTTACTCCTTGTGCCAAACTAGCAGTTTTGAGGAAAAGAGATGAAATGGTGGACCAAAATGATAAAATAACCTTAAAAATGATTTATGGAGTTGGGACACATGTAATAAATCATGAGAAACCCATCTATAAGGTCTAAATCCAAGCAAGGTGGTTTAGACAAGGTTTGCAAGCAGGGTAATTAGACAAGATACAAACCTAACTCCAAATAGGGAGGCACTTCTAGTCCTAAAATTTTAAAATCATTATAAAATGTTCATATGGGTTTAAATTATGTGTTCAAACTATATAAATGCATGTAAAGTGTCAACAGGGGTCATTTAGCTCTAGAGTGCAGGGCAGACCTACTAGGCAACATTAGCCCTAATGCCAAAGTGGGGGGTCTTATACATTTTCAAACAAGATAAGAATTATATAATATGGAAAAATATTTTTGGGATCATCCTAGGTATGTTGGAACCATCAGTTTGCATAGTTGTCCATCAGGAAGCCATTTCTTGGCTTGAAGATACTCAAACCCTACAAAATGCATGGAAGAGGCACGAGTGATCATCTTAGAAAGCTCAGAACTTTCATAATACTTTGCATGGTGGCCTAAGGTGTATGGAGGTGTTATAGAGGGTCTCTAAGATGATCTTAGAGCAATTTTTTTAGAGTTTTAACATGCCAACTCTATGAACAATGCCTAAGACTTGAAAAGACTAGAAACCCTCACAAAACCCTCTTTAAGGACCCGATGGAGAAAAGAAGGAAAATGGAGCATCCAAATTGGGTGTAAAGGACATGAAACCATCTCAAAGCTGTAGAGGACTCTCTAGGGTCCTATTCCATGTAATTTATATGTACTACACCTGTACAGAAGAGGTACAACAGGGCTTATTTTGACAAATTTATGTGTTTCATAGGCACAAAGAACTTAAAAAAGATATAACCACCTTTGGGAGAGATATTAGGACTTTTTATAAGTCCTTATTTTCATAAATTGAGTTATCTAATCTCCCAAGTATGCCTACCATCTTCCTCATCTTAGCCAATCGTAGTGAATGAGTAGTGAACATTTAGTGAAAATGGTGAAACTCAAATTAGGAAGCCTTTTAAGGCTTGATTCATGAAACTGATGACTTGGACACTCTTGAAAAGTTTCATCCCTCCTTATGCATAGATAATATTATAGACTTGGAAGGATTTTGAATTCCAAGTGTGAGAGGTGCATGGGCAGGAGTTATTTGTGATTGTCATGAATGATTTATCATGGTCAAAGGAATAGGAATGATTAGGGACTAATCCAATGCATGTGGGGGAATGTTAGTAACCCCTACCCTTTAGATTAATCATTAGACCTGACCCTAGGTAGTAATGAGGTAGTTTTCAAAGGCAAATCATGGAGGCAATTTCATATGCAAGTAAAGATAGAATCTATACCACATTTGGAGAAGTTAAATGAGCTGAGGGACATTTATCCTTACTTTTTTTTATGACCTATATCATGCCAGATTATATTGATTTTGTAACTCATTCTCTTTTGTTGGCAAGTGTCTTAGTGACTCTTGAGCTTCCCTTTCTCTCTCCTCTCATAATTGCTATAAATTCTAGCCTTTTTTGTTGTTGTATGGATCTCTCCGCTTGGCTATGGAAAATCCCTACCAAATTTTTTCCTTAAACTAATAAAAAATGTTGTTTGACCTCATTCAATATTTCACTAAGTGCATGTTATGGTTTTTGGTCTTGTGCAAGTGTATTTTACTTACCTTTACATGTTACTCTTCCTAGTGCCTTATGTGGATTGAAAGCTCTCTTTTGCAGATCAACAAAAAGTGTCTAATGTGGATTGCAAGTATAGTGAGTAGCTCATAAATTAGTGTTTCTATAAGACCTATTGTCTAAGTCCTCCTAGCCTAAGCTCTCTTCAAGACCCCATGCTTGAAACATTGATGTAGAAGAGGAGTGTTTAGTTGAATGAAGTGTATGTGTGGGATTCTCTTTGGTTTCAGGTGCATTGTAAGTGGTGTGAGTAGACTATCTATTTGGTGCATCACCTCCCCTAGAATAGATTTGTTTTTAGTTATCTTTATCCCTTTTCACACCCCCAAAATTTAGTAGTATGTTTGGTCTATAGTGATACATCAAGGGAACTAGCCCTAATCTAGAGATCCACCTCAAACTTGGGTCACCCACAACCCTGAGGTGGTTCCACTGTGCCACTTGAATGAGGAGAAGACTTGTCATCTCCTCAAAGGGTACAATTTCAAGTGACAATAATATTATTAAAATGTATTATATTTATAATTAATATATATATCTAGATTCCAAAATTTCAATGTCTCATCTCCATATTAGTTGTATTAAAATACTTATTCAAGTTGTACATTGAATGTGGAACTCTACCAAAATCAAATTGTCTCTCATAATATCCTCATCCACCTTTGATAATAAAAAATAGCTAATAAAAAGTGCCACCACCTTATAAGTTAGGGATATTTTTGCAATAGGTAGACGGCATGTGTATGATATGGGCCCTCTCATGTCCAATGTCCCTTAAAATACCCTTTGTGTGTGTAATTTCACTATAGTTTATATGACTACCCACTTGAAAATGATTGTCCTAGAAAAATTTGGGGTGGGGATTTTTGTATAGTACACACGAATAAATATCTACTATACTTCTTGCATTATAGGGGGGATCAGAATGCAATTAATGATGTCATTTATGTTTATGAAACCTAAGACAATTTAGCATTCGAATCCAAGGCCATCACATCATGGTGTTTGAGTTTTGTATAATATCTTAAGTCAGGTGTCAAATATTTTTGTCCAATTGATCACTATATGAGATGTGGCTACATATTATGATATTATTGTCATGTTACCACTTTGATGGAGTGATGAATGTTTTTAGATATATCAACTATGGTACAGATCATCACAAAAAAAATTGTTATCTAGGAGTGGATCATTGTCAATCTTAATAAACCAACCAATCTGTGAGATCGTCAATTGAAGCAAGCTAGGATCTCACAAAAAGGGAGGTAGATTGTACAACTAAATCCAAACATGTACCATATAATTAATGTTGATTAGAATGCATTCGTTCATTATCTCCTTGTTCCCTACATCCAGAGTTTTTTCATGTTTTTGAAAAACTATGCTTAGTGTGTTCACATAATTGTTCTTAGCTTATATTATGCATCTTGATTCATGACATAATGGAGAAGTCTAGATAAAACACTCTCTAAAATGGGATTGTGGATCCTTTTTTCCTCAATATTCTTGTTTAGAGTTTTCAAAATAGAAGTTATTCCCCTTATGGTAGTAAGGATAGCAGTGTCAGAGCTTTCAATGTGGTTCTGATTTGCAGGTTGATTAGAATGGTAAATGTGGAGATTATCCCTTATATTTGGAACAAAAATCCATTGCATAAACTAGGGGGTTGAAGCTTGGCCAGGTGGTGATAAACCATGAGTGAGGGCAACATGGTATTATTACCTTGGAATATTCAACTGAGTAGGGAGAATGTGAAACCTATTGAGAGAAGGGGTAGGGATGGAGGGATTTTTTAATTTCTAGGAAAAATTTGCTCTTGAAAGGCCCTGGGAAGCAACATTTAGTTTTGGAAATGGAGAAGGAAGGAGTTTACCTCTATTTTCAAATTTTCATTGTAATAAAATCAGCTCTCATAACATCCTCATCCATCTTTGATAATAAAAAATGTTTAATTTAAAATTTAACATAGTCACATGTGTAGGTGTAATATATATGGGATAAGTGTTATCCATAAGTCCCTACAAATAAATATGCTTGCATTCTAAATGGTAACATGTTCATTTAAACTAATATTATATTATATTATATATTATATTATATTGTTATATGGGTCTCTTGGTGTATGACATCACTTGAAATACTTTGTCATTGCCCTTCACCATCATTGTGCAACTCACCTTGAAATATTTCATTATTTACATGTTTTATATGGCTTTTCCCTTTATTTTAGGGGTTTGAGCATGAGATTTATGTATATTGTCAACCCTAATGTAATTGTTTAATTATATATATATATATATATATATATATATATATATATATATATATATATATATATATATATATATATATATATATATATATCTGTGTGTGTGTTTGTATATAATATTTTATAATTTGTTATATACAATATCTTATATATTTTAATAGTGGCATGTTATTGAGGTTTGTACATGTATCTACACGTGCTAAACTTTAAGTTCATTCCCTGAAATGCTTTGTCATTATATTTTACCATAATTGTCTAGAGCACCTTGAAATATTTTATCACTTTCATGTTTTGTATAGCATTTTCCTTTCCCAATGCTTTGTCGTTGCTCATAATCACTCTGAAGGAACACATAATCTCATTTTCTACCATCACCTCCAATAGATATATCAAATTATTTTTGTTTGAAATCATTAATAACATATGATATAGAGTAAGCATTCATGGGTTTTAAGTGTGGTATGACTATCGATTTACACTTTCAATTTATAAAATCTCATTTGATAAAAAGTTAAAATTATGTTATCTCTTTTGGCATAAACTGCACCTTTGAGGAAACTACTAATAACTAATTTTATATTGATGGGGTCTTTGTGATTTTGGATTAAATAGTACATGGTTAATCTATCTTTAAATTAAAAGCCTTATATGTAGAATCATATGATCGTAGATCATTTCACGTGATCACAGATTCAATAACAGATATAGATTATGCTAAATAATGATTTTTAATTTATCCACCACACAAATTTAATTTTAACATTTAACATACAAACTACTTATCTAATATTTTAAGATGAACATACTAAAAGATATAATACCCTCTTATTTTAGACCTAAAAAACTATAATGAAATGATTTACTTTGGTAACCTAACAATCTCTCTAGCCTTAATCAATTTCTAAATGACTTCTTTGAATCCCATTATATCATGATAATAATCTTGATATAGTTACTCTTTATATAAATATACCACTAAAGCTCATGCCTCAAAGTTTCTGTATAAACCCTTTTGAAGGGATCCCATTTTTAAAAAGCAACCTCCTCAACTTGTATCTAGTTATTCTATTTATTTTCAACAACTTGTATCCAGTTATTATATTTATTTTCAATAACTTGAAACTAATTAAAATCATAACTACCTAGAATTACATGAAACTTTGGATACATGGCAATGCCTCTCAATCTTTAAAACCCTTAAATTAATACTTTCAGATGATTGTTAACATACATCCATGATAACCAACCTCTCGAATATATAAAATGGAAACTCATGTGGCGTAAACAAATCCCCATCAAGCCTAATTAGAGTCCTTTGGCTAAAAAAGAACCAAATTCGTATAAATTTTAGAGAACCAATCAAAGGACCAACTATACTTTTGCATTTACTTTGGCATTCATCTCATTAATTTTGACATATATTATAGGAATCAAAAAGTTGCAAATCAAATTATATGCATCAAAGTGTTTCTATCTAGATAATAAAATTCAAACCACATAAATAAAATGTTTATTTTTAGGGGTCCAATATGTAAAAAAGGGGTTTTAAATTGATATAATAATAGATGCACTCTAAAAAATAAAATGACATAAATAAATTATCACTTGTTTAAATTCTTGAAAAATATTAATCAAGTTGAAATAACATATTTCAGTGCAAATTGACAACATTCCTTTCTCTAAGATATGGTGAAGCAACAAAACCTACAACACTTCTAATGGTATTATGTTATCCTTCCCGTATAATTGATTTGTAACATATCTCTTGAATTAAAGCTCAAAATAATCGAATAAGATTAGTAAAATTCTATTTGTTCTTTCGCACATCTAGATTCACTAACCATTCTTTCAACACCTCACAATTTTTTTTTCCTTCTTCCATTTAAATACCCAATCTACATTATATTTGAACTCTAACTTTGGTAATTTTAACATTTTTTGAATGGGAAAATAAGTCACATAGACTATCATTTTACCACTTGACGCATGCCATCTACCATGTTTTCTTCACAATTGTGAAGTCCAATATGAATTATGAACACATGAATTCTTAGATTTCTCTTATACTCTATGTAAGTATGGCACACTAATTTCCCTTGCTTATTCCACCTTTTTATCAAAATCTTCCATCATTTTGCTAGGCTGCAATGCATCTCTAAAATAGAGTTATAACTCATTTTGGTTCTTCCTTCTAAAGGTATGTGATGTGATAAAAAAAATCTCTTGATCTACTTGTTTTGTAGCTTTCTTTGGTGCAATACTTAGATGAAGACTATAATCTCAAATCAACTAAATATACATTTGAACTATCAACGACAAGCTACTAACACTATATAAAACACTCTCTTGTAAATCTAAAGTGTGTAATGATGGATATATGGATGGTATGTATGCTTAAAATCCTTTCACCATTTTTTTCTTAATAAAACATCAACTCCAAATTTGAGATTTCAAAACAATTACTCCACACATTATTTTGAATTCTATGCTCAAGGTTTCAAATCATGACTTAAACTTTAAAAACTTGAGGTGAAAATACTTAATTCAATTAAAAATAGTGGCACAAAAATTAAACGAGCATCGAACACAGGGTGTGATCATGCTTCATGGAGCACTAAAGGTGATTTTTAAAAAATCAAAAATAATCCAATACGTGAGCTCAGGAGATGTTAAAACTTGTTAACATCTTATGAACCTAGAGGAAATGCAAATTCGCATAAGAAATAACATGCACTAGATGAAATGAAAAGGGGGATCATCAATTGTGAATCTTAAAGAAAAATGGTAACTTCAATTATATATATATATATATATATATATATATATATATATATATGGAAACTATTTCAAGAGAGATGCCATATTTGAATAAGACCCAAAGAGGTAAGGGTATCTCTTCCATCAAAATCACCCCTTGGCCTGCCCCCTTCAACTTACTCAAAGTCAAATAAGTTAGTGTTAAGTTATTATCTCAGTCAAATAAAATAAAACCACATAGATAAGACACTTAGAAAGATATCATCACATAGGGTGGTTCGACAACACAAGAAAGATAAAATAAATGATCAATTAAAAAGGAGATGGTTCATGAGATGAGATTTAATATATGGCACACTACCATCACATGGAGCTAAATGACTAAAAATAGGAAAATAATATCAAAATAAAAATCACCTTGAATAAAGCAACCTCAAGAAAATTACAAGTGTCCAATCCTTAGATGTCTCTAAAATAAAAATATCAATGAGAAATAGTGAAAATATTATAAATAACAAGCTCTATAAATTGGTGAAATCATAATTCTATTAAAATAATAACCCTAAAAAAATTCCAAACAATAATTATCCACACCACGAGGCCCAAGACCAAATGTACGAGGGATAACTGAGTTTTGGTTATCTAGAGTAAATGGACAAAGCTAATTCAGAAAAAAATAACTAAACACATTCAATGGAGTGAAAGTCTTACTTGCCAGAAATGCAACTTCTATTCATTAATAGAGAATAGGGAAAACTGGTATAATGTGCTACAGTGCATGTTTTACATAGTGCATACACAGATCATGCTATTTGTGTTATGAATGTGTAAAGCATTGACCTTATGTTGGATGTGTATGCTACATACATATATAATTAGAATACAAGAGTGATTACAACCATTGTCAGTTACCAAGAATATAGTTGTATCGATTCATATTCTAGGTTGTATGATGGTTAGTGAACCCCTTAGAGTACATGGCCAAGGTGAGGCAAAACATGGATGTGTTGTGGAGTCCAATAATTTGGTGAGGCATGTGAAACTATGAGGTATGCGAAGATACAAACTGTAGAGTACACAAAAGTTGGTGAGCTAGCATAGAACTTATGTGGTATACGAGTTTGTGAATTACAGTGCAGAGCTTCCAAGTGTAATATATTATAGGCACAAGGGGAATATAAGTTTATGAGCTTAGCACAAGACTTATGCGGCACACAAGAATACAATTTGGGAAGTGCATAGCAATGAGTGTGTAGTGTGGAGTGTGCAGGGGTCAATGCATATAAGTATGTGATATGGTGCAAGACTTGTGCACATGACTTTGAGCAAACTTCAGGCCAAGAATGCACAATATTGGGTGAGAGGTACATGACCTGCAAAATAGAGTGAACAAAAAGTAAGCTCATTTATGTGGGGACTACACATAGATCATTCACCCTTTCTTGAAGAGAAATGGTCTCTATTATGTTAGTGCATAATTGCAAAAAATGCACCTAAAGTTATTGTGAAGTGAACCACTTGGCCTGATCAACATATTGC
The DNA here is from genome assembly GCA_037957365.1 of Torreya grandis. NCBI lineage: Eukaryota > Viridiplantae > Streptophyta > Pinopsida > Cupressales > Taxaceae > Torreya > Torreya grandis. Next base: position 324,411 of record JARHVA010005081.1, on the reverse strand, counting down.
CCAATCTTGACCATTCAAAAAAGTGGATGTGTGCCATGGCAGGTGCATGTGTTTATTGCTTCGATGATCTAGTCCTTCATTGTAGGATGTAAGTGGTCAAGATCTAAAATAGAAGGATATTATGTCACTATTGGCTTAAAAAGTGGTGAAGTGTAAGTCTTGAGAAGTTCCACATTGAAGACTAGGTTCTGCCCAAGTATCGAGGTAGATCAAGAATGAAGTCATTCTCACCAACTATGTGCAAAATGGTGTAAGGACCATAGTACATAGGTTTGATATTCTTATGTGGCTTTTGAATCACTCCTTCTGAAGTTACAACTAGACTTAATCACCAACTCAAAATGCATGAGATGTTCAATGTGCGTCATAGCACTCCTTATATTTAGCTTGAGTATGAGAGAAAATCTACTAAAATTGTAGGTAAATAGACTAGATGTGGAGCAGAAACATCTTGTCTTTATTCGCTTCTTGTTCATGTGCATGCATCTCATTTCTTGATGGTGTGAGATAAGAGATGTCTAGAGGTGTCGAGGGTTGAAACCCAAGACATGTCTAGAATGGACTATGGCCAGTAGAGCTATGAAGAGCCCTGTTATAGGCCTATTGAATTTACAATAGATTTTCATCCCAAGTATGAACATGTATGTGGTTGTACATTTATAGAAGATGAACAAGTGTGTGACTGACCACTTCTATTTTCCTATCTATTCAAGGATGAAAAGTTTTTGACCAATCCAGTTGCATATGCAACAATTTCCATAATGCTTGCCAAAACAAAGTCATAAAGCATGGATCATGGTCAAAGATGATGGATGTGGATAACCCAAAGTGAACCCAAACATGGTTGCAAAACGTTTGCATAGTACTAGCTACATCAATGTCTTTTTTGCATGTAACCATGATGGCCATTTTGGAAAATTGATCCACTATAATGAACACAATATCATGTTGTCATTTCATCATAGGCAATCTAGACATGAAATCCATGCTGATAGATTCCCATGGTCTGGATAGAACTGGTAGAGGTGTGTAAATTCCCAACTTCTTATTTATGAGATTAGTGATGTAACAAGGAATACAAGACTTGATGTGGCACTCCACATCAATACGCATAAGCGACTAGTAGAAGTGTGATTGTAATGCGACTAGTCTTTGTCATGTTGAAGTGTCTTGAGGTCTTGGTGTAGTGTGCCTTGTAGATGCGTCGTTGGTGAGGTGAACTATAGGGAACACACAGATGTCTGAGCTAGTAAAGAAGCTAGTAAGACAAATAGAACTCCTGAAATTATGTAGCTTGTACAAGGCTAGTGTAAGTTATTGTGAAGTCTTGATCAACTAAGTAGAGAGGAATCTGGTCTTGTAAATTATGATCACACGTGTCCAACACTATGATGAATGTGTGAACCAATGATCAACTAAGGAAATTTGTGGCCTTGTTTTCCTTCCCTTTATTATGGATTTCATCCTTGGTGTTTTGGGCCTAGATTTCCTCGTGGCTCGAGGATGTCTATCCACTTTGATGCATCAAATCCTGACTTCTAGAATTTTTTGAATTCCCTTCCTATTCAGAGAAGTTTTGGTGGATTTAGAGGTTTTAGGGGTCATAGAGGTTTTTGAGGACAAAGGTTTGGGGCCCGTACCCAATCCTAGAGTAGTTCTTCACACTTAATTGAGCACCATCTTGAGCATGACCCTTATTTGCAGTTGTAGCCTCCTATATTTAGAGGGGAACTAATTGACCAACCTCTACCAGCCCATCAATTTCCTGACATTAAGTCATAAAATCGATTAAATAAAGAGGTGGCTCATGTTAAGGACCTTAGTAACATTGCCACTATTTCATATATTCTTGCTCCATCTAATATTGAACTCGACGAGAAATGTAGGAGATTGAACCTTTTGGGAGCCCATAGTGAGCCTATTTTGAGATCTGAGAGATTGAATCTGAGGGGTCAAGGATTTGGTAGTAAAAGGAAGTCTGTTGACATTCTTGATCATGTTGCTAAAAAGGATGCTACTGAGAAAGGTAAAGAATTTGAGGCACCCAATGAGTTTAGGAGGCTTAAAAAGGTGAACTTGGAAGTTGATGACAACACGTCTGAGATAGGCACTAGATTACTAGCTTTTCTTGCATCTAAAATGGAGTATAATGTTTGTCTTGATCAGCAAGACAAACCTATTATAGAGGTTTTATCAGATTTGGATGATTATTGGTTATCTAGGGAATAACTTTGTTTATTCAAAAAACATGATGCAATTTTAAAACTTATCTTGGTATTTATTTTTAAATACATGGATAAAATAGATATTTTGAGATATATTTAATATATACTTAAGTTTAAAGCATAAATTTCATTATAGTTTAAACAAGAGTAGGATTTATCAATTTATTATTTATTTTATGATTATTTATGTGTCCTACTTTATTGTTAATAAGATGGGGTCCCCACTCGTTAAGATTAGTACCCGGGTTCTTTCATTTAAATAATTTGATTTAATCAAGACTTTAGAGTCTTAATTAATCTCTCTATATATTATATCTTAACTAATTGACTTTATAAGTCAATTTGTTAACCTTAACTAATAACTAACTAAAAGTTAGTTATAACTGATTTCATAACTAAAGTTGAAGGATAAAAGGAGATCAAACTTTCATTTGAAGATAGAAGTTCAACAGGTATTGAAGACTAGAGTATTATTCTAAAGTCGTTCATTTATCTCTTCTTTCTATGCAATTTCTCTTAGATAGTACAACTTTTGTAGATAGACCTAATGGTACTTTATCTGACATTTGAGTAATAACTTACATAACATATGTATATCTAGTTATATTTGTCATCTATTATTGATTATCTAAAGTTTTCTAAGTCTAATATCTTTTGATGACTGTTATTTATAGTCCTATGCACAGAATTCAAAGTATTCAACCTAAAAATGATTATCACTTTACATTGTTTGTGACACTTCATTGATCTAATCAATTGTTGAGTTGTCCTTTTTCAAGTTTTTGTATTAAAAAATATTGGAATTCTCATTTCAAATATGTTCTTATGTTAAGACAACTCTCATGTTGAGACTCGCAACTCTTTTGTAGATATTTGACTTACTTTAATAGATGAATTTAAGTTTTCTTTAATATCTTTAGTTTTTGTTTATCTTTATGGTTTAGTTTAGTATTTTCAGAAGTTTATTAATAGTAAGTTAGTACCAACTGTTAATGTAGTTTTTAGTTTAAATATTTTCTAGTTTATTATTTACATTTTTCTTTAGTATACCTTTAGTAGTTGCTTTAATTACCTTGGTTTTGTTCTAATGCTTCATTTATTTAATCTCTACTTTTAAAAGTTTAATATTGTTTTGGATTGTCTCTTATTTTAGGTTTACTCATTAGCTCATTACTTATTATAGCAGTTTTTATAGCATTATGTTCCTTAGTTTCTAGGTTTTAGATTAGTTTTACTTTTACCTTGTTCTCTTTCTAATTTCATGGTAATCTTTTTTGTTCATTTTTTCTTTCTTGTTTCATTCTTTATTTGTTGTTTGTCTTTCTTTTTATTTTCTATTAGTGTATTCTTATCACTTGGCTGGATAATGAACAATGGAAAAATGTAATGAAGTGTATTTTCATACACATATCTTCAGAATCAGATTTCTATTCTTCAAGAGATTGTCTAATTAATTGATTATTTCTGTCGGATAGGATAGATTATAGATTCATATTTCAACTAATTCTTAATTAATATATATTCTCAATTATGATAATAGAATAAGTTACTTTGATAACTTATTAATTATTTTCCCATAAATTATTATAAACCCCTTTACGTCTATAGGATCTTAAAACTAACCTTTAGAACCCCTACGATTAGACTGGTATGATTCCAATTTGACCTTTACAATAGGCAAAAGGGTTGATTCATTAATGTGATAATTTTTTTTGTCAACAAAATCCTCTATAAAAGCCAAGTCCATTCCCCACAAGCCTAGTCCACCCATCTCTCATGAATCCTTTCGTGGCCCTCTCTTTGAATCCACTCTTCATCCCTCATCTCCCTCTCACACATCACATTAAATACCCCATGATGAAAGGTCAATAGCAGATAATGCATCTACAAATAGTATCATTACATCTTGTACATCAGAGTCAGCTTCAAAGTCAGCATCTGAGGTCTTATCTTCCTTAGGATCATGTTCAACACTTGTATTAAAATTAGATTCCTCCTTAAAAACATCATCCCTCATTGATGTCGATAATGCCTATTTTTTAGAGGATACCTATCATCCATATACCTCTGATTCATTACCAAGCATATATTTTGATTCCATTCTAGATGATGACATCATAAATGAGTTTTTACAAGCTTTATCTATCGAAGGTTGTCAAAGTGAGTCTGATTCTCCTTTGGATGCATCTACTATAGCTAGTCTTAGTGATCCTTTTGATAATCTTGAGGATATTTTCTCTGATGTCAAAATCAGGTCTCCTAAGAACCCCTATGAAGACTATGCTACCCCATCACCACTCATTGACCTCATCATGCCCTCACCACCATCTTCATCCATCATGCACCCTTTTCTTCCCATTAGCAATCATTTAATCACTTCCCTCCATAAGGATGAACAAGAGCATGCATCATTGGACCCTTCTTTGAGTAATATAATATGTGCCACGAATCCAAAGGTCCAAGACAATATTCCAAAATTCATAAATCATGATCAAGCAATCTTTAATCCCATCAATCAAAATCAAGAAGAATCAGATCATCGGCCTAATCCAAAAGAATTTATCCCTAGTGAAGCCCATAAACTAGCACTAAGGACCCATCAAAGTCAAAATAAAAAATCAATCTCCCTTGGTGAAGCCCAAAATCAAGCACCAAGGGGTAGTCAAAATCAAATCTAATCAAATGATCAAAATCAGATGGTCGAAAATCCATCAAATAATTAGATCAAAGATGAACCACATCATCAAAGCATCTTGGATCTCCTATAGTCTTTTGTCATATGGCACCCATCAAATGAAGCATGTCCCACATCTCCAATGATGTATGCAACTATTATCCCTAATCCTCCATCACCTATCACCCCATCCTATCACAATCCCATCATTAATTTTAGTCTTAATCCTCCATCACCCATCACACCATCATATCTTAATCCTATCATCCATTCAAGTCATATACATCAAAATCAAGCTCTAATCGAATCCATACCCCACATCCCTGACTTGGGAAACATTGTCTCTCCTAGGGGCAATGACGATACCTAGTCTAGATATCTAGAGGGGTCACCATCAAGAATCACTAAAGGCCTCAAGACATCTAGGCATCTGCATCCATCACAGAATGGGTGTTGGCTAAATAATCCATCAAATTTTTATGCCTTGTATTTCACACATCATCTAATAAATCAAGATGCCCAATAAAAAGTATAAAAAAAATCGTTCCTCCAATGGTGAAAACCAGTCTTCTGGCACCTTGGGCAAGTACCATGATAAAAACTAGTTTCTGACATCATGGTAAAATAATATATTGTCTACATTATTCCTCAACATTTGAGGACAAATCCATCCATTTCATATCCCCTCCATCCTTCCCTCTTGTCACATCCCTCATCAACCTTGTCCATATCACCCATCTTTATCCATATTATCCCTTAGTTTATTGACCATATCCCTAGGTCCACATCATGTCCTCCATCCTATCTCTTCTTCCTTCCCATCTTGACTTGTTTAAGAAAGTGAAATGTGTCTTGATAAACATCCCAAAACCATCTTGTCATATCCTCCAATGGACACCTAGACAACTAAACATCTGGTTCCTTCACGATGTGGTCATTAACTATCCCTAGTCCATTCATCCTTGGCACCCGTCATCGTCATCCTTTGTCATCCCATCCATCATCTCTCCATCTTTTTCTTGGTTTATAGGCTCAGTATTCCCTTTGCTAGTAACCCCATTTGTACATTTTATATACATATACCTCAAAAATCCCTAAAATTTGAAAAATGTCAAAAAACCTATAAATCATAAAAATTTGAAAAGCCAAAAATAGGCCATTATGTCTTATCTTCTACCTAATCCCCTCATCCCATCCATTTCCATGTCATTTACCTTTTATTATCCCCCATATTTGGATACAACATCTAGGCTTGGACCCTGATCTAAGTGGTCACCCATCATTTCATCATCTTTTTAGCTAACTATTATTGGCACACATCACCTTGTCAAGATTTTCATCTAGCACCCATCATTTCCCTATCAATGCCTTTTCATACTTAGCACCCATCAATCATCACTTTGTTAGTGTGAAAGGTACTTGATCCCATCACTATCTTTATCATTTCCTTTCCATGTCTAGCACCCATCCAATCACTTTTGCTAACATGAAAGGTATTTGATCCTATCATCATCTACTAGTCTCCTTGCTAGATTGGATCCTTACAGGGCCTTGTCTGTTGGTAATACTTGGTCATTAATTATGTAATCATCATCCTTGGCCACTTTTTGACTCAATTTCAAGACCAAATTAGTATTCAAATACCTTCTCCCATTATCCATCTTTCTATCCTGAACTAGGGGAAACATCCAAATCCTAATCCTAATCATTATTATCCTATCCAAATCCAAGTCCATCCTAAGTCCATAATCCCATCACCCACTCACTCATCCCATCATTAGGAAAGACATTAGGGTATTTTGTGTGTGTGTGTGTGTATGTGTGTATATATATATATATATATGTTTGTATGTGTTGCTTGTTTGTTGTTTATCTCATTTGTATGACTATATATATCTGGTTTGTCTTATGTTTTGATTGCATTGTGTCTCTTTTTATCTATTGGGTAATGAACGAGGATGTTATGAGGACACCCAAAATACCCTCAAGGATGCAGAGCTCAATACTTGCCCATGTAATTTGGCACAATGTCCTCTTGGTCATATCGATATCATGGGGCATACTACCAAGTACCATATTTTTGGATTACTTGGACTATGATGAACTTTATGACATTTGTGATGGCTTGATCTCATCATCCTTTTCTTCATCATAACCCATCCAAATAACATCTAATATTTTATCATCATCCCCTCATCTAAGCCATATCCTATCATCACTAATATCATCCTTTAATCCCTAACCATCATCATCATTGTCCTCTATCCTCTCATTAGAACTACATCAACTTGAGGTCTTTCCAGACTATGTAGGCAACACTTAGCCACATTTTTGTGCCCAAGGATAGCTTGGCCACTATCTCTTTTCTTGCTCCCTTGCATGTGTCTTTACTAAGGACCTCATCCTAATCCTTTTGGTCACTTGATCATATCATTTCTTCTTTAGAGTCAATAGCATCATATTGATTGATTTAGCTTTGAGCTACACCCATCATTAATCTCATCAAAAAAATCTTATCTTGGATTATATCTCTCCCTTGCATGCATCCTTACTTGGGATACATCTAAAGCTTTTGGGCCTTTAATCCTATCATCATTTTATTATGGTTGATTCCCCTTGGGATGTGTCTACAACCATGGCACCCATCATCTTTATTCCTTATGCATGTGTCCTTGCCAGGGGCATCATTATTAATTTGTAGCTCATTGCTCAATGTCGACCTCATCTTCTTCATCTTCTATCAAACATATGGTATCCCATCCCCTCATCTATCCATCTCATCCCACCCATCATTTCATCTTTTGAGTGGCCATTCGGCTCATCTTTCCCTACATGGCCCCTCAAGGGGGCATCATATTCCTTAACATCATATACTAACATTCATCCATGAAATGGTTTTTCTTTGAAAGACCATTACTCCTTCTACTTCATCCACTTGCAATGCTCTTTCAAAGAGGGGCAAAAGGTATGCACTCAAAATCATTCACTCTATTATAGTTGACCAATATTTTTATTAGTCGACACTAATTCTACTTAACCTATTTTATTCTGCTAATTTATCTTATTTCTAACCATAAATCTAATATCCCCTTCAATTAATCTATATTCACTAACCTTACCCATCCCCACTCTTTTATTAATTCCTCTTAATTCTCCCATTGTCCTAATTTAATCTTATTTATCTATTACATGGAAATTTAAAAATCCCATAACCCCACCTACCTAAATGCTAACCTACACCCTAGCCTTTCCTATATCCCTATGTCTCTAATCCTCGCCTAATCCCCCATCTAACCCCCACCTAATCTTCCATTATCTCTAAGATAATGGAGAAGTCTCTAAAATTGGAGACTTCCCTCCAAGTCTCTAGAAACCTCTAATTCTAGAGGTTTCCCAAGGAATTTAATATTCCTTAGATAATATAGAGCCATTGATCTCATCTCCCTAAATTCAAATAACAACCCTTGATTTTCCCTCCTAAAATCTATATAAGCAACCTCTCCCTCCACCCTCAAACCAATTAGAGAATCCATACCAAAACCATGTCAAAATGAATCTATAAATCTTATAGCCAATCCATGTCCAAACATCTATTGAATCCTCCACCAACAATCCAACATCAAGCTATTATGGTTTCAATCTAAGTCTAATCATCTAATTTCAAATTTTTGAAGGAGGTAACATAAAATAAGGGATTCGATAAGCCATTTTATCATTCTGATTTGTTTTATAAATCCTTCCTATCACGTAGTTTGTATTTTGAGTTGGATTTAGCTTATTTAAATTCATATAGAACTCAAAATCTCTCTACAATGTGTATTACCTTTACCTCATAATTTAATATGGTGTGTTCATTTATATTTATATTTAGTTCTCATAACGAGGGTCTTAGTGTTTCTTTTTACACCTTGGGTGAGCACTTAGGTCTTTGGGCCTAAATGATATGCTAGTGTGGTAAGTGTTCATTGTCCTTTTTGTTGTGCTTTTCATATCCTATACAAGGTTAAGTTAATTTTTAAGTAAAATTATGATAAAAAGGCTTTGGATCAAATAATCTAGAGTTAGAGGAAGCTATTATGAGAGTGTATGTGTTTTAACATTTTAAGACTTAGTGAATGTAAATCCTAGGTTGATAAAGGGGATGAGTATAGTAAATCAAGGTAGAAATATGAAATAAATACAATCACTAATTTATAACATAATTAAATTAATTTTACCTTTCTAAAAATAGCAATAAATAATGTAAACAAGTACTTAGCTATAAAATAATTGAAAAGAGAGATTTGGAGGCTACAAACCAAGACAAAGGTTGATTTGAGTGTTGTAAATAGGATCTAGGTGTCAAAACCCTTCATAGATAGTAGCACCCTAATTATACAATATTATCATGTGGTGTTAGTTTCCCTATTCTAGCAATAGTGTCCTGTGTGCAAAACTGCTCTAAGCTTCTAGGTGCACCTGTGTCTAGGTATGTCAAGCCTATTCACGTGTGCATAAGTTTTGGATCTCTATAGATGACCTATTTTAACTAATTTTATGTGTAAACCCTAAACCTCCATATTGTTAGGGCATTTGGTTGTCACAAGTAATAAAATGTGTTGTTAGTGGGGTAGGTTGTACATCTTCAACACCCTATTGTGATGAGAGTTTCCTATATACTAGTACTTTGAAGAGGGATCAAGCCCAATGTAGTTCTCCCCACCTAAGTGTTGGTGCAAGTACAATTTAATCTAGTATGAATGTTGGATTGAGTGATTTTAATGTGCTTAAAATTAAAAACCTAAGTAATATGAGCTTATGAATGTTTTATATGGTTGTATGTAGAAGTAAGGCAAAATAGGGATTGATAACCTTGATTGTGCATAACTTGTTCTAAGTTTGTTTGTGTAATTTACATTTAATTTTCATATAATGATTAGAGGGCTAAAAGTCACGTATATATACTATTACAGTGTTTGTGTGGATCTTAAAAGAGGTTTAGGCTGACCCTAAGTGGTAATTGATTTGAAAAGATATCCATTGGCAGAAAAAAGAGGGAAAAAGATAATGTCACAAAAATTAGGACATTAACGTAATGGGGTGTTATTGTCCCTATTATGGCACTAGTGTCTAGGTGGTAAAACTTGAGGCACTAAGAGCCAGGATGTCAAAGTGAGGGTCTGAGACTACTTTAGGGATGTTTAAGGATGCATATGGCCAATACAAATGCTAGATAAGTGTCTAAGTAGGCCCTAAGATAGGTCTGGGATTAAGCTAGGGATGGGTGGTCTCAAGTAGCACTCTTATCACTCAAGTGTCATTTTTAGGTGATTACATTTGCACCCCCCCCTTAATTCTAGAAATGCAACAAAGTGAAATGACTAGGATAAAGGAAAAAGAAGCATACTTAGAATTACCTTATAGGTGAAGCCTGTGAATCTAGATCTAATTATATGAAGCATGTTCCCTTGCATATCTTGCAAGTGAAACATGCAAAGATCAGTCCTTACTTAAGAGATATCAAAAGTAAAGACAAAACTGATTAAAGATATAAAATTAAGTAAAGAGATAAGAGAAAGGAAAGGAATGAATACACCTCATTGGCTACACAAGCCAATGCATAAATCTAGTAACAACCTCTATGTGTGTGCATAATGATCAATCGATGAATAACCTGGATTGAGCTAATGGTTTGCTCAATCCTCATGTGTGAGTGGCTCACAAACTCAATCCAATTTGGACTCCATCATTGCCTACCCATATGTAGTAGATGCATCAGAAACTAAAAATGCATGATATAACTGGGTATGTGTCAGCTCCATAGCCACTCAAAAATATTAGGTAGCTCTGAGCCACTTGGAAATGCCAACCACTACAAATGGACTAAGACATGAATCTGATGAGTAACCTGAAAAATGGTGTCTAATGTGTAAAAAGTAGAGAATGACATCAAGTTTGTCATTCCATTTGATCAACTAGTGTATAAGTGAGCATACAAAAATAATGTGCCATGTGCATGCCTCCAAATCTGATATTTGAGTATATGGATTTTGGACTGTGTTGATGATAAAAACTATACAGTCAACGAATCAACTCTTTCGCCTATCACAAAGGTCAAATTAGAATCGTACCAATCTAATTGTAGGGATTCTAAAAGTTCATCTAAGATCCTAAAGATGTAAGGGGGTTTTTATTATAAATTTTAGAAAATAATCAACAAGTTATCAAGACAACTTATTATATTATAACAATTAGAAATTTATTTATCAAATCAAGAATCAGTGGAGATAAGAATCTATAATCTATTCTATTCGATAGAGAAAACCTATTAGTTAGATGGTCTCTTGAAGAATAAAAACCTAATTCTATAATGTATATGTATATTCAATTGATATATTTACTTCTTTGCTTAAAATGGTTTAGGTTAACCAAATAAAGAAGAAATAGATCAAAGCGAGAGAAAAAAAACTAACACATAAGCAAAAGTCAATCAAACTAAACAACTAATAATAAAACAAACATCTAATCCTATAGCAAAGAGAAATAAACCTAGAACAGAAAATGAATTAAGAAAGGAATCTAATCTAAACATGAAAGGAAATAAAAAATAAATAAAACTAACATAAAAAAACTCTAATAAAAGGGAAACTCTAATAACAGAAATAAGATTGAAGCAATGAACAAACTTAAAGTCTAAGAACTAAAAAAATAAAATAGAAACTTATTCTAATGATAGATAATTAAGATTGAAAACTAAAGAAAGAAGACAATTCCAAAACTTATAAAATCCAAAAGATTAAACTAAAATGAAAAAACCTATAGTTATCAGATTAAATAAAGAAAAACTATGACAAAATACAAAATCAAATTAAAATCAAGAACAGTCTACTAAACAAAAAGCTCTAATAAACAATCTAACAAGAATGAAAATAAACTAGACTAAGATAAATAAGCACTAAATTTTAGAATGAACCTAATATGAAATTGATAAGAAAACTAAATAACTTTAAATAAAAATAAATAGAACAAAACTAATAAGTTAAGATCTAATTTAAATAGAACTAGATAAACCATAAAACTAACAATAAGATAAGATAAATACAAAATTAAAAAAATGCTAATAAATAAAGTAAACTGAAATAAATTTAATCTAACTATTAAAATTAATCTAAGTAAAACTAAAACAACCTCTATGAAACCTATCACAATCAAAAATGCATAGTAAATAGAACTAGTTTAAGAACTAAAGAACAAAACTAAACTATTTAAATAGAAAAGACAATAGATTAAAACTATATCTAATAATAAAATAGATTCAAAAAAATATGAAAGATTTATTTATATTAAAATTAGAGTTAATTATTTACAAAAGATTTGTGAGTCTCACAATGAGAGTCATCTTAGCAAAAAAGAGTAAATTTCAATGAGAAAACCAACATCATTTATTTACAAAACTTGAAATGACAACTTTGCAAACAAATAGATCAATAAAGTGTCACGAAAAAATGAAATGATCATTATTATTCAAGTTGAATACTTAAAATCTATGCATAGGACTATAAATAACAATCCTCAAAAGATATTAAATTTAGTAAACTTCAGATAATCAGTAATAGATATTAAATATAACTGGATACAATTGTGTTGCATAAGTAATTACTCAATCATCAGATAAAGTGTCATTTGGTCTATCTGTAAAAACTGTACTATCTCAGAGAAGTTGCATAGAAAGAAGATATAAATAATGGACTTCAAAAAATATTTAAGTCTTCAATACCTGTTGTGCTTCTGTCTTCAAATGAATACTTGATCTCCTCTTATACTCTGAACTTAGTTATGAAATAAGTTATAACCAACTTTAGTTAGTTACTGGTTAATGTTAACTAAATGAGTTTTAACAAAGTCAATTAATTAACTAAATTTAGTTAAAGACAGATTAAGTTAAAACTTAAAAAAAATTAATTTGATCAAGGTATTAAAAAATAATATACCTAGATACTAAACCTTAACGGGTGGGGACCCATGTTAAAAAATAATATAGTAGGATACACATTAATCATAAAATAATAAATCAAAATTGACAAATTCTACCTATATTTTAAACCATAACGCATTTTAATTTAAACTAAAGCATATATAATTATGTCAAAAACTCTAAAATTACTATATATATCCAAATTTATCAAGTCTGAAGTATCAAAGTGTCAAGCCCAAAATATTAGTTTAGCATGAAAAAATTCAACACTAATAAAAAATTATCCATTGGATAACCAGTAATCTTTTAAATCAAATAAAACTTTAATTGTCTTGCTCATGTAGACAAACGTTGTACTCTATCTCAGTTGTAGGAAAAGGCAACAATCTAGTTCTCGAGTCAGATGTGTTATCATCAACTTTCAACTTGATCCTTTTTATTAATCTGACCTCTCTAGATGTTTCAGGCTCAGTCCTTTTCACAACAAAATTCTTTTCAATAGTTTGAACTAGAATGTCCATAGTTTTCCTCCTATTGACATATCCTTGCCCTCCCAAACTCAACCTTTCAGACCTCAAAAGGGGCTCACGATGGGCACCTAACAAGTTTAACTTTCTAGATTTTCCACCAAGGTCTGCATTAGATGGGGCAAGTGTATCTGAAAGAGTGGCCATATTCATAAAGTCTTTGACATGAGTTATTTCAAATTCAAGCTGATTAGATTGATCAACAAGCAACTGATTAGCAGGCAGTGGTTCATCAATTGGTTCACCTCTAAAATTAGGGTAATGCGGTGATAAGAAATGACGATCGTGCTCTAGATGATAAGAAGAGCTACTTTGTGAGTGTGTACAAGCTCCAAACTTTTGATCATGAAAGCCCTTATGACCTCTATAGCCTTTATGGATTGGGTTAGCAGGCAAATTATTCAAAATATTCTAGAAATTTGGGTCATAAGCATCGAAATGGATGGGCATTCTTGTGCCTCTAGGAAACCTAAGCCCAAAACACCCAGCACAGAACCTAACCCTATTAGAGCTTCTGCTATGACCTGATTGAATACCTCTATTACAATTCTACCCACATCCTCCATCATTATTACTCCCATTTGGCTGGTCCCACCCAGACATACTAAAAATTTAAAAATATAGCAACAAAACTAAGTTTTGAAATAAAAGACTAAAGCAAAATTTTAAAAGAGACTGAAATCTACACTAGAACCATTATTTTGTGTCCGAATTTAAACCACATTGATTTTCAAAAGAAACATAAATTTCTGATATCAATCTTTATTCAATTTTGATCTCAATACTTATCTTTAAAGAAAAATTCAAAACCTCAATATTGAGATAAAATTTCAAATGTGACTTCATGTTTCCAAACTTAAAACCCATTCAAAATATCCACATATATAAATATATAGATTTTACCATTTTCAAATACCACAGCCAACTGATCAATCCTCAAATTTCAATAAAATAATTACAATTCCCATATTTGTTTAAACCCAATCTAAATTGAAATCAAACTAGAATTCTAAAAGATCATCACTATACTCAATGTATCATAAGCTATGAACTGTATTTAACCATTCGAGCACTCTTTATCCCACAGTTATCAACATGAAACCAAGATCACTTAAAATTTATGCAAACTGATCAAAATGATGCACACTATTGAGCCTATGTAAAATATTTCACCATATTTACTTTATGATTTCAAAAATACTCAAAATATGGCAATTTGAAACACCATTACCATTTCCAAAACATTTGAAAAATTACATATATAGTTCATAAAAAAACTATATATGTAATAATATTCACTAAAATTATTCATAACCTAAGCCATCACCATCTTGTCTACTTTATACAGTCTCAACAAAAATAAACCCTAATTTGAAATGAACTACATACAAAGCTTCTGTATGCTTAACTTCTCAACAAACTTCAAAAACCAAAAACCCATGAATTATACATGAAGAAAATTGACAAGCATCTGAACTTTAAATATTTGTAAAACCCAAAAGGAAAAGCCATTGTAAACTGAGAAAAATCTTCACATGAATATCGTGCATGAAACCCTAAACCAAATTTTAAGCATGACAAACTTCAATATTTTATATGTAACTAGACATGATTTCTCATACTTAGGCAAACAAATCTAACCTTCACATACCCAAAAAAACAAATAGTCTATTTTTGAAAAAATTAGTCATCATTATAACAAAAGCTTCCTTCAAAATAGATTTTACACAAAAATATCAAAAATACAAAACCCTCGACAAATGCAAACCAGTCTGCATATTCATTTTATATCATCTTCAAAATTTGAGGATTAAAACCTAAATGCATTCAAATTTTAAACTTTTTTCTAAGCATGTAGAGGCTTTCTCAACTATAAGAAATCATCTCCTTTTCTTCTCATGACTGTATGTATATTTTCCAGAAAACTGAGTCATGCAACTCATGAAAATCAACTTGCAGATATATCAAAATATTTCCAAAAGTCGACATAGAAACTCAAATGAAAATTTCATGCAAGTTCTGAGCTTTATCATTCTACATAAACCCATAAATCAAATCGAAAGCATTCTTAACCATACAGAAAAACTAAAACCTGCATGTTCATCAAGATTGTCATAACTTCAAAAAGGTATGTATGTGAAAAATCTACTAGATTTCTTTATATATTTCTTGATTAAAACTCTTGCTTATCTTCATGCAAACAAAACATTAAAACTTATCCTTTTTCCTTTCAAAACCTTCATTCATCTGTAGAATTTTCAAGAGAGAGTGAAAAAGCTTGCTGTGAACATACCTAGCTACCACAATCAAAACTTTGCTTAAAATTCCCTTCAGCCTCTACTCTACAACTCAACCCCTATCTTGCCAAGGCTTCACTTCTGCTAAGATATTTGCAAATAAATGCATGAAATGAAGAAATCTAACTTTTTATTTGCCACCCTTCGAACTGTAACCGCTCCAATGACATGTTAAACAACTATTGGTCCACATTAATTCTTGTGTACTTAGAAATCCATCAAATTACTTTACCAACCCTGACAAATCTAGCAAATGACTATTCTTCTTGCTAAACACTTTGCTAAGTTCTATCAATCGAGGGAATTGATTAGTCATAAATTCTCAATTACTGCCAAATATCCAAACAATCTCAAAGCACATAGCCTTACTTAAATACAAATGCCAACTCATCAACCTTGAAATCAAATTTATCGAATGGTGTCCAACTCATTAATGTCTACTTGTCACCAATCGAGGGGATCATAACACTTAAATATGAATTCAAAATTACCGATTAATTAAGGTAAGTGACCAAGGTTTCCTTAGTAATAGCTAGTCCTATGACCAATTTTCATAATAAAAATTTAGAATTGCAAGCATATTTATTTTAGCATCAAAGAATGATACCATACCATGAGTATTAGAATAAATCCCTTTAGGTAAATGCATGCAAATTTAAACTTTATAAAGTTCCACGTACCTATGTTATAGTAAAGTGAGTTCCTTGTAACAATTATACAAATTTGAAAATTATATCTAACTTATACATCTTCAAGGTACCAAGAATGAGAAATATGAACTAGAATTATGATCACAAATTGAATATTAACCCAAGTCTGAAAACAATCTAAACTTTAATATGCCAAATATTATTCTGTAACTTGTGTCGGGAGATCAATCAAAATAAACTATATTGAGCACCACTGAGCCATTTCCAAATAACCAACATATCAAATAGTGACAAACTGAATTATTCATATCAGAAATGAATTGCAATGTTTTTGGAAAACCATATCACTATTTGCTAACTGAACTGTGAATCAAAATTCTTCATGAAGATCAAATCATCACTATATATCATTAAAAAAAATGACTGAGAACTGAAATCTAAAAACCAACTGAATCTATCAAAGCATGTTGAGCCTAATGAGCATAATAAATAATCATATCAAATAATCACATATGCATTTTTATTCATTTATCCACCATGTTCTTTGAACCCACTAAAACAAATAAAACTTATCAACAAATCATTACAATTTCACAATCAAGTATGAATCTACAAATACTATCAATCAATAGAGTTCTTGACATAGTTTTAGGTTTTATGACAAGGTCATCTCTATGGTAGTAGGTATAGACTTTTGAAAAAATTAGGGTGAGTGTAGAAAATAGGCATAACACTAGCGACTTTGCTAGTCAATTTTGTGAAACAAATTTGATTAGCAACAAATTGCCTATGATATAATGGATTTTGCCTTGAGAGTGTGATCCAAGAAAATCATTTCTCAGTTAGCTAAGTGTGAACCCCTTAAATAATGAATTCAAGTAAGGGATGAATTATTCGACTAGCATGGCACAAAGAAAGGAAAATGAATAACAAAGAAGTTCGGGTTGGATGCATAATAATTATAAATGTCTTAGGAACAAAATCTAAAAATGAAGTAATACTTCTACAACCAAATATAAGTCAACCATATTATTCATTTTTTATGAAAATTTGAATTTACAAGAGTAATTTTTGAAGATGAAAAATACTTCCAGTATTTTGGCAGATTATTGCATTTTTCCTTCATAATGTGATATTCCTCATTCCACAACTTTCATTGATCATTTGAAATCAAAGCAAAATAAGACAAAACAAACACAAGACAAAATAGAAAAAGAAACTGAAAGAACAAAACAAGAGAAACAAACCAAAAAAAATAGAAAACAAAGCAAAAAGAACACCAAACAAGGAACTAATCATGAAATAACTTTAGATGATGGTCGTTTACTAAATAATATAGCTAATTTCTTTCAAAATCTTAAAGATGAAAAGCATTATTACCAAGAACTGTGGCAATTCTGTAAGGTTCAAGTCATAATGTATGAAATTTATGGTGTTTTTCGAGGTCTTCATGGGCCTTGTCCCAATATAATACTAAATCAACAACATTTAATTTCTTACTAGAAACTTTTTTATCAAAAAAATTATTTAACTTTCGCTTAGCATTTTCTAATTTTTGTAATGCATTTGCTTTGGATTCATCAAGTGCTACCAAATCATGTAACCTTTGTTCAATTAAATTCATACTTTTATGTACATACTATAAAGCAGTCCTAGCTAAAGAAATATAAAGTTCTATTGGTAAAGTAGCTTCAAACCCATATGCTAACATAAAAGACAAATAACAAGTTGCTCCTTTAACAATAGTCCTATCAGCCTATAAGACTTTGAAAATCTTAAGATGCCAATTTCTTTTGTTATCACAAATTAACTTTTTCATAATAAAAATTAGATTTTTATTAGTGGACTCAACTTGATTATTATCTTGAGGATAGTATTTTGATAAATGGATAGAAATGATATAATATTTTCTTTAAAACTCTAAGAATTCATTTGAAATGAACTGAGGTCCATTATGCAAAATAATCTAGTATGGAACTCCAAATCTAGAAAAAATTTAATTTTCTATAAATGAAGTTACTTCCCCTATCACTAAACTTTTAAGAGCTTTGGTTTCAGGCTATTTGGTGAAATAATTTGTGGCTGTCAAAATGTACCTATGACCTGTAGATGAAGGTGGATGAATATCTAAAATAAATTCAATGCCCCATTTAGTAAAAAAAAAAAAGAATAATCAAATTTAAAGGTATTGTAGGTAATTTATCCCTTCCAACAAATAATTGACAAGGCATATAAGAACGAACAAGCTTATAAGCATCTTGAAATAAGGTAGGTCAATAATAATCAATCCTCAAAATCTTATAAGCTATTATTTTTACAACATAATGTTCACTGTAGTTTCCTTCATAGCAGCCCTTAAGAACTTTCTGAGTTTGATTATGAGTAAGACATCTTAATAATACACCACCACAATTTCGATAGAACAAAAAAAAATTAATAAACAAAAATTTAATGATTTCAACTTTAAATAATGTCTTTCTTTCTTATTTAAGTTGTTAGGACAAGAATGTTTTTGAAAATAATAAACCAAATCATGATACTTGTCCTTTTCAACGAATAGACAGTCTCATTCATTCATTTCATGATCAAATTTAAAACTTTTAGAAAATTTAGCGACTTTCATAGTTTTTTAATGTGGTTTTGCATTTAATTTTTCATTAACTGAGAGAACTAGAACATTAATATCCGAGGCAACATTCTTAGCCATGTGTTTTGCTAATTCATTTCTTTTAATAGTTTTTGAAGTTTCAAATTCAAAGATAAATTTTTGAATACGAAAGATCCACTTTGCAAGCCTTCTTTGAATAGTTAGATGCTTTAAAAGATATGATAAAACAGATACATTAGATTGTACAAAAACCTTGTTTCCCATTAGTAAATATCGAAACTTGATTAAAGAAGAAACAAGCGAGAAAACAAATTTTTCAATAAAAAGGTACCTAGTTTTTGCATCTTTTAAAACTTGGCTCATATAACCAATAAGTTTTTCCTCATTATTTTTAAACTCCTGAGTAATTATAGCTCCCATAGCTTTTTCAGTAGCATTAATGTAAAGAATAAATGTCTTCTTTAAATTAGGCTTAGCAAGGACGGGAGTGCTTGCAATTGCATCTTTGATAGAATTAAAAGCCAACTCAGCATTTTCATCCTAAATGTATATTTTATCTTTCTTAAGCAGCAATTGTAGAGGATTAGATTTGTTAGAAAAATTAGAAATGAATTTCCTAACAAAATTAATCTTACCAAAGAAAGATCTTAAACTTGATTGGTCCTTAGGAAGAGGCAACTCTTTTATAACTTTTACACGTTTAAGGGCAATAGAAATACCTTCTTTAAAAATTATGTGTCTTAATAACTTACTTTCAGTTATACCAAAAACAGATTTTTTAAGATTTAAAGAAATGCCAATTTTTTTACATCTTGTGAATACTTTACAAAGATGATCTAAATGTTTCTTTCTTTTCTTGAAGTGAATGGTAAGATCATCTAAATAAATTTGAATGACAAAACCTATCAAATCATTGAAAGTAACATACATAACCCTTTAAAAAGTGGCTTCTACATTCATCAAACCAAAAGACATTCGATTGTATGCAAAAGTGCCTCCACTAGTAGTGAAAGTAGTTTTGTCTACCATCAGGATTTACAAAAAATTGATTATAACCTGAAAATCTATCTAATAAAGACATCATTTCAAATCCTGCAACGTATTAAAAAATATGATCTATGCTAGGTAAAAGAAAATTATCTTTCACACTTGCTTTATTCAAGTCTCTAAATTCTACATAAAGTTTGATATCACAATTTTTTTTCTTCCAGGTAATAACTTAGCTACCCATTCAAAATATGTTATATAAAAAATGACACCAATATCAATCATTTTATCCAGCTCTTTGTTAATGGTGTCTTCTAACAAAGGATTGATTCTTCGTATTTTTTGCCTGACAAATTTGATACCAAGTTTGATTGAAATATTATGTTTAATAATACTAGTATCATAACCTTTAAGATCCTTGTAAGACCAATCAAAGATATCAATATTTTTTGTAAACAATTTGATGAACTTGACTTTTTCATTTTCAGTTACTTGAATTTCCAAATAAACATATTTAGGGCCTTTTTCAGTGTCTAAATTAATGAGAATGGTCTCACCTATGATTCTTCTTGATAGCTCTTCTTTTCTAAATATCTTTGACTGATCATTGGGTGAAAACATAGATTCTAGGCTTATTAAACCAGCAAATAATTTATTAGTACTTAGATGTAAATAATCTTTACAATTAAATACATAGTCATCATGATTAAAGTAATTACCTTTAAGGAATGAATCTATATGATCATCACAACTAAACACAATCCAATTATCATTCAGATCAAAAATCTTAGGATGAAAAAGTTCAATTAAAAAAAAATCAGCAGTGGCCTCAACTTCACTCAAAGTAGGATTAGAGGCATAAACTATAAGTTTATCAGCTCTTACATTAAATTCTCTAAGAATATGAGTAATATTGAAAGCTTCAATTTTTTCAAGTAATGATCAATTTTTTTGTGTATAACAATGCAAATGGGTCTGATTTATCTCATAAATTTTTTGAATTTAACTCACTACTAATTTTGAATCCCCAAAAAATTTTAAATGTTTAACATTCAATTCTATGGATTTTTCTAATCCAAACACAATGCTTCAAATTTTGATGTATTATTAGTGTTTTCAAAAGATAATTTAAAAGCATAACAAAAAAAATTTACCGATAGGAGATATGAGACAAACTCTAGCACCACTACCATGTTGAGAGTAAGCTCCATCAAAATAAAGAGATCATAAAATATTCTTTTTAAATATCTCTTCATGCTAAATTTTTAGTTCATCTACATTCAACAACTCATAAGTTTCAATACTGATTTTTATGTAAGAGATCTTAGATGAAGAAGGAGATTCAATTGGAGTACCAAAAAAATTTTCCCTCTTGATAAATACAATCTCGTTATTAACCATAACCTAAGTTATATCTTTTTTTAAATGAAAGCTTTAGTGGCTTTTGACTAATCTTTTCCTAACAACATTGTATAATTACTAGGAATATCTAAGACCTAAATATTAGTTATACACCTAATACGTTCATCCTGCACAATCTTAGTAACTATGTCATAAAACTTACCACAACTTTTTGTCTGTTTAGCATCAAAATTAGTAAAGTTTTTGCTATCTATTTCATAAGAAATATTCAACTGATTAGTAATGCATTTAGGTATGATATTCTTTGAAGCACCTGTGTCTAAAATATAATTATGAATTATCTTATTTCTAATTTTAACTATGACATATAAAGGAGGTATATAATCAGTAGGGGGTCAAAATGTTGAGCATAAATATGTTTATAATTATTTTCTTCTTGCAGACTTACATCAGCGCTTGAATTTTTGACTATTTCATTAATCTTATATAATTGTCCAAGAAGACTAACAGCTTGTAGTAGAAAAAATTTAGCTTTGATGGTTGATAAATCAATCAATTATATTATAATTCTTAGCATCTGTTTGTCTGAAATTCTTTGATTTATAACGCTGATATTGAACATTATTATATCCAGTCGCAAAAGGAACATTTTGAACATCCTTATCATTATTATTATTACTATAATTTTGAACTAATTTATCTTTATCATCTGAATGAGGTTTATCACTTGTTGGTTTATTCTTGTGAGGAGAACTATAATCCTTATTCTTAGTATTTATAACATAGACATTTTTATTTTCTAAAGGATCATCAAGAGTGTTTATATTATAAATTGAATTTTCAGTTATTTTATCTTTTCCTTGAAGAAGATATTTTTCAAATTTTATGATAGCTTGACATGTTTTAAGATTATGATCAAGTTTACACACATTACAATAATAAGTAGTATCATCATCTTTCATGAATTTATATGAAGAATAAGGTTTATTATTAAACTAACTCTTAACAATGACCAACTCATTGCTTAAACTTTGTATTATTTTTAATATTTTTACATTATCAAAATTTAAGCCTATAGTAAACCTATCTTTGAAACCTAAATGTTTAAACTTCTATTCACAATCAATACAAAATCTTATAGTTTCATCATATTTAGTAATATATTTATCTTCTAAAGCCATTTTATATTTCAAAGGTAAAGCATTGCAAAGATAAAGTCTAGATAACTTCTTAGAAGGTCTAGTACCACTTGAAATTTTTTGATGTAATTTGGTGAATCTAGAAACTAAATGATACATAGTTTCACCAGGATCCAACAAAATATTTGAAAGATCATTAACTAAATCAATATTTTCCTTGGCTTTATCAAAAGATAATTCTAACTAGTCTTATATATCTTTCCAACTGTCAATGACTTTTACAAGTAGACTAATAAATGCTCGATAAGCTTTTCCTTCTAATATTTATGCAAAAACTCTTAAACAAATCTTTTTATTAGTTATCTCAAGACTAACACACACTAATCTAAAGGCCTTTAAGTGATCTTTCCAAGATTCTCCAATAGCAACAAAAAAATTTAGTATGTTTAATCCCGTAAGAGAAGGTAGCTTATGTGAATAGTTTCTAACATTGATTGAATTTATAGAAATCCAAGGTGTTACAGCTATTTGGCACTCTTGTTGAGATTCCTCTTCATCTTCACCTTCTGTGAGCTCTTCCACTTCTCTATCATTCTACAATTTGTGGAGTAAATCCTCTAATCTCCATTCTTGTACTAATTGTTCTCCCACTGGCTGGTGGATTCCACACTAACTGATCTACCATTGGAAATTTTAGTAGATTCTACTTGAAAAGAATGATTATTTTGAACCTATTTTTTTTTATTTGACAAAGTAGTTTTAGTAGGTATAATAAAATCATCAAATAAAAATGAATCAGAAAGAAAATGAGTTCTAAGCCTAGAAGTAGTAGCTAAAACTCTATCTCTATCCTCTTGAATTCTCTTATTCAAGTTCAAAATGTCATGTTGAGTCTCATGTGTAAGGTTCGAATACCAATCAATTTCAAACTCAGCAATCTCTTCTTCTTGATTAATAACTTCAATAACTTAATGAAGACTTTCAGGATGATTAAACCAAGAGTAACATGTTAGATTAAAAGCAACATCAACTTGATCATCTTCTAAAGCTATTAAAAGTTGGATAATAGAAAAATTTTGAACTCCAATAACCATTAGTAAGAATAAAACAAAATTAAAACCAATCTAGATTTTTGAACGATGTCCCCAACTGAGTCATCAAATTTGTTGATGATGAAAATTGTACCATCGATGAATCAACTCTTTCGTCTATCATGAAAATCAATTTGAAATCATACCAGTCTAATCGTAGGGGTTCTAAAGGTTCATCTAAGATCTTAAAGATGCGAGGAGGTTTTTATTATAAATTTTGAAAAATAATCATCAAGTTATCAAGATAACTTATTTTATTATAATATTTAGATATCCATTTATCGAATCAAGAATCAATTAAGATAAGAATCTATAATCTATTATATTTGACAGAGAAAATCTATTAGTTATATAGTCTCTTGAAGAATAGAAACTTGATTCTGTAATGTATATGTATATTCAATTGATATCTTTACTTCTTTGCTTATAATGGTTTAGGTTAACCAAATAAAAAAGAAATAAATAATAGTAAGAAAAAGAAATTAACACGTAGACAAAATGCAATCAAACTAAACAACTAATAATAAAACAAACATCTAATCCTATAGCAAAGAGAAATAAACCTATAACAAAAAATGAATTAAGAAAAGAATCTAATCTAAACATGAAAGGAAATAAAAATAAATAAAACTAACATAAAACAACTCTAAGAAGAGGGAAACTCTAATAACAGAAATAAGACCGAAGCAATGAACAAACTTAAAGTCTAAGAACTATAAAAATAAAATAGAAACTTATTCTAATGACAGATAATTAAGATTGAAAACTAAAGAAAAAAGACAATTTTAAAATTTATAAAATCCAAAAGATTAAACTAAAATGAATAAACCTGTAGTTATCAGATTAAATAAAGAAAAACTAAGAGTAAACAGAAAATTAAGAACAATCTACTAAACAAAACGGTCTAATAATTTATTTAACAAGAAGAAAAATAAACTAGACTAAGATAAATAAGAACTAAATTTTAGAATAAACCTAATATGAAATTGATAAGAAAACTAAATAACTTTAAACAAAAGGAAATAAAACAAAACAAACAACTTAAGATCTAATTTAACTAGAACTAGACAAACCATAAAACTAACTATAAGATAAGATAAATACAAAATTAAAAGAATGTTAATAAATAAAGTAAATTGAAACAAAATTTAGTCTAAATATTAAAATTAATCTAAGTAAAACTAAAACAACCTCTATGAAACCTATCATAATAAAAAAAAATGCACAGTAAACAGAACTAGTTTAAGAACTAAAAAACAAAATAACTAAACTATTTAAAATAGAAAAGACAATAGCTTAAAACTATATCTAATAAGAAAACATATTTAAAAGAAATATGAAAGATCTATTTATATTAAAATCAGAGTTAATTATTTACAAAATATTTTTGAGTCTCAAGATGAGAGTCATCTTAGCAAAAAAGAGTAAATTTCAATGAGAAAACCAACATCTTTTCTTTACAAAATTTGAAATGACAACTTTGCAATCGAATAGATCAATGAAGTGTTGTGAAAAATCAAAATGATCATCATTATTCAGGTTGAATACTTGAAATATGTACATAGGACTTCAAATAATAATCATAAAAAAATATTAAACTTAGCAAACCTCAGATAATCAGTAATAGATGATAAATATAACTAGATATATCTATGTTACATAAGTGATTACTCAACCGTCATATAAAGTACCATTAGGTCTATCTGCAAAATTTGTACTATCTCAAAAAAGTTGCATAGAAAAAAGAGATAAATGGACTTCAAAAAATACTTAAATCTTCAATACTTGTTGTGTTTTTGTCTTCAAATGAATACTTGATCTCCTCTTATACCCTCAACTTAGTTATAAAATAAGTTATAACGAACTTTAGTTGGTTATTGGTTAATGTTAACTAATTAACTTTTAACAAAGTCAATTAATTAACTAAATTAGTTAAGAATAGATTTAATTATTACTCAAAAAGTCTTAATTTGATCAAGGTATTTAAAAATAATAAACCTAGGTATTAAACCTTAACAAAGGGGGACCATATTAATAAATAATATAGAAGGATACACACTAATCATAAAATAATAAATCAAAATTGACAAATTCTACTTGTGTTTTAAATCATAACGCATTTTAAATTAAACTTAAGCATATGTAATTATGTCTTGTATATACTCAAATTTATCAAAATTGTCAAGTCTGAAGTATCAAAGTGTCAAGCCCAAAATATCAAGTTCAGCATGAAAAAGTTCAACACTAATAGAAAATTATCCCTTGGATAACCAATAATCTTTTGAATCAGATAAAACTTCAATTATTTGTTTGTCTTGCTCATGTAGACAAATGTTATACTCCATCTCAATTATAGAAAAAGATAGCAATCTAGTTCTTGAATCAGATGTGCTATCATCAACTTCCAACTTGATCTTTTTTATTAATCTAACCTCTCTAGGTGCTTTAGGCTCAGTCCTTTTCACAATAGAATTATTTTCAGTAATTTAAAATGGAATGTCCATGGTTTTCCTCTTGTTGACATATCCTTGCCCTCCCAAACTCAACCTTTCAGACCTTAAAAGGGGTTCACTATGGGCACCTAACAATTTTAACTTTTTACATTTTCCACCAAGGTCTACATTAGATGGGGTAGGTGTATCTAAAAGAGTGGTCATCTTCCTAAAGTATTTAGCATGAGTTATTTCAACGTCAAGTTGATTGGGCTGATCAATGGGCAATTGATTAGCAAGTAGTGGTTCATCAATTAGTTCACCTCTAAAATTAGGGGAATGTAGTGGTAAGAATGAGGATCATGCTCTAGATGATGAGAATAACTACTTTGTGTGTACAAGCTCCAAACCTTTGACCATGAAAACCCCTATGATCTCTATAGTCTCTATGGATTGGGTTAGCATGCAAATTATTCAAGATATTCTAGAAATCTGGGTCATAATCATCAAAATGGATGAACATTCTTGTGTCTTTAGGAGACTTAGGCCCAAATGCCCAACATAGAACCCAACCCTATTAGAGCTTTTGCTATGACCTGACTACCTACCTCTATTAAAAATTTTCCCCCATCCTGCATCATTATGACTCCCATTTGGTTGGTCCCACCCAGACATTGAAAATCTAAAAATATAGCAGCAAATCTAAGTTTTGAAATAAAAGACTAAAGCAAAATTGTAAAAGAGATTGAAATCTGCACTAGAACCATTATTTTGTGTCCGAATTTAAAACACATTGATTTTCAAAAGAAACATAAATTTTTGATATCAATCTTTAGCCAATTTTCATCTCAATATTTATCTTTAAAAAAAAATTTAAAACCTCGATATTGAGATAAAATTTCAAATGTGACTTCATGTTTCCAAAACTTAAAACCCATTCAAAATATCTACATATATAAATATATATATTTTACCATTTTTAAATATCATAATCGATTGATCAATCATCAAATTTCAATAAAATAATTGCAATTCCCCCATTTGTTTGAACCCAATCTAAATTGAAATCAAACCAGAATTCAAAAAGATCATCACTATACCCAATGTATCATAAGCCATGAACTGTATTTAACCATTCGAGCACTCTTTATCCCACAGTCATCAATATGTACCTAGGATCACTTATAATTTATGCAAATGATCAAAATGATGCAGACTGTTGAGCCTAAGCAAAGCATTTCACCATATTTACTTTATGATTTCAAAAATACTCAAAATATGGCAAACTAAAACACTATTACCATTTCCAAACCATTTGACAATCTACATAAATAGTTCTTAAAATAACTATATATGTAATAATATTCACTGAAATTATTCATAACCTGAGCCATCACCATCCTGTTTGCTTTATACAATCTCAACGAAAATAAACCCGAATTTGAAACCAACTACATACAAAGCTAATGTATGCCTAACTTCTCAACAAAATTCAAAAACCAAAAACCCATGAATTTATACATGAAGACAACTAACAAGCATCTAAACTTTCAATATTTGTAAAACCCAAAAGGAAAAGCCACTACAAATTAAGAAAAATCTTCACATGAATGTTGTGCATAAAACCCTAAACCAAATTTTAAGCGTGACAAACTTCAATATTTTGCATGTAACTAGACATAATTTCCCATACTTAGGCAAATGAATCTAACCTTCACATACCCAAAAATGCAAACAGTCTGTTTTTGAAGAGATCGGACACTATTATAACAAAAGCTTCCTTTAAAATAGATTTTGCACAGAAATATCAAAAATACAAAACACTCGATAGATGCAAACTAGTCTGCATATTCATTTTATACCATCTTCAAAATTTTAGGATTAAAATCCAAATGAATGTATAATTTAGACTTTTTTTTAAACATGCAGAAGCTTTCTCAACTATAATAAATCATCTCCTTTTCTTCTCATGATTGTATGTATATTTTCCAAAAAATTGAGTCATCCAACTCATGAAAATCAACTTGCAGATATATCAAAATATTTCCAAAAGTCGACATAGAAACTCAAATGAATCTTTCATGCAAGTTTCAAGCTTTATCATTATACATAAATCCATAAAACAAACCGAAATCCCTCTCAACCATACAAAAAATCTAAAACTTGCATGTTCATCAAGATTGTCATAACTTCAAAAAGGTTTGTATGTGAAAAATCTACTAGATTTATTTATATATTCCTTGATTAAAACTCATGCTTATCTTCATGCAAACAAAACATTTAGACTTATCCTTTTTCCTTTCAAAACCTTCAGTCATCTACAAAATTTTCAAGAGAGATCTAAAAAGCTTGTCGTGAACATACCTAGCTACCCCAGTCAAAACTTCGCTTAAAATTCCCTTCGGCCTCTGCTCTGCAACTCAACCCCTATCTTGCCAAGGCTTTGCTTCCACCAAGAGCTTTACAAATTAATACATGAAATGAATATATCTAACCTTTTATTCACCACCCTTCAAACCATAATCACTCTAATGATGTGCTAAACAACTATTGGTCCACATTAATTCTTGTGTACTTAGCAATCCACCAAATTACTTTGCCAACCCTGAAAAATCTAGCAAATGATTGTTCTTCTTGATAAACACTTTACTAAATTCTGTCAACCGAGGGAATTGGTTGTCATAAATTCTCAATTGTTGCCAAATATCCAAACAATCTCGAAACACATAACCTTACTTAAATGCAAATGCCAACTCATCAACCTTGAAATCAAATTTGTTAAATGGTGTCTAACTCATTAAAGTTTGCTTCGTCACCCATCGAGGGGGTCATAACACTTAAATATGAATTCAAAAATGCCGATTAACTAAGGTAAGTGACCAAGGTTTCCTTAGTAATAGTTAGTCCTTTGACCAATTTTCATAATGCAAACTTTATAATTACAAGCATATTTATTTTAGCATCAAAGAATCATACTATACCATGAGTATTAAAATATATCCCTTTAGGTGAATAAATGCAAATTTAAACTTTAGAAATTTCCATGTACCTATGTTATATTAAAGTGAGCTCCTTATAATAATTATACAAATTTGAAAATTGTATCTAACTTATACATCTTCAAGGTACCAAGAATGAGAAATATGAACTGGAATTATGATCATAAATTGAATATTAACTTGAGTCTGAAAACAATCTGAATGTTAATATGTCAAATATGATTTTTTAACTTGTGCCATAAGATCAATCAAAACAAACTATACTGAGCACCATTGAGCCATTTCCAAATAACCGACATATCAAATAGTGACAAACTGAATTATTCATACCAGAATTGAATTGTAATGTTTTTGGAAAACCATATCACAGTTTGATAACTGAACTGTGAATCAAAATTCTTCACAAAGATAAAATCATCACTATATATCATTAAAAAAATGACTAAGAACTGAAATCTAAAAACCAACTGAATCTATCAAAGTATGCTAACCCTGATGAACATAATAACTAATTATATCAAATAATCACATATGTATTTTTATTCATTTATCCACCATGCTCTTCGAAACCATTGAAACATAAATAAAACCTATCAACAAATCATTACAATTTCACAATCAAGTATGCATCTACAAATACTATCAATCAATAAAATCCCCGACATAGTTTTAGGTTTTATGACAAGGTCTTCTCTATGACAACAAGTATAGACTTTTGAAAAAATTAGGTGGGGGTGTAGAAAATAGGCATAATAGACTGAGTTGTAATAATTTGTATCTAAGCATCTAAATTGAAATAAGAATGATCATGTCATGTATGATGCCCCTAATCTGAGCAAACTGATATGAATCTGAGCTAAAATTGGTAATATGTAATTGAACTTGTGCAAATCTAGATTTTACTTGTTATATTTTTCTAGCCAATCTAGAATTTTATGAAATTGAGGCTATTGGACAATAATACCTTATCTTAAATGGTAGTGCCATATGGCACTAGTGTCCCAATTTGGGTGCTAATGTCCAACTGTTATGATTTATGTGAAATTATAATTGATCTTTATGTCACTATTTCTCACTATGTTTTCTTGTATCTAATTTTTGTGTTCGAAGCTTGTGTGCTAAAAATTATACTCTGAGTACATTTAGATAGCCTAATCTATGTGAAAACCCCCTATGAATGCCCCTCTTTTGAGGGGAGTTGTTAAACCTATGCAAAAACTACCCTTAAAAGAAAAAGATCTACAAAATGTGTGTTAACTAGAGCATTTATGATATCTGCATAATAAACCAATAAAATGTGCATATATAACATCAAAATCTAAGAAAATCTGAGCATATATTTGTAATGTGTGATGTTTGTTAGGTATAACATTCATAAGGCTGTCAAGATAGATATAACAATGTATATGAACATCAAATTTGAGTAATAACTAATAACTAGGTAGCTACCTAGGGGGATGGGGACTGATGTCCATCATGACACCCAAGTAGGAAGGGGAAATGCATGAGGTCCCTCATGACATCTAAAACTGGAGTGTGTAACAAGCAAGAGACAAGTGTCATGGCCATTATGCATACAAGAAAACACGCATACAACACAATGAGGCACATAATGTAGGCCAAAGGGCCATAATACAAGGGACATGGGCACATGTCACTAAATCTGAGAAAGCAAGACATAAAAAGACATGTTCAAATGTACACATACACAAATAGTAAGCAAGTTGGCTTAGAGTCACATGGAAGGACATGTTCAAATTTCCACATACATAATTAGGAAGGTACACACAAGGGCATGGGAACATGTCCAAAGCATACATATAATGAAAAGAAGTGGTGTATATTCATAAAGTAATGACATATTTAAATGCCCTTGAATATAATAAGCATAGAGAGACAATCAATTATAAACTAGGAAAGCTAGACATGAAAGTATGCATGAACATGTGGTACAAATCTATATAAGAGCTAAGATGTACATAATGTTAAGTCTAAAGTAGTAGTAGTTGGCAAAAAATTTGAGTAGATGTAGGATGATCACTATCAAGATATAACAATGTTAAATCTGTGATGTAGAGTTTGGAAAGATATAACCTAACAATTGAAACTGTGTATAGGATGCCCCCAAATGGGTGAATGTGTCAAATGAGGAACTCGTGTATCTATGTATATGCCCCAGTGGATAGATAGTAGCAAATTTGGATCAGTGTAGTGGACCTGAGACTTGTAGCAATCTCCAAGCACTCAACAAGAAAAAATGAAGCATGTATGTATGATAAGAACTGACTATACTAAGATAGCTAAAATATGTAGTGTCTAGCAAATATAAGAAGTGTAAACATGGCAATGCATGCAATCTATAATTTATGTTTTTGAGTAAATATTCCTAAACAACCCAAGTTATATCTGAAGAAGTGTAAACATGGCAATGCATACAATCTATAGTTTGGGTTGTTTAGGACTATAGGTGGATATATTGGGTTGCTTCATATGATTAATACATGCTTGCATTGTGTGTTTTCTAATGTGCTCTATGATTGCTCGATTGATTGTGCTTGTGTGTGATTGCATGTGTTTCTTTTCATGTCTTGTCTTATGTTTCCCATAGAGGATCTTCTAGTCATCATGTTATGTTGAGTCTGTGTGATTGATTGTTTGTTGGCCACTTTGCCTTGTTTTATGGTTATAATTATTCCAGTGTTTACTTGATTATGTGTGATTACATTGATTGATTATTTTATGTGATACCATATGCTTAGTTCCATGATCTATATCATGCACGCTATTGATTACAATATATTGTACATGTTTCCTACATTTCATGGTATCTGCCATGCATTTATTGGGACATAGGACTATTATGTGCTTCATTTCTATATCGTGCCCTCTAAAGGACATTGTTACATTGGGGCATACCATTTGTCCCTCTTTGCAATTATATTGGGTCATATCAATTGTCCTTCTCCTTATTGAGGTTATCACCTATATATTATCATTAGAGGCATGATGCACCCATGTGTCTATTGATCCCATATTGCATATATTAGGATGGGCTTCCACCTGATATCCTCCATATACCTAGTCACATTGCGATTAATATATATTGGGTACATTTATTGTTATATCCTTATCTATTTTGGGGCATGTGATTACATTGGAACATATCACTTGTCCCTATTTATGGGATACCATCGAGGAATATCAATTTCCCCTACATCCTTCTTTTTTACACCTTTACTTGCACTATAAGTATTGGGATACATATTACATATTAAGCCTAACATGATGACATCTTTATATGGTTATATACACGTGTTATAGATGTATTTTCAACAATTGTAAAAACTTTTATACCATAAATGTTACACATGGTACGTTTAATCATTTTATTTTGAGATGAGTGATTTACAAGACCATCCCTCACCTCAAAATGGGGCATTTATCTATATTATTATATCAGTGTTCACCATATTCCAAGATGAACCAATTGAACCAGTTGAATGATATGTCAACTTCTTTTGCCAAGAAGTAGAGTTTTTACTTTAGGATATAGGTCAATAAAATCCAATTTCAAAGAACCAGTGAACTATGGAACCAAATCTCAATTTCAATTTAAGTTCTAGAGTTTTAAGGGCGACATCATGGTTCACATACCACCAAGAGTTTTAGTTCCTTTGCTCATTTTCAATTTTAAATATTTCATTTCATTACATTATCACTGATTTATTAGGACATTGATCTATTTGTACACATTCACATTTTATTGTAGGTACATTCAATTTTTGACATAGATGATTCATTTCCAAGAAACACAATCTTCATTATTAAATTCATATTAGGTAGTTTACATGTATTCATCATATTCCAAGATGAACCAATTGAACCAGTTGAATGATATGTCGACTTCTTTTACCAAGAATTAGAGTTTTTACTTTAGGGTACATGTCAATAAAATCCAATTTCAAAGAACTAATGAACTATGGAACCAAATTTCAATTTTAATTTAAGTTCTAGAGTTTCAAGGGCGACATCATGGTTCCCATACCACCAAGAGTTTTAGTTCCTTTGCTCATTTTCATTTTTAAATATTTCATTTCATTACATTATCACTAATTTATCAAGACATTAATTTATTTGTATGCATTCACATTTTATTGTAGGTACATTCAATTTTTGACATGGAGCATGGATGATTCATTTCCAAGAAACACAATCTTCATTATTAAACTCATATTAGGCAGTTTACATGTATGCACTTATATTATTTTACTTTGATACTTATACACACACACACACACATCAAATTGAGGCATTACATAGAGACCTAATTTTTATATCAATAATGTAATTGGGCAACTTTACCATGTTGCGGTACATTTAGTTTATTTGCTTACTTTTGGCTCCTTTCGTTATACTTTCCCTTCACATTAGACTCTTCATGGTCTTGTTTCATTTACATTTTCCCATTAACACCTTCATATATGTCAGTTGTTTGCATTAAGATCCACTAGGCTCTACAACTATAGACCAAACTATTTGGGATCTTTTGCTCCAAAGAAATGTATAGCTACTAAGATTCCACTATTTGTTGAGCATTTCCTGGGGCATAGTGTTGGTAGTTAACCATTTATAACCAAGTTGGGGTTTGTACCAAAGCAAAAGAGTGGACACACTCTAATTCCAATCTTTACACCATTTAGGAGAGCCTCAAATTCCAATTTTGTGCAAGGCATAGTCTGGCACTACCATTTAAATTTCAACAATGGATTCAAAATTTTGGTTGTTGAGCTTGAATTTTTTTTAAAATCTTGCTAACTAACATAGGATCTAGATTATTTGTCAAAGACATCCCCAACGATATGAATGCATTTACATAAAAGAATAGGGGCATTGATTCTAGTAACTTCTGCCAATGGTTTGCCATTGACAACAATAATTGTGGACCACCATAAGGAGTGGGAATTAATAGAAAGACTAGATTTGAAGCCATCTCCTTTCCAAACTAGTAAAGGTTTAATGGTCTCAGAGGCCTTTCATATGCATTTAGCTTCAAAGGTACTTGCAAGTTTGAAAGGAACCTTAAATGAGCTTTTGGAAATACTACGTGAAGAATTTTTTATTGACATTTTGGATCACATTCCATGATCCATCATTAGGAAGAAAACTTATGTAAGAACAACAGACCCAAGTTCCATATATAGATAACTCCATTGTAAAATGTTGACGTCTAACGAACCATACGAGGAGTAAAATATTAATTACGAGAGTATCCATTACAATTAGTATTAGATTATAATAATTGTTACACTATTTATTAATTATTGTAACAATTATAATTAATTTAATTATTGTAGTAGTTACCTTAACTTAATGAACACTCACCCCTCTTTCATGTGAAGGTTCTTTAATAAGCTCTTTTTGCATGGGGCATTCTCTACCAATGACTTCTAATGGGCGACAAATTACTTCATGTGGGGATCCCATATCCCAAATGCCCTCCCTATGAACAAATCGAGTCTCTTAAACACATTTTTTAAATTTGTGTTAGAGTTTAGCGACCATGGAGGTGGATTCGCTATTTTTTTTATCCCTTCAGATCATAACCCTTTTCTTGGCACATGGTTCTATCAAGGGATTATGTTATGCTCCCTACAAAGTTCAAGCAAATTTAACATATTTCTCATATTGAGATTCTCTTTCTTCTCTAGAAAGATATAAATTTTGTTATATTTAAAAAAGAAAATATGTGTTAGGTTGTGGAGCTAAAAGCTTCACCAGGATGCGAACAGGAGAAGTTAGGGAGGTTGCAGAGTGTTTGCTGAGTGTTACAGTCACCGACGTCGGTCAGGACAACCGACGTCGACAGGGTATAGACAGAAGGCAACCGACGTTGGTAAGAGATCGGCCAGCGTCGGCACCCCCAGGCAAACAGGGACTGACGTCGGTCACCTGTGTGGTTCGGACTGTGAATGTTACGGGCAGTTAGCTAACGAACCAAGTGTTTGCATGTTAAGAGCCAAATTTAGACTAAGAGCTGCGGATCTAATTATTGTAATTAGGTGTCTAATTATTGTTTGCATGAGATCTATTTAAGAGACTCATTGGTTGTATTGTAAAAGTGTGCTAGAAAGCCATTGAGCTTTTAGAGAGAGCTAGTGTAGCTCCTCCTAGTTCCAAAGGGGTGCTGAGTGTGTATGATCAGGGAGAGTTGCAGGGTCTGCAAGGTCTAGGAGCTGATCCACCAGGGTATTGGTTGAAGAATCATAAGGACTTGGTGAGGCAAGGACAAGGGTTCTTCAGGGGTGTAGAGATATCTACATGGTGAGTAAGGTTTAGTGATTTGCAGGTAGCAGCAGAGAGCAGGAGATCTACTTGGAGTACGGTTGTGTACTTGGTGTACTGGCAGCGTGTTACTGACTGGTTGGAGAGGTGAACATCAATTCTATATTTGAGTTGATTGTTGGGACCGAGAGAGAGAGGGAAGAAGGTCTTGAGGCGTGGCGAACCTTTGAGGTGGAAGAAGAAGTGGCATCTTCTTTATTGTATTTTCTTCTAAGTATTTAATACAATTGTGTATTGTCTCTCAAATCCTGTGTTGTTTCATATTTCTAGTTACTTATTGATTTTGGTATAATTTCGTGTTTAGTTGCTAATACAAGAAGTAATCATATGTGCTCTAATTGAGGAGCAAGATCCTGACAAGTTGGTATCAGAGCAGGTTGAGCAGGTGGACCAGGTTGATATCAATCTTAACAAGTTGGTATCAAAGCTTTTGGTTGGGTTACTAACAGGTGGTTTCAGATTTGGTAGTGTTTGTTGATTACAGGTTACTCACAGGGGTTTCTGATTGAGTGGGAGTATAGCAATGGCAGAAGGAAGTAAGCTACGAATGGAGAAACTGAATAGCACGAATGGTTTGATTAATGGAAAGAAAGAGCAGGGAAAAGGAGATTGTTGGTTGGTAGCAGATCAGCAGGGAGGAGCAGATGTTGCAGGGGATGTTGCATAGGATGTTCTGGATAAAGTGGAATCTTGGTTCATAGATTCTTTTGCCTCTTTCCATGCAGTTCGAAATAGAGCATCTTTTCATGGGTATTTCTTTGGAGACTTTGGAGAGATTTATTTAGGAGTTGGAGAGCCTTGTCAAATGATTGGCAAAGGGGAAGTGAAGCTGAAATTACAGACGGATAACACACAGGTGTTGAATGAGGTTATGCAGGTACCAGTCTTGGAGATGAGTCTAATTTCTTCAAAAAAGTTAGGTGATGGGAGATGCATAGTAACTCTCACAGCGAATGCACTTGAATTAGACAGTGGTAAGAAAGTAGGTATCCTTTATCTATCTACTTATATTACTGATTCACCTTCTGTTACAAAGATGTGGCTTTGTAGGCTTGGTTACATATGTAGGAGGGGAATGCATGTTCTGAAGCGAAAGACAGATGTTTTTGACAAGCTAAAGAACTAGAAAGCCTTGGTGTTCATGGAGGAGATGACGGACAGAGATCAGGTGAGGGAACTGAATTATTCTGAGCAAGGATGTGTTGATTTGAACATGATTTTGATCCATGGAGAGCTTGCGAGTAAAAAGTTATCACTCACAGGCGAACATAGATACTGGCGTCGGTCATTAGGAACTGACGTCGAACAAACAGGCACCGATGTCGATCATGTGCAGATCAGCAGAGTCGGTGGTGTCGGGAAGCAGGAACCGACGTCAGTTATACAGTGATCGACGTCGACAACAGGTACACTGGCATCGGTAATGATACCAACGTCGGCAGACAGGGTCAGTCGCGAGGAACCGACGTCGGTCGGGAACAGATTGGGAGATGGCCGAGATCGGTCACTGGAACGGATATTGGGTAGACAGCAAGCTGTCAACAAGTCTCAAACGCTCATATGGAGGTCAGAAAGGGTAAGTGAACCTCATATTCATTGTTCACCTTCTTTATATTGCTTACTGATGGTCGAGAACCAGGAAGATGTGAAGAGGCAATGCAGGTAGAATCCAGATACAGTGGGAGCTTGGCATGGATGAGGAGTGTGAGTCCTTGGAGAAGAACCAAACAGGTGTTTGTTGGTAGAGTTGTCAGCTGGAAGAAAGCACTGAAAGACGGATGGATTCCCGTGTTAAAGAAGAGAGTGGACAGATACGTGAGACAGAAGGCCAAGGTATAAGGTCTTGAGGAAGCTGTAGGACAGTGGTAAAGGTTTTGACAGGAGGATGACAAAGCATGGCTTTAGTCAACGTCAGTGTAACTATTGTGTTTGTTCTTACCAGGTGGATGATGAGTCGCGACATTATCTAGTTACTGTATGTGGATGATTTGCTATTAGGTTTTGTACATACAGGGATTTGTTGAGCTAAAAGGTAAGGTTAGTTCAGAGGTATGTCAGAGGGAATTTGGAGTAGCAAAATTCTTTGGCATGAGAGACATGGAGATTTGGTCTCCAGTGGGCGCTGATGTGAATCAGGTGTTGGCGAGGTTCATTACGCAGTATGCAGAATCGGTAAGCACACCAAGGGCTGGACAGTTCAAGCGGAGCTTAGAACAGGGTTTGAAATCACGTGAGGTCTAGTGTAGACCTGAGTTTTCCCAAGCAGTGGGAGTTGTCAAAGAGTTTGGAGCCAATTCGGGGAATGTAGATTCTCAGGTACTTGAGAGGGACCAACAACAGGTCGACATGCGATGCAGGGTCAAGGTCTTCACTACATGGATATGTAGGTTCGGATGTGGCAGGTTACTTGGATGACAGGAAAGGCATCACAGGGTGTGTGATGGTTGGTCTTCAGGGTTGAGCTTGAAGAGGGATACAAGCCAGGAAATAGATTAGATGAGGTACAGATACAGGTACAAGTGCAACTGTTTATCTCCAAGTGGGAGATTGTTAGGTTGTGGAGCTAAAAGCTTCACCAGGATGCGAACATGAGAAGTTAGGGAGGTTGCAGAGTGTTTGCTGAGTGTTACAGTCACCGGCGTCGGTCAAGACAACCGACGTCGGTAGGGTACAAACAGAAGGCAACCGACGTTGGTCAGAGATCAGCCGGCGTCGGCACCCCCAGGCAAACAGGGACTGACGTCGGTCACCTGTGTGGTTCAGACTGCGAATGTTACGGGCAGTTAGCTAACGAACCAAGTGTTTGCATGTTAAGAGCCAAATTTAGACTAAGAGCTGCGGATCTAATTATTGTAATTAGGTGTCTAATTATTGTTTGCATGAGATCTATTTAAGAGACTCATTGGTTGTATTGTAAAAGTGTGCTAGAAAGCCATTGAGCTTTTAGAGAGAGCTAGTGTAGCTCCTCTTAGTTCCAAAGGGGTGCTGAGTGTGTATGATCATGGAGAGTTGCAGGGTCTGCAAGGTCTAGGAGCTGATCCACCGGGGTACTGGTTGAAGAATCATAAGGACTTGGTGAGGCAAGGACAAGGGTTCTTCAGGGGTGTAGAGATATCTACATGGTGAGTAAGGTCTAGTGATTTGCAGGTAGCAGGAGATCTACTTGGAGTACGGTTGTGTACTTGGTGTACTGGCAGCGTGTTACTAACTGGTTGGAGAGGTGAACATCAATTCTATATTTGAGTTGATTGTTGGGACCGAGAGAGAGAGGGAAGAAGGTCTTGAGGCGTGGCGAACCTTTGAGGTGGAAGAAGAAGTGGCATCTTCTTTATTGTATTTTCTTCTAAGTATTTAATACAATTGTGTATTGTCTCTCAAATCCTGTGTTGTTTCATATTTCTAGTTACTTATTGATTATGGTATAATTTCGTGTTTAGTTGCTAATACAAGAAGTAATCATATGTGCTCTAATTGAGGAGCAAGATCCTGACAATATGGGCATAAATTACTCTATTGCTAAGAGATTCTTTAGACTATAAAATGTCATGCCATAGATCTAGGTGCAAGTTGATAAAGTGGCATTGGAGGTGGAGCACCTTTGTGCTCACATTGGCTAGTGAAACAATGCCCCTTATATTGTTAGCAAGGTGCCTCCATATTCCCCTTAACAAGACACTCCTAGAAGGAATTAGGGGTGGAGGGATACAAGTAGGGTTCGACACTAATCGCAAAGTAGTTTTGCATTCTCTGCCCCTCCTCCTCCTTACCATCAGTTCTCACCGTCAGGGGAGCATGAAAGGTGGGCTTTACCGCAAGTTGGCTATAAACCTTTTGGTTTTGTATCTCTTGATTAAGATAAACAAGATAAAATGTTCTAATTATCTCTCACTATATCACACTCTCATTAAAAAAATAGAAGAAAATGCTTAAAAAAATATTGAATAAAAAAATCGAGGTTCCATAAAAGATGATACTTACCCCCACGGGAACAATTGAAGAAATAAACTAATTAGACCATCACCTTTCCCACCTCTACGAGGAGGGTTGATTGTATTGATAGCTTAATATCTTGTTTCTTACTGATTATGGCTTTTTGTCGATGTCATCAATTATGTAATTTTAGCGTAATCAGTGCATGGGGGCGCACCCAGATTCAACTTTAAACGAGTAGCGCACGCATTAAAAAGTTGTACCGCATATCGATTTGAAACAATGTACGAGGCACCTCGAAGTTCGAACTTATCCATTCTACACGATGCTTAAAATGAAATTGAATTTGACGTGAATTTGGTTTGGAATGTGGATCGCATTTGAGGTTTAATAGGGAACATCCAGAGCAGAGAAAGGGCATAGGGCATTTCGGCCGCAAAATTCCTTCAAAAGACGGAAATCAAATATACTGCTCGGAATCCATGTCTGCTGCCACGCAAGTTGTCAACGGTTCGAATCTCTTCCACTCGCAGCGACTAGATCGATGCACGAGAATAAATAAGACCTCCGCGATCGTTCATTGCAGATCGTCTTTTTTTCCCGGGGAAATACATTCCGCGGCGGCTCGCATATTGCAATGGGGCGCGGAGAAGAAGAAGAACATTGCAGGCGTTGTGTTGGCGGCCTCAGGGGACGGCATGGAGACCAAGGTCGAAACGCCGGAAGAAATTTTGTCCGGCGAGTGGCCGGAAAATTTTTCCATGCTTAATTTTGAGGACTTGTCGTCTTATCTGGAGCCCATGATCTTCAAAGCAGAGGTACGCTGCTCATGCTATAAACAAAGACAAAAAACAAGGAGGATTTAAAAAAAATAAAATGTTGCACAATTTTTTTAAAAATATGCTTGTACCGTTTAACTTCATTTTAAGCCAAATTGCGTTTATAATTCGCTGTCACATTTTGTTGTTATTTTTTGCGTGTTCATCTACTTTAAGGCCAAATTTGCACTAGAAGATAAATTAGGTCAATTTTCGGTTGTAATTACAAATATGTCTAATATCATTATAGTCATTCACAATTCTTTGTATTCTTTAGTGATATTCTTTACTGCACATGCAGCTGCTTGTCAACGTATCACACGTTATAGTAAGCTCAAGTAGAATTATATTTTGATCTACAAAGGAGGGCAAGAGAGAAATTTGAAAGAGTAGACCGGTAGATGCTAACCACTAACGCTGGAAATTTTTAGTCAAAAGTTAGGGTAACTTTTGCATTATCCTTTTTAAGAGAGTCAAAAATGCAAAGTGAGTAGATTAAATTTCTTGTAAGAATCTTCCTTGTGCATTTTAGCCTTAGTACATTTTAATTTTATTTTAAGCTTAGTTCATATGTAAATTACTGTTACGGTTTGATTTAGTTTGCAGATTTAATCTCTGCAACGGAAAATATGTACTCGAAGGTAAACCTTGGTCAAGTCTGAGACCAATATTTTCTGATTTGTTTGCATGTCTGCGTTATGCTTGGTTGTCTTGTCTTGCCCTATATGAAACCACCTCTGTGGGACTTCCAATGCTAGCTCACATTTAATTCGGATTTAAACTGTCCTTTGGGAGGATTAAGTTTCTTTAAATGGCCCTTAACTAATCCGTCGCAACCATTATTGTCAACGTTGGGAAAGATGGCGCCAAAACAAGCTTGGAAGACTTTGACCCCGAAGATCTATGATGAGGTGCTTATTTTGATAATCTTCCCCAAACTGATGTTTTTTCGCAAGTAGATGTTGTTGAAAATGTTTTTAGATGGTATGAAAATAATTGCCTCATTGCTTACTATGTTGGCCACATACCCTACGAGGATTCTCTCAATGCCCAGATTAGATGCCACCGGGAACCCTTTGGGGTTTTAGGTTATTGGTGGTTGTAACCTTACCAAGGGTTTTTTCCTATTTTCTTTTAAGGAATCATTGCAGGTGCAATCTCTTCTTTCTAGGTTGAGCTGCTGGTTCCTTTGGAATACCCTAATGATTGTATCCCCATGGTCCTATAATTTTAAGGTCTCTGAGCATACATCCCCAAAGGTGCAAGTCTGGGTTGATTTACTAGGGCGTCCATTTCCATTATGGGTCTTCCTCTCTGAGATTGTCAAACCCATAGGGCGTGTGCTTTGCCATGAATTGGACAAATTTTCTTCTGCGTGACCCAACAAGTGCTTTTGTGTCAAGGTTTATTTTATGAAAGACTTGAAAGAGTCTATTGATATTCAAGTAGGGACTGAATTCTTTTCACCGAAAGTCACCTACTTTAACTTTTCGAACACATGTTTTTGGTGCCAATGTGTTGAGGTTGATTTTATGAAAGACTTGAAAGAGTCTATTGATATTCAAGTAGGGACTGAATTCTTTTCACAGAAAGTCACCTACTTCAACCTTTTGAACACATGTTTTTGGTGCCAATTACCTGACCATAGGATTCAGGATTGCCCCCTCATGCTTTGCTCAAGGCCTTTTGCTGAGCAAGTGTTGCCTGAGAAGCAAAAAGTGGTTTAAAAAAATGGACCATTGTGGGTAACACAAAAACTGCCACTGGGAATTAAAACCTTAAGTCAGCTCCCACTCCTCCCTTAGCAAACCCCAATAGGGTGTAAAAAAATGGATAATTTTGTTCCTTCTTCCCTCATTACTCCTCAGTCTCTTAGTTTGTCGATTGCCTTGCAATGTCAAGTTTCTCAAGAGAATTGCATGTTGTTTGTAACTTTTTAGTGTTGGGACATCCTCGATTAGTGCTCCCACCATGCTACAGTTGCGCAGTATGCCCTGCGATAGTGACATCTCTCCATGGGAAGAGAGTGGGGCTAAACACCACTTCATATTGCTAGGGAATTTTGTATTACCACACCAACAACCACTGTTGGGTAATCGTTTTGTAGCGCTTAGCTCAGAGAGGATGGACAAGGAGAATTGCAAATAGAGGATTCTTCTCAATGAATCTGTTATCATGGAACGCGCAAGGTCTCACAGAGTCCTTTCAAAAATTATTTGTGCATGTCGCTTGTCAACGGTTGGGTGTTTTAGAATTTATACGTTTGCAAGAAGTTACGATTTAAGGGTTTATTCTGTAGACCTCTTTGAGAAGTATCTGGCCTGACGCATCACACTTTTCCACTTTGCATGATCATAAACATGGCAATGCCAGCGTTTTGGTTTCACCAAAATTTTCCCCGTAATTGTTGCGTTGGGAGAAGACCCTTCACATCGGGTTATTTGGGTTATGCTTGATATTGATGGACATTCTCTAGGAGTTCTCAATGTTTATGCTCCTAATGATGGCCCTAACAGAACGACACTACGGAGATGGCTTGTTGATAATCTGCCTTTTTCCACCTGACTGATTTGTGGCAATTTTAATATGATTGAGAGTCTCGAGGACAAAGTTGGTGCCCTCCCTATGTGGTGGGGTGAAGGGGAACATGAAGCTTGGTATTATTTTAAATATTGTTGGGGCTTGGTGAACCCTTTCTTTCAACGGAGTTCATTAATTAGCAAATCATGGTTTACTTGGTCCAACTTCTGAGCCGACATCGATTTGGTCCTCAAATGATTAGACTATGTAATGCTTTTTGAGCAACACATGTTCTTGTTTTGCTTTTCTGATGGGCGAGTTGTTACGGTTCACCTAGATGTTGTCCTTTTTGACCATAGTCCTATCACTTGCAGACTGGAGTGGGTAGGTGGCCTTCATAAAGTCTCTTGCAATTAATTTGTTTTGAATACGTCACTTCTCATCCATGAGGGCATTATTCGACTCATCGCTAGAGTTTGGAGTTTGGCTTTATCTCTGCTAGATGTTGCCAATTGGGTCAAGTGGTGGAGTGAAGTGATTAACTACACTGCCTCCTTCCTCCTCCAATATGTCAAGCAAATTGTGTAGTTTGAAAGCATGTTGATGGCATTGTTTATAAGGAATACTAGAGGGTTTCTTCCTTGCATGAGCAAAGCCCCTTTGATACTCAATTACATGCCATGATTGCCATACTCAAGGACAAGATTAAAGTTCTTGAAATCCATGTTGCCATAGGCACTCAAACTAAGGTCTGATTGCACTAGCTTAAGATTGGTGGCCGTGCCAAGGATATATTCAAATCCCTTAGTGCCAAACAAGCCAAGGAGCAAATTAAATCCATCAAAATAATGCATAGTTGTCTCCCCAACCTGCCAGAGATCTCTTCGGCCTTCTTGGACCACTATAAACTTGTGTTCCAAGCCCGGGAGAATGTAATAGAGAGAGCGTAGGCATTACATGAGCATTTAGATGTGGTGCCTCACAAATTAAGCCCTTCAACTCAAAAACTTTTTGATGCTTTGCTTTCTCTTGATGAACTATTTGTTGTGCAATGCATGGCTAATTGTCAAGCGCTTGGGGTGGACGACTTTCCATGAGAATTTTACAAATCTATTTGGCATTTTGTGGGCCCTGATTTGCTTCAGGTTTACAGAGAAGCCTTGTATAATAAATCCCTAGGGGCCATCATCAATAGAGGCAATATTAAGTTTATTCCTAGGTTCGGAGATCTTGAGCTTATAATCAGTTAGTGCCTAATCATGTTGCTTAATGTTTCCTAAAAAATCATTGCTAAAGACTTAATGTACCACCTCTGTCGCACTTCCTGTAATCATCAGACTAGAGCA
Organism: Torreya grandis; assembly: GCA_037957365.1. Lineage (NCBI taxonomy): Eukaryota > Viridiplantae > Streptophyta > Pinopsida > Cupressales > Taxaceae > Torreya > Torreya grandis. The sequence continues at coordinate 280,510 of JARHVA010005081.1, read as the reverse complement.
AACATGGTTTATTAAAAGTAGGTACATCCTAGATAATATTATTGCAGTTTTGTAAGGAATGGAGTGGGTTTGTGTCTCTTGCAAGAGGACCATCTTTCTCAAGCTCGATTTTAAAAATGATCGGATTGAGTGGACTTTTATCCTTGCCATGCATAAAGCTTTAGGCTTTTGTAACTTCTTCCTTTCGGTAGTTTAGACTCTGTTTTCTGAAGCTTTGGCTTGTCTCATTGTCAATGGTCACAAGTCCGATAGCTTTGGGATTTTTATCTCCATCAGTCAAGGTTGCCCTCTTGCCCCATCTTTTTATATCTTAGCTGTTAAAGCGTTGGGTTATTTGCTTGCTCACAGAGCAGAATGTGTGTTTATCAGGGGAATTTCTCTCCCCGATTGCTCCTCTCAATTCATCAATGGGAATTTTGAGATGACTCTTTCCTCATGCTTGTAGAACAGGTAGCCTCCTTTAAAGAGGCACTTTAGTGCCTTGAATTTTTTGCAAAGCCTCTAGGTCAAGCCTTTAATGGGCTAATAACTAGTGTTATCGATAGAGTATGATGCCCTTGCTTGAGTGGCTCCAAAACATTCAATGGAAGTGGATCTAGATTGGGGAGACATTCAAATTTCTTGGTATTGCCTTTGCCTTTGACAACTCCCCCTCTTTGCAATGGCAGTATATAATTGAAAGTGGGGAAAAAGCCAGTAGTTTACAAAGTCTCTTTCTTTCACAGGAAAGTGTCAGGGGTGCACTAAAATTCTTGCAGCCACCCATGTCTACCATTCTTCTTGTTGGGTTCCTTCAAAAGGCTCGTATGACAAATTAGCAAAGGTGCTTAGAGATTTTCTCTAGGCCAATGCTAAGCAAACTCGAAGTTTCCACAGAGTAGCTTGGGACATTCGTTGCCTTCCACTCGACAAAAGAGGAATGGATGTTATACATAATTAAAGACAAAGCATTGCTCTCTGTGCTTAAGTGAAGTGGATTGTAAGGGCAATTGAGGGGAATGAGGTTTGGAATTTTTTTCAAAGGCACTGCGTTTTTGTAGGTGCTCCTTATGGAAAGAATTGTTGGAAAAAATTTGGATAACACACTCTTTTGATTACTTTTGTCCCTGTCAAGATAGAAGGGTCCTTTGTGGATAAGAGCATATAGAAATCTTTTGAAGCAATGAAACCTTTTGTGGAAAGTGGGTCGGTGATGGTTTTTGAACTGTTCTCTATTTTAGTGACCGCAATCTCTGGACGTCCCTAGTCATGAGTAATTCCAAACGCCCTTTGGTGGATATGCTAAGCATAAACTCTCTTCGGATTTTCACAAAAGGGATTTGCACTTGGTTCCCTCTTGTGATTGGATCTCGTGGCATTCTCTAAAAACCAAATATAAGCTACTAAATACAGGCTTACATTCTATTTTTGCATATTTGGGAACTGATGCCAGATGTCATGCTTCATAAGATGGGTATGCAACCCCCACTTGCCTGGTGAAAGGGTTGGAGGTAGAATTGCAATACTACCTTCCAAAATTACCATTGAGGACTCCTCTATCAGATCATGAGTCCGTTTTCTTTGGCTTTATGTAAGCTCAATAAACGATGGAATTTGATTTCCTTGCCCAAAACGTGGCTTGCCAAACTCAACATGATTTGGAATGCCAAACTCGAGGCCAAATTAGCTTATTATCTCTAGAGTCTAGCTTATTAAGGTCTTCTTCTTGGGAAGCGTCTCAAGCATATTGTGATTCCAAACCCCGAGTCCTTGACCTACTCGTGACTTGAAACCTTCATGAATCTTTTTTGGATATGTCTGAGAGCCCAAAGTGGCTGTGGATTTATAGCCAATATCAACCTTATCACCTAGAGCTACTCAATTGGCGCATGACCTTTTTTGAGGACAATGCTCAGTGGCCTCCATACATTGCCTTTCTACAGATTATTTTCAAAGCTATCATTTTGTTTCAGCCGTGGAAGTCTAAAAATTCTTCTATTTTTACAATGAAGAGCTTTCAGTGCAATTCTCTGTTAATGATAAAATGCACATTATTTCTTTGGCTTTTTTAGAGAAGGTGGCTTTGGAATTTCAGCATTTCCAGGAGTTCCTCAACCATTGGGGGAGTGCTGTGTTCCTCCTGACCAGCCCTTGCATGGCACTTCTCCACCGGCAACTAGGCATCGGCGGAGCCATTTCCATAGCCACTTCTCCGCGCGCTCCCCCTCCCCCCCCCCAGTGGAGGGGATGGAGTCCTTGATTGCACAGAAAGTTCTCTGCGGGTCCATCTTAGTGGAATTTGCTTGTGCAGGGTGGTGAGCCATTGGGGTCTTATGTGCTGCTGCCTCTTGGTTGGGGAGTCACAATCTCCTCGGGTTACTTTCTGAGATTACTTAGGATGGGTGGGTGTCACCTGATCCTTCTTGGGCTGAACCCTCTTCTTGGGGTGCTCAGCCACATAAGGATGATCTGCCTCCACCACCTTCCAGTGCTGCAGCTTGTGCCTAGCTTTCTTGTTTTCTGATGCTTTGACGTTGCTTTTGGGTTGCTGTGCATAGCCAGTGGTTTTGTTGTTTTGAGCCGAGGTTTTTTACTGTCATGGAGGTCAGGTTGTGGTTACCAACCGACCACCTTTTTGTTGTAACCATCTATGTACTATATTTTTTTAAAGATTTATGGATATATCGATGAGTTCTAATAAAGAACTGTGCTAAGCTTGGAGTTAAAACAATCTTGTTACATATTGCAAGTGATCTCAATTCTAAAAAATTGCTAGCGCTAATTTTTAATGCATATGCTGCTTCTTAGCTGTGTATCACACGTTATAGTTATTTGGGAAGGAGTATGTTTTGCTGTATTTTGTAAATGAGAGCAACAAATTTTGTTGTTTTTTGATTTCATTTTTAACTTTCCTAAAGATTACTTGGCTTTAGGGACCCAAGACCTGAACAAAGTTGGCAAGCTATCTAGTATTCCAAATCTGCTATGATCAAAATATAAAATGAAATAGATATCCAAGTGATGCAGCAGTTTGGGACTATACTGCAATAGGCTGGTTGTCTTTCATATTCCAAGTGATAGCCAAAGGAGATGATGGACCACATGGCATACCCTTACTAATTATTTAGATTCTGAATTCTCCTTGGTATATATATGAAAAATTTCAGGAAGAAGATTGTGAACAGACCCTGACATAATGCCACCCACTTCTTCAATCTAGGAGCATATTAACATACAATCATCCAATAGCAGGTTATAGTTAAGCAGCCATGGAATGCATAGCAAGCCTACCCAGAACTCATCACAGTTTATCAGGAAATAACCTCCACAAAGCCATCAAATCTCACATATTCATACTCTACAATAAATCAGATCAAGAAAAGGATTAGCTTTAGAATGAACCATCTCTTCCACTTACAAATTCAAAAAGAGAGAGCAGACCTCACACTCTGTCCTCTGTCCCTCTCTCAATTTTCTAGAGACAAGTCTTTATACCCAAGAAAAAAAAAAGAAAAGAAAAACAGGATCCAAATTAAAGAGCTATTACAGAGTTCAAATTAAAGAGCTGTTACCAGTGAAGGATGAATTCTTAATCTTCTGAGCATGATAAAGTAGAAAGGAAAAAGTTGAAATCTCTTCTTAAGCCTCACCCCCCTCCTCATCTCTCTGCCCCACCTCATTAAGAAAAGGAAGCAGCTAGTCATCAGAGAAGCATAGCAGAAGTGCACATACCCATGCCATGCCTCTCCCCAAAATCCTTCTCTCAAACCTCTCCAGCATCATGTAATTTAAAGCCCTCAGTATAGTTCTTTCGAAGATCATCTCTCTATAGATTTTCACATGAGCATATGCAAATACCAGAAAAAAGGTAAGTGGATACTTCGGAAAAGGAAACGTATTCTCTTATTCCTCCACTTTTGCAGATCATACTATCCTCTTGCGAGTGCAAGCAGACAGAAGCAATGCAGCGAAAAAAGGAAAGCAAGCTCCTTGAACCTTCCCTCTCCTCACAACAGCCTCACTCGCCCCCTAAAAAACAGAAAAGAGAAACATCATAAGAGCAAGTATCATATATTTCCTCAACAAACAATTTAAAGATTATAATTTTAAGTGAATTGATGTTCAAGGGAAAGCATAGTAGCTAAGGCATTCAACACAAAATTTTCTTACATCGTAGCTTCCAGGATCAAAGACAACTCTAGAGTTGGGGTAAAAACCACACCTAGGCCTTACCTCATCCCTTTCTCATTTTCTTTCAACACCCCACAACCAAATAAATATCATCAAGTTTGTGCTATACATTAATTACAAATATCAAAAGACCCGTAGCTTCCAAAGGATAGAGATATAATCTGGAAGCTTTAACAATAGCCACCTCATTATAAATGTTCAAAAAGCTATACATCAGCAGACTTTGTTGTATTCTATACTGTCTTTGTTTACAACATAACTATATTAAGGAAACTACTTGTCAACAATTTATACATCATCATTTGACTCCAGTGAGTAGCAATAGTTGGGAATTAGCTTTCTGGCTTCTGTAGAGAGCTCCAAGCCCAGTCTCTTTGCACTTTTCAAGTTCCCTTGATGCACTAACCTCGGTTCATCCTGTAGAATGTCAAGAGTTAATGCTATTTTCCTTACCTACACACTGCATCATTGTCTCAATATTGTTATGATCCTTGTGAAGAAGGTAGTTACCCTTGATGCAAGAACATTCGGATTCATAAGCAATCTTGCATTAACCAAAAACAAGTAGGGGTGTATTTGTGTGGACTAGCTTGTACATTGGTTGTTGTTTTGGCATGGTTAAATTTGATCCTTGGGAATCAGAACTACAACACTTCAAGGGCATCAAGTATATCAGAGAAGAGCACTTTCAGGTAGTAACATGGTCCAAGTGAGTTGGTTGAGTTTCTCAACAACTAGTAGAATCTGGGAAGTGGTTGTGTTTGTTGAAGGCCTAAAAGTGATAGGTTTTTGCGGGAGAGGACAAAAGGGCATGAAGAACACCTCCAAACCAGAATCTGATTGCAAATTTGTATTCTCCTTGAAAATTTTTGCACTACCAAAAAAAACAGCATCTCATTTTGAGCTTGTATGCAAAAGTTATGGCCTCTGGAAGTTATTGGGTTTTGTGAAGTGTGTGTCATGTGCACGGAATTGTGAAGTGCATGCCAAAATGATAATTTGCGCACTGACAGTTGGATGAGGGTAATGGCTAGAAGTTGAAGAGTCACATTGGGAAGATGAAATGTCACATTTAGGAAATGAAACTGTTGGCCTTCTGTAGTGGTTCTTGCAGGAGTGCCTATTTAAGGAGATGAGTCATTTGGAAAAATGGTTCATTTAGTTCATTCAATTGGGTTTAGAAAAACTCGATTCAAAGCAATTCAACAATTAGCAGCTGGAAGTGGAAAAACTGATTGTGAGGCCATTAGAGGTAGTTGTATGCAGGGATTTGTGGGAGTGTGCAAATCTGGACAGAGCTGCAAGATTGAGCCAAGTTCATGAATGGACTAAGATTGCAACTCTGCATGTGTTTGAATAGAGTTAGAAGTGTGTTGTGTATCGTGTAATTCTCCATTGAAAACAATAAAGATTGTTTGTTTTTGTTTCTTTCCCTGCAAGAACTGTGTTTATCTTCATCTATTGGGTGTTAGTTACTAGGCTACATGGTCAAAGGTTGTTCTTCATTTGGCTCCCTAACCGTGACTGTATCACTCCAACATTAGAAAGGATGTTGTCACAATTGATATTACTAGCCATATCAAATACATTCATACGATAAATTGCTTGCTTTGGGTTGAGCATCATATGTTTGACTACCTTTCTCATGGTCAATCTCATTTTCACCATCAATTTCCTTGGCACACATCCGCATTCTTTCTAACCAAATTTCTTATTTGAGGGTTTTAATTTGATTGTTAATATAGGATGAGAATTGCTTGCACATGGGAGGAAGTAATTTTAATGTCTTTCCTCTTCCTCGTTTGAGCCTTGGTTGAGGGGCCTCTAGCAATTGCCATCCTTTTTGCCTCTTGTCACCAACACCTACAGTAGATGCCATTTTACCCACAACAAAGATTAGAGGCACCTAAACACAAAACTTCAATGGTATTTTAGAAAGGAAGAAAGATATCACAGGGATTGCACCTTTCCACAAATGCAGGGGACCCAAAAAGGAGTTTAGCTAGGAAGAATTGGGGGAGCGAAAAATGACACAAAGAACCTCCTTCCAGCCAACAAAACCAGAGTTGAAGTCTATGACAAACCAGAGGCTCAATTTTTTAGGTGTATAAGCAACGTGCACATAAAATCAAGCTTCAATATGACTAAAGAAGCAACAAAGAAGGGCACACAACCAACTAGAATAAAAGCATCAGGAGTAGACAAAAGTCTAGCTCACAATGCAAACACACCACCTCAACCAACAACCAACCAGAGCATTGTACACCAAGCTTGAAGAACTAGGGCAAAACATAGAGAAAAGGATAAGCATACCATAGAATGGAAACAAATGAATGTGGGAGAGGTCTTACTTGGATTTGCTACCAACACACCAAAGTTGCATGCCGAGACACCACCCACCAACAAATCAGAGCTCGAGCAATTTAAAGGGATTAATAATAGAATGTCCCCTTCTAAAATCAAACACATGGGAAATTCCCACACTTGAAAACCTAGGGGTGATCATTACGAGGCCAACTCACACATAAGCTTTAAAATCATAATGACGAGAGTTTCTTGAGGCATATAGAAATAATGACGAGGTGACAAATGGATTTTGGAAATGATTTATGGGGAATGGAGGTGGGAAAGGGCTGATGAGGGTGATTAAAGAGGTGAGGGACTAAGTTTAGGGGAGAGAGGATGCATCTTTAGAGAGTATTAGTTGAAAGTCATCTAGGTAAGGAGGATGCCATAGAGTGTTGGGAGTTCCCATGTTGCGAAGAGTTCAACGCTTTTATTAGCCAATTGATTTGCAACTTTGTTTTCTGCCCTATCAATATGCATAAAAGAGATTGAGTTGAATTTTCCGGCTAGCCATTTAGCTTCTTCAATTATTGCCCCAAGTTCCCAAGATAGAACAATTTCCCTCTTTATGGTGTTGATAATCTGTGGATCACCTTTAACTACTAAATTTTTCCAACCTTGACAATCTCCTTTTAGGAAGGCCATAGCCTCAACTTTGGTTATTTGAGTCAAGCCCTTGGCAAATGAAAATAAGGGTTGGCTGGAAGCATTCCTGAATACCCCACCTCTACCTGTAGGACCTGAATTACCTCTATTCCATTAAAATTCAATTTCAAGATCACAGGGGGAGGAGTATGCAAAATGATGATAGATTTCTCCAAACTAATCTTTCTTGACCCATTATTGGGTTGGGGATGAGGGGTTTACCACATACTATTGTATATTCCTCTTGTATGTGCAAAAGTGAAGTTTGATTTATCCTCTGCCTTTCAACTACAATCCTTCAATTTCTGATATGCCTACCATGATTTTTATGCATATTCTCTTTAGGGGTTTGGGGGAGCTCAAGTTATTGAAGGTTTTTCTATTCCTTTCCAACAAAATATTTCACACAATCAAGGATGGGGCTGATCTCTATAGCAATTGTATGGCTTGCTTTAAAAATATGGTTTGCAAAGTTGAATATTCTTGAGAACAAAATTCTACATCATCCAATTCAATCTAAATTTCTCAAACACCCCCACCCACGCCACCAAAAAAAACAAGAAAATTCCATGCAAAGGCACAATGCCAAATAATATGATTTTAGTAATCTTCAACAATTATTAAAAGTTGTCTAATGGATGGCTTGCGGTATCCTTGGCTAATGAGTTTATCATATCTGAGAATTATTCCTTTAGTGGCCAACTACATGAAGGAATTAGCTTTAGGTAACTTGTGATTGATCCAAAGGAAATTTGGGAGATATGCCATTTTTTGCACAATGTGGAGTGATACTTGTTTGGAAGGATTACCAAGTCCCACATAAGTCTATCAATTTCCATCTAAGATGATATGAGATGGTGCATCAATTTCTCCTTTAATTTACCTATAAGTAGAGGATCAAAATTAAGAAGCCACTCGAACCATTTACAATGTTTGAACCCTTATGATTCAATTATGTAATTGCTCACCAGTGGACCCCAATGCAAAATTGCATATTTAACTAGGTCCATGAATTCACCCAACTGGATGAGTGGTACATTGTCAATCCATTCATCTTTCCAGAAATTCACCAGATTTTCATTCTTGACTTGCCAATGAAACAAAGCGAGGATCAATTTTCAGTAGACCTTAAAAAGTTATACATTGCAAAGGCAATGGGTAGGGATTCTTGAGTGAACACCATGAGTGCATGTTAAGAGTCAAAATGCTTGCATTGCAGGATCTTGTTCTATAATCTATCTTCTTTTGAGCAAATTTTCCACAACTTTACCCCTAAGGCGTTATGCATTATGGCGTTGCATATGAAGCCAAGACCTCCCTACCAAGTCTTGGACAAGCAAGGCTTATTCCAGGCAATTAAGCATATTTTTTTCTTTTTCTCCGAATGATTTGATCAAAAATTTCTTTGTCAATGGTTTAACCCTTCAAGGATTTTACTTGAAGCTTTAAAGAGAGACATCATATAAGTGGGGACATCTTGTGATGAGGCTTGGATTCGTTTGGCTTGTCATGCAAAGATAAGTCGTTTACCTTTCCATGATGATATATTTGTTTGAATTCTTTGAATATTTGGCTTCCACACTTCCCTAAAAATTCTTCCACACATCAGGGGGATATTTAGATATGTAGTTGGAAGCTCTCCATTCTAAAAACCCAAGACTTCTTGATTCGACTTTGAAGAGCATGATGCACTATAAGAAAATATATTCTAGATTTTTAGGAATTTTTTTTTTTTCGGCAACTAACTCGTATATATCCTGGATTTCCTTGAGCTTTGTAGCTTCACAAAAACTTGGTTCTCTGTCAAGGAGGGTGTCTTCAACAAATTGCAAGTGGGAAACAAATTTCAGATTTGTAGTTACTTGGACTCCTTTGAGCTCTCCATTATTACCCTTTTTCATAGCTCTGTCAAGGGCTTCAGATAAAACAATGAAAATGTAGGGGCAAAAAGGCCCTTTTTTTCACAAACCTCTTGAAGAATTAAAGAACCCTGTAGGTACCGTATTCACGAAAATTGATGGGGGCGGGGGGTGGAAATGCAATTAGTTCCAAATCCATTTCCTTTGGCACCTTTCCTAGATATGTCTAGAGAAATTAAAATTATCCATCACTTTGCCTAGAAAGCGCCAATTGACCCTATCATAAGCCTTATATTCAATTTAACCATCATACATGTTTTTTTCCTGTGATGCAATGAATGAATTTTCTTATGAGCAATGGAGTTTCCATTAAGGATTTTTTGAGTAGCTACAAAACCCCTTGCTCTTATGAGATGATGTTTTTAAGACAATGCTTTAGTCTATTATCCATTACGTTAGTGAGAAATTTGTAGTTCGAGTTCCAAAGTGCCATAGGTTGATAAACATCAAATTACTCTGCGTTGTCCTTTTTGGAGTTAGAGCTAGGAAAGTCGCTTTTAATTTTTTAAACACCATCTTCTTTTTTCTGGCATTCCTCCATCTCATTCACCATTGCCTTTTGTACTATATGCATCTTTTTTTGGAGGTAAACAACTTGTTAGCCATTTCATCTAGGGGCCTTGCACCTTGAAACCTTAGTTCCACTTTCGACACTTGCTTCACATGTAAAAAGGGGTTAGATAGGATGGATTGGACAGCCTCAACCACCCCTCGTTGAGTGGTTGAGCGTTGCCTATGTTCCAATATTTTGAAGGGTTAGATAGGATGAGTTGGACAAGCTCAATCACCTCTCACTAAGTGGTTGAGTGTTGCCTATGTTCTAATATTCCAAAGAGGGCTCAAATTGCATGTAGTTCTTCCACTTAATTGTGTGTGCGTTGAAGAGTGATTCACTAGAATGTATGCAACCAATGTGGCTCTTGACACTTGACTACCTGTGGTTTTGACCTTGCAATGATATTCATACTTGGCTTAGTGATTGTTCCTTTGAGGGGTTTCAGATTTGGATGCTTTTGGGCAATGCCTCAAGGATGTGCAGATGTATTCCTTAGTGTGCAAGTGCAATGCTAAGTGTTAGGTTTGATGTGTATATATAAGAGACTTTTGGGTATTTTCCCTTCATAACTGAAATGCGAAACGTGTGGGCTTACCCAAGGGAAGGGTTTGAATTTGAAAAATAGTTGTTTATATAACTTGGACACTTCCGACAAAGTCAGATGGTATCGGTAACTGGTATCGTCTAATTAGTGATAAAAATATCTAGGATGGAGAAGATAGTGATTTGATGAACAATGATAGTTTGCTTAGGATGGTAAACTGTTTAGGCACATACGAGGGAGATTTTGTGTGTGAATGATGGCAAATCGGGAAGGCCAAACCTATAGATAAGTGAATGGTCAGGAGAGAATGCGAGCATGAGTCAATTATCTACACACAAGTCAAGTATGTTGAGGATTGGTCAAAACGGACATTGTCAAGTGTCTAATATCAATTTTTTGTTTACAAATGCTCTCCTCTTAGTCTATTATTGAAAATTTTAGATTAGATGGAAAAAGTATGAAATTTGGTACTAGAGGGTGATTGCATTTGGTGTCTTCGGGTATGTTCTGAGTATTCAACTTGCTACGTGCAAACCTGTAATGAAACATGCGGAAACGAATTCCCACTTATAATAGATAATTTGAAGTAGTCTGGATTATTGAAATATTCAAAATTGAAGAAGCAAGGAACAAATACACTTGTAGGTATGCAAATCAAGCTGCCCTCTAAAGTCAGTGGAGAATGGGGTGATTATGCCTAAAAGAGATGCTCGTGTTACAAATATGGGTTGAGAAGATAGATACCTCAACCCTCATTGAAGATGGAGAAGTGCTTAGAAGTTCAGATATGTAGAACGTCAACCACACTACTCATAATAATTTTCTGAGAATGGAGCTCAATTCTTTTTGTAGCAACATGTTCGTAACGGAAATATTACATTGGTATCGGAGCCATCAAGGTACTGTGTGTGAGTTAAAAAGACAAAGGAAGGAAAAATAGAGATTTAAAAAAGAGAAAATAGATGAATAAATTCCCAAGGTTGAAGAGCTGGGTTTTACCTCACCAAAATCAACATTACCGGTTCGTGGGAATTTGCCTACGTTGGGAGGTTGGGTGCAAACCAGGTTCTGGTTCGGGTTCGGTTCAATGCCCCAATGAAGAACCTTCAATGCACCCAGGTGCCTAGGGACGAACCCTGGGCGTTGGGGGCAACACACTAACAGGCTACTGTGTAAAAACAGTCAAAAACATCATTTTATTATTATTTTCTAATGAGTGTGTAAGTTTTATTTCAGAGCCATTTAACATAGATGCCATTCAAGACTCTTAAACCCTATATTTGTTATCAAAATATGGCCTCCAGGAAATGGGTCAACTCAAGGCTTGATCTAACATCACTAGTTTGGAGATGGAAGGAAAAATTCAAAATCAAAAGACCAATATTTTTGGGCTGCATTTATAGCTATGTTCTGTGCTGCTCGTTGAATTGAATTTGGGTGTGAATCGCCCCTTTGTGAGCCATAAATGATCCATCTCTCTAACTCTTTCTGCAAAGTTGGCTCCAAAACCTTATAATTATTGTCATTTCAATCACTCTTCAAACCTAAACTGCCAATGTCTCATATTTTTGAGTTGGAAATCCAAATCAAAGGCTTTAATTCATGCCAAATTTAGTTCAAATGGAGTTACACAATCCTTAATGTATATCTATCTATTCAAACTTCACACGTACCATCGCATGTAACAAGTTGTTTCTGAATGTAGAAAGAAAACATCAAAGTGGCAATGGCTTAGGAGTGGTTTGAAACATGAATAGAAAGATTTGGCAAATAGAATTCAATTTATGGACAGGTCTCTTTAATTATCATCATTGTAAGTTAGATTTATTATTATTAGTGATAGTCCATGTGGTTCTAATGAACCACAACATGATGTTGATGCCCTCGATGAAGAGCAATATGACTATGAAAATTAACTTTTAAAGTTTTATGTAATTAATTACAGTCTCAGGGTAATTATTGATATTTGATATTTGATATGGTAATATTTATCATTTTTGTTTAATGGTTATCAACTTATCAAGATGCATGGTATGTGGTTAATGACAATGGCATTAATTTCCTATGTATCAGGTTAGAATTTCTATATTTTTTAATTTTTTATATATTTTTTGTATGGACGAACCAAAAACGAACCCAAGGAATAAAAAATCGCCGTACTGGTGAACGGGATTCTTCGAACCCGCACCAGAACCAAAAACGAACTGGTAACTTAGACCAAAATTGGTAGGAGTTTATGTGATAAACAAGAGGATTATTAGATTGGAAGCATGAAAATGCGTTGAAGGAAAAAGCTGTTCAATAATCAAAAAATTTGAAGAGGATACTGAATCACCTACATGGCCAAGGAATAAAAGATGAGAAGCCTATAATTTTGAAGATGACATTAGTGGCTGGAAAAAGCCAAACATAGCACAATAATAACCTGATTGAAGAGTTAATCAATGTATGTATGTGCCTAACCAAGAGGAAGGTGAATGGGGCTAACTGGAAGAGATTCACCTCAACATTTGTGGAAACCTAAGGTGAAGGTGTCTAGATTTTCAGGTAGAGAAGATTCAGAAAATTATCTGCCTTTTGGATAAGAAAGTTAAATCACTATTTTCAGATTCACTTTATGATAGAGCAAGAAAGTAGTATTTTACTTCTTTGTTGTTAGAACTTGAGGCATATGAATGGTGGTATTAATTAAAGTCAAACATGGCAGAAGGAATTGCACAAAGCTTACATATTTGGATTCAATTCATTATCATATTCTTAAAGGTGTACGAGGGGAAAATTCAGTCTGATTGTAGGAAACCTGAAAAATGGGATCAAACATTTTTTCCTGGTTTGTCCTTAGTTTTGACACGGATGGGGATCATTTTCTCAACGATCCCTCACTGTCACTAACAACAAACTAACGATAAAAGGAAAACACTAGAAAAGGTAGTTGAGAAATATAGTTGTCCTATGCCAAGGTACAATTTCTTAGATTTAGTTACTAGAGAGTGTTGTGCCCTAGGGTAGCAAAGTTATATATTTATTAAGCCATTATAAATGTGCAAGAGAATGATCTGGTTTCATTTTAGACTTTAGTGAGAATTATTGTTCATTGGGGAATCTTTATTACATTTATTGTAGTTGCAGATTGTAACCATTTATCGTAGTTGCAGATTGTAACAAGAAGTACATGCAATTTGGAGTCTACCAATCACAGATTATTACCAAGTTTTTTTGAAGAAAGGCTATAATGTCTGATTACATAAACAATCCCATCTCTAAATTGACATTATAAGATGCTTTCATAATTGTACAGAAAATTACAGTGTACTAGCATAAAACTGATTTTTAATTAGAATTAAATACAAAGTGCCCAACGACTGTAATCGATGCCAGATGGATTTTAAATACAAAACTACTATCAGAATACTGAAGGAGGTACACTGAAATGCTGCAATTGTAGAGCGATGAGTAGAGGGAGGATGTCATTGGAGTGCTTTACCTCCAATCACAGAACCACGGCTCCCCTGCACATCTTCCCTAATCGGGAAGTAGCCCTACCCTTCAATGAGGATGGTAGAATCTGAGAGCTTGCGAGAGAGAGATGAACATGGGGAAATATTACAATCACTTCATGCAATGCACAAACAATAAGACAAACCTCTAACTATAAGCATGCTAAACAGGGCATACTATGATATATAGATCATTAAGTTAATTTGGCCAAAGATGTAAAGTGACACGCAGGGACAACCCTGAGTGGCACAGCTTGATGTAACAAGCTCATAGAACCCCGACTCACCCCATGAAATCCAAACATCCCACAATGCTCAAAAGTTCACAGCCATTCTCAACATGAAAGATCACAATGATACACATTCTCCTCGGCGACAAATGGAGATGAGCTATGAAAAAATTTTAACCAAAACATAAGGTAACAATCATAGTTACTCTCATATATTGGCTATCATCAGCCAAGAACAGCCTCGTGATTGTAAGGGGAAGGTGGGGTTGTTTGTGCAGTCTGGGATGCAAAGGGCCCCGAAGTTGGGTGTATACTCTGCTGCCAAGATTGTAGAGAAATACCCCACATCCTTTCTATATAACTGTATTCTCTGCTAGGCTAAAAGAGCTTGAAAAAATAAATAAACAGTCTATGATTCAGGGAGATGTCCTTGAAGGTCATGGTTTCATCAAAAGTCCATACCCAACATGTAGATTTAATAGCTATAAAGTTTCATAATCATCTCAAGATCTTACGTGGCCTTCATAACACATTTTCATTGCTGTAATAATGAATGTCAACTAGCAGAAAACAACAATACACGATAATGATGTATTATCCTTTGTCTAGGGGAGTATTCATAAACACTTAAAACCCAAGATCAAATTCACAGACTCACAATAATTAAATAGGGAAAAAAAGCCGCTTGGTCATGGGTACTGAGCATTGGGAATGGCCATCCCTTGGCTTTCCCTGCGAGTGTTTGGCATCCATGGCCAAGATGGCTGTTGTCAAAAAAGGGACTGTCATGACAACAGATGTCAATGATGAGCTCAAAAATCCATTCCAAAACATAAAGTCGGCTCACAATATCCTGAGATGGTCATTACAAAACTGCTATATCATAGCTGCAGTCAAGTACATACAGGTAACCTGATCATGCCATAGCTGGGGTTTTAAAACCAAAACAACTCAACATCAAAACAACAAGAATGGTCTTAACAAATCTGCCATAGCTTGGGATCAAACCAGTTTATCTATACAGCCTACAGTGACCTAAAGATACCAACACAACGCCCCCAGAAATGGGTTGATACAGTCAAGTGACAAACCCATAAACTCAAAAGGAAACTACAGTCATGTTTTAAACATGAATAGGTCTTGCCCTTGAGGGGCTGCAAGAACTAATCGAAATAATAACTACTAACACAATAAAAACTGCCACAGTGAGGGCTAGATCAACCCGTTATCATATGCAAGCTTACAGTTAACAACTCCAATATTATTCCATAAAAAAAAAGAAACCTTTTGCATGATGCATTGCCCAGACAGGCTTATTCTTCAAGGTTAAAATAACACAATCTATACACTGCTAAAACTAGAGGGTATCCAAATCGATAACCAAATTGCTGAGAGATCACAACAGTGATAGAATTATTAAAACCTCAAAAACCATAATCTCATTTCCAATAGCAATCTACCTTAAGGGGCACTCCACGTGCCCAAAAGTCAAACATAACATAGCGTCATGTAGATAAATGCTGATAGCAGGGATAAGGAGATATGACAGATTATTTCCTTGAATTGATAAAAGTAAGACAAATGAGTGCTTCACTTGAAAAATATATTTCAGATTTCAAGAAGGCACGAATAAGGGTAAGAGGAGTTGATAATAGTCAATTGATTACTGTTTTTGTTGACGGGTCAGAACTTTATGCAAAAGTCTTGGTGAGAGCATTAAAGTGTTAAAATCTAGAGGAAGCCATTGGTGGTGGTCCAGGCCTTTTCCAAAGAACAAAAGCAGAGGGTTGATGCAAAGGACACTAAAATCACAACAACAACTAAATCAACAACCACAACTTCAAGGGGGACTAATCTTCAACCTCCAATGCAACCTACTAAGTTTGACAAAACTTATTTTGAGAGTCTTACCACTTTTGTACACAAGTTCATGCTCACATCTAATGAGTAACAATGAAGTCTTAATAATGGATTGTGTTTGAAGTGTGCCGAAAATGGGTGAAAAGGGCATGTATGCCGAAATCCTCCACAGTTCCATTCAATCGTATTTGTGTAAGAGACAGAAGAAGTGAGTCCCACACTAGATCAAAACACTAATGTTGAAACCATTGTTGAAACCATAGATGAGCAAATAGATAAACACGATGACCTTGGTCCTGCATTAGAAGAAAGTGCAGTACGAATTTCTTGTGCAGTTGCCATGGATGTGCATTAAAATCAGACGTTGAGAGTCCATGGGTTCAACAAAAAAAGAGGTTAGTAGCATTCATTGATTCTGTTAGTTCACATAATTTTATAATTTCAGCTGTTGCAAGATCATTGGGATTGAAGGTAACACTGGCACCACAATTTGAGGTACATCAAAAAAATTGACACAAGGTCTGGTTATCATTGTAAAAGGATAAGATTTAAATATACCAAAAAACAACCTTTAGAACACATGGGGCATTACGAGTTTCTAGTTAAGCCTTTTGGCTTGACTAATGCTCCCGCTGCATTCCAGGTAATGAATAGAGTTTTTGGGCCTTTCCTCTGCGAGTTCATTTTGATATTCTCTGATGATATTTAGATATACACAGTTTAGATTTGGATACTCATTGGAGGATCACCTTACAACTACTTAAGGACCATAAGTTGTATGCCAAGCAGTCCAAACATAGTTTTGTGCTACAGAACTAGATTACTTTTGGGAAATTTTATCAACAATCAAGGAATCAATGTTGACCTTGCTAAAATTAAATCCATCTTCGATTGGCTTACTCCACAAGTCACAACTCGGTTAAGGGGTCTTGGTCTATAGTTATTATCACAGTTTTGTAAAGTGTTTCTCCAAAATTGTAACACCGTTAGTTGACTTGTTGTAGAAAGATAGGTCTAGCTGGACAACAAACACAGATAAAGCATTTATTGACCTCAAAATGGCAATTTCCATTTGCCTAGTTTTAGTCCTTTCTAATTTTTCTAAACCCTTTGTGGTAGATTGTGATGCATCAGGTGCTGGGATGGGAGCTGTCCTAATGCAAGAAGGAAGACTAATAGCATATGAAAGTAGGAAAATGACAGATGAAGAAAAGATTATGCTGGTATGTGATCAAGAAATGGTTGATATCATGCATGCATTGGCAAAATTAAGGCATTACTAATTTGGTGCTAAGTTTACAGTGAGAACAGATCATGATAGCTTGAAGTGCTAATTGCTGCAATTGTTTTTAACATTCACTAAGCAGAAATAGTATTTTCAAAATTCAGTGATATGATTTCTCCATTGATTATAAGAAGGGTAACACTAACAAGGTTGTTGCTGCAGTACCCAGGTTACCTAAGAAATTTTCAGTAGCGAGCATATATCTAGATATTCAGATTGAGTATTTAAGTTAGGAATTATTAGGGTTGATTATGGTAGAGTCATTACCTCCTAACTATACTTCGAAGATTGGGTTTTGTTCATTGATGACTGGATAACGATAAGTTCTAAATCCGATATTCATTGGAAGCTATTGAAAGAATGTTATAGTGCTCCTTCTTCAAGATATGTTGGTTTTCTAAAGATGTACAAGAAGACATTTGTTTTTGGCATGGCTAGAAAAATGGGTGTGAAGAAATGTCTCTTAATGTAAGGTATGCCTATGAAACAAGAATGAGATTGTAATTACTCCAGGCTTACTACAACTTCTATATATTCCAGAGAGGAAGTGGGAAAAAAGGGTATGAACTTCATTACAACTTCACATAATTCAGGCAGTAAAAACTGCATTTTTTGTGGGTGTTGACAGGTTGATGAAGTTAGCTCATTTCATTGTTGTATAAGTGAACTATAAAGCATGTCAAATGGCCAAGATTTTTATTAAGCATGTCTTTAACCTGCATGGTATCCCCAAAGTCATAATAAGCGATCAAGATGCCAAAAGTCACGGAAATTTCTGGAGGAGCTATTTAAGGAGGTTGGGATGGTACTATCACATAGTGCTAGTTATCACCCACAAACTGATGGGTAGATAGAGATTTTGAACAAAATGTTGGAAACTTATCTTTGAGCCTGCACTTCTGGGTACCAAAATCAACAGGCAGGATGGCTTCACTTAGATATGTTTTGGTATAATAGCACATTTCACATATAGATAAGTTTTGGTATAATAGCACATCTCACATATAGATAAGTTTTGGTATGATAGCACATCTCACATATCCACATGAATGCCTCCATTTTGAGCTTTGTATTTGTATGAGGCCCCATAGATGATTACTTGGATAAAAATGGAATGCCAAGTACCCTCTGTAAAATCAGACTTAGAAGATCATGAGCAGGGTATAACTGAATTGAAAAAGCATATACAACGAGCCAGGGATAGAATGAAATATCATGCTGACAAGAGATCAAAGAGAGCTTTCAATAAATGACATGGTTTTTGTCAAATTGCAGCCCTACAAACAGAATACACAAGTAGAAAATCACAAAGTGAAATCATACTATTATTGGCCTTACAAGGAAGTACAAAGAATTTGTAAGGTTGCAAATAAGTTAGAATTACTGGTTGGAACCAAGATCCACAATGTTTTTCACGTTTTAAGATTTAATAAATAAGTGGGAAATCTAATTTCTACTACTCTGTATTTCAGAAGCTATCTTTGAGTCGGAAGGTATCATTGATGTAAGGGAAAATAAACTCCACAACAGAGTAGTCAAGGAACATGTCTTAAAATGGAAGGAATTGCCTATAATGAGGCTTATTGGGAACCTGAAGAGATACTCGTGTGTCATCCATCCATTTCCTAAGCTTTGTGATGAAGATTTTTGAGAAGGAAGTATTGTAATAAAACCATTTCTTATAAGTTGTCTAGCTCTGCCATCAGATAAAATTTTTAGCCTTTAATGAGTTATGGAGGCTGGAATCATGTGTGTCATGTCAGCAATAAATAAGTAGTCAGGTTAGGATAAAGGAGGTGATAAGGCTGTAGAGCTTATGATAAGAGGCCTTAACAGTTCAGAAGCATTTATCATTAGGAAATACAAGCCTTGGTGGTTCTTTCTATAAAATGGCCAGCTTATCAACAAAACCGTTGGAGGGTTGGAGTCCTATCTTGTCAGGTCGAGTTTTCCACTGAGCTTACTAGTACTAGTCTAGTGTTTTACGTTATGATGTATTTCTAGGGTGTTACTGCTAGTTTATGACTCAAAGTCTCAAATTCTTGATCTATATGCTTTAAGTTTCATGACAGCTGAGTAGATTTGTTGTAAATGTTCTTATCGGGTATTAAGACTGTAAATTTCAGATTTGCAGCTCATATTTGATATTTCAGAATTGACAAACAGGATTTTCTGTTTTTCTGTTTTTTTGGTAATAGCAGGTTCTTAATGGGAACATTACAGGCTATTCATTCCATTTGATTTCAGACTCTGGATGGTTCATGCTGTTAGGAACCTTAAGATCAAGCTGTATTTATGAGATATGTTAGGCAGTGTAGGTCTGAATGGCCCCAAAAAGATGCTGGCTCAAATGACGTAACAAATTTATTTTTGTTCTTGAATGGCAAGGGGATGATTGACATATCTTTGAGAATTTTATCTTTGGCTGTGATGTCGTTGGGCGAATTTCATAGTTCTAATTTTCATCTTTGTCTTCCTTTCCCGATCTAAGATTTTCTGTGCTTCATCGCTTTGCGCTGACTTTTCTTTTGCATATTTATTCTCTTGAAAAAAATGTATAGGCAATGTCATGCTAAACTCTGGCCATTTTTAGCCACTAGTGGACAATTATTAAAGCAAGGCAGGGTACTTGTGATAGATGACAGACCTGTAATTTTCAACGGAACATATTTTGTTCAAAATTAATATATTTCTTAGAAAAATTTTAAACAAGAGGGAAATAGTTGAGTCCTAGAGTTATACTAATGTAAATTTGGCTATAAGGAATTCTCATTTGAGTTATTTGGCTTTAGGCTGGTAACAAACACAGAACTTATCATAATGTCTGTTGGGTGAAGTATCCCTGATTTAAGCCTTGATACCGTATAAGGAATCTCTAACAGAATAATGTGCAAATTCCAAGCAAATCATTTCAAATGTCTTTTATTTTTTATACTTGCAGAAAGTGGCCATCATTTTTTCTAGATTTCAATATTGTATGCAAACTCTATTTTATTTTACCTTATCAGAGCGAGAGCACTCTTTAGAATAATACTTCTACTCCCCTTTACAAAGCATTCTTGTGTGTTGGTTCTGATTTTTTTTGATAATTCGGTGGCTGATTCAGGCACAACCTTCAGCATTCTTGGCTGATGTGATGTCAAAAACAATCTATACTGCTACAAGTGATCAACTGTTGGAGGAGATAGACAAGAATTTCGAGAGTGTCACAGGGCTCCCTGTCATTGACAAGGACCTCAAGTGTATTGGGGTTATCTCCAAGAAGGACAAGGCAAAAGCTTCCAAAGGGGTTCGTAAGATTATCTTGATCCTTATTTCATTTTCTTGATTAAATAGAACTGGGGACATCATTTACAGATCGTTATGGCAAATTATTTCAATAGGGCATTGCTTCTTTCTTGAGTGTTCTCTTATTGATATTTTTAAATTAGCGAGTCAATTTAAATGCCATACTTTACATGCTGTTGTGTTAGAATAAAGTTTCACATATGTTGCATTGTATAAATAATCTGATAAGCTGTAAAACTGCAAATGACAGGCTGCAGGAAGTAACCAACTCCTTAGTAATCTGTAAGCCGTTCTCTTATGAATATTTATGCAGCTGTTGGGTGCCTTGTGTGTTTAATTAGTTTCTCTAAGCCTCTTCTAGCTTTGCATATCTAAAGTGGTCCATTCCTTTGCATATATAGTTATTTACTGAAAACTTATTTCAAAGAAATTAGTTCAGATTAGGTTCTATCAAAGATGACTTGAGGTAGTAATACATTGCCTCAAGAAAGAGAATGCTCATGTTGAACTCTGTTGGGGTTGACTATGAATCGTCTGTTGAGCTTCTAATTTAGTGGGTTGAAACTTGATTTATTAGAAATAAGTGGGAAATATGTATGTTTATCAATTGAATGCTTTATAAGTTAAAGGATGATAAGACTGGATTGAGATATGACAGTTAAAATAGATTTAAGGTATGTATTAAAATATTCAAAAAGTAATGAAGCTTTTATCAAAAACATAGAAACTGCCTACCACCTTAAAGATTGCTCAACAAAGTTTGTCTCAAGTTAGTACATAAGTTTCAAGAGCTCTCGACCATGTCTTCTCGTAAGATGGTAAGAGCTCAAATCTAGAAAACCTCACGAATGCTTCCTTGAAAATTAAAAGAACCTGTAATGTCCCTTTTTGGACAAAAAATAACAATTTCGGATTTTTCTGTAAAACCTTTCTGGTAAATTTCTAAATCCTGAAAATTTTTGAATTCTGATTTTTATATTCAAGTGCAAATATTAAACTAGCACATGCAACACTTAAACATGTAAACCCAAATTGTAATCTTTATTTCATTGAAATAGGTGCATACCAAATACTAGGGTTGTTACGACTGATCAACCGCAACATATACAACAATAAACCCTTATACATATATCACAAAATCCAAGTTTACTGACAAATACCCAACAACAAGGTACTTACTATCAGCGCTCGACAATATAGCTTGCAGCTGGGTTTTGAAGGCTGATTTTAATGTTGTGACTGCTGTAGATGAAGGTATGGCAGCAACAAGGGATTTTAAAGAAAGCTGCATTGATATCAAAGCTGATGACAGATGGCAGCAAAGTAACCCACTTGGCTGGGAGGTGAAATGACAGCCTCAAATTGGCATATAGCAGGCAACAAAGACTACATCAGCTTCTAACAACCACAAACTCCAATAAATACCTCTGCCCTGAGTGCTATTACAGTGTATACAACAACCAATGTGATTGCAAGGTGCATTGCAATGGTGAAAATGAAACAATAGACCAAACCCTCACAAAACTGAAAATTGATAACCTTCAGCTCAACTGAAATCTGGAAATAACTTGACTTATTTGCACAGTTATGAACCTTGGGTAGAATCACTTCAATGGGTAAGAGGGTTTTCGTCCTCTACACTTGTACCCCAGAAGGTTTTCGTCCTCTAATGGAAAAGTCAAACACAAGCTCCAACTTGGAAATAGGGTTTTGATTTTAAAGATGAATAACAGATAATCACTTTTGAGCCTAGCTTCTCTTTTTATAATTTCACTTTTCATTCCATAAATTCTAAAAGCATTTAAAACAATTTTAATAAAATATTACTTTGTGACTCATTTAACAAATTTACTTTTTGGGCCCACTTAATAAATATTACCTTTGGCTTCTTTTATAATAATAATATATAAGTGTTCTTTTTCTATGTTATAAAATAAAGTGACTTTGGACAACTTAAAATATTATTATTAAATTATTTTCATAATTAAATATTTTGAAAAAGGGACATGACAGACCCTGGTAGTTTTGAATTCTTGTCATCTCAAAGCCTACCTCTTAAATCAAATGATTTATTACACCGATAGGTGTTCCTACAATGGCACTCAGGGGAGGTAGTTGAGAGCGTTGTAATGGTGTGAGAATGTTAGCATTTAATTATTTGAACGCTGACATTAAAAAATAAAAAAATAAAACAATGTAATTATATCAAACCCGATATAATTAAATCAAAAAATAAAACAACATGATGGTTTAAAAAAATAAATACAAATAAATTCAAACAAAAATATAAAGTAAAGCAAGAGAAATAAAAATTAAAGAAAAGTAAAAAATGAGTAAATTGAACTTTCATTTCATTCCATGTTGAGCAGGGAAAATACAAACTTTTTACATTTAATGTTTTAAAGATTATTTCTTTTAACTAATTTATAGGTAATATATAAATCTTACCACATCATATTTATAAATAATCATAACAATGAAATTGTAAAAATAACTAATTTATAGGTAATTAACAATGAAATTGTAAAAATAAATTATTATAAAAAATATTACCACATCATAATAAATAAATAAATAATATACACATAATTATAATTAATTTATAGGTAATATATATTTTACCGCATCATATTTATAAACTAGCATTAATATCTTATATAGATCTATGTAAAATACACCAATAGATATCATTGTCAGGGCACTATTATTGTTAGGGCACTATTGTATTCAATTGTGAGTACCTTGAGAATGATATCTATCGGTGTATTTTACATAGATTTATATTAAAATATGTATGCTAGTTTATTTTCTTTGAAGCAAAGCTCACAATCAATGATTTAGGTTCGTTCAAAAATTGACATTTGAATCTCAAAGCAACAATCTTGAGATATATATATATATATATATATATATTCCTAAAATTGAATTCCAAAATCCATTGTTGTACTTTCCTTTATGGGTATGTTGTGCTTGCATCAACCCAAAAAATGTAGTAGTGTCACGATGAACTTGTCAGTGTGTTTCTAGTTGTTGCATTGTAGAAGTTGTTCCGTTAGGATCCCTATAAACTTATGAGCTCTAGCAAACTCAAGGGGCCAAAGAGCAATCGGTCTTAGTCAGCAAATAGGGCTCAAATTGAGCATTTTCTGTATGGTGATGAAATTGCCAGTCTGCATTAACCAGTGGTTGTGATAATACAGATTGGCGATTTCATAATTGCCGTGGTAGTTCTGTAATTGCTTGATAGGTACGTAACTGCTGGTCTGCGTTAAACGGCGGTTTCGCTTTGTGTCGGCTGAATAGTAAGAGTAACAATCAAAATCTTGTGACCTTCTGGTGTTTTAAGGGCGTGGTGTACTTAAAGAGATGGCTAGAGGAATGCAAAAAAATGGGAGAGGCTCTTCTTTTGGAGGAAAGAGGGTTTAGGTGGTTTCGCCCACATTGGTTGAACAATAAAAGTACTTGCTGGAATCTTTTTTTCTTCTGATTTGGGCATTTTAGAAGAGTGGTGTGTTTGAAGAGATGGCTGAACGATGCAGGAAAAGGGGAGATGCTCTTCTTTTGGAGGGAAGAGGGTTGAGGCAGGAAGGTGGAGACATAAGAGAGAGGGATAAAGATCTACTTTGGGATCATTGGAATGCATTCTTCTTCTTTTTTGGACATTTTCCTTGGCTCATAAGGCGGTACCATCTGTACAGATTTTGTAAGGCTGATTGAAAAAATAAATGAACTTCTTTCCCTATGTAATTTCTTCCTCAAAAAAATTGATGGTTTTCTTTGGTTGCTAGGACAAGGTTGATATTCATTTGGCTTCCTATTCTAAATTGCACCATTTGGTGTCAGAGCTTGTTTTGAGTCAAGTTGAGAGAGTAAATCACCTAGTGTAGGATTGTGATCAGTGGGATTACAACAGTAGGTTGAAATTTACAAAAGAGTTTATATGTGATTTGAATTTAGATCATGAATTGTAAGCAAGATGAATTAACTAGCCTACTATTCTCAAGATGTAATATGTCATATGTAATGCTTCTTAGTCACTGTTTCCCATAAAGTTGCAGTCAAAAAGGTTGACCAGATAAGCACAAAGGGGTTTATAGAGACAGAGTCAGGTCTGAGGTGAGTTAGACACCTTAGATGAGAAGACATCAGTAGGTTCCCGTTTCAGAAAGATAGAGTTTCGTAGAAGGTAACAATACTGCTGGTTCTTGCAGGGGGTGGCTACGCCAATGTCGGTTCCTGTAGGGGTGGTTTCGAAACTGCCGCAATGATTTTGCCTTGCACTAAGCAATGGTTTTGGACACAACCAAGACACAGGGAAAGTAACGGTTGCAAATGTTTCTCTTCCTTTTCTGGGGCATTTCTTCTTCCTTCTCTGTCTTCCCTCTTTGTAATATGTATAACTATGCTTTTGTGGTTCAGTGAAGGCATCCATTAGTGAATGATACCAGTAATGGTTTGAGTCAAGTAGTGATTCATTCATGCATTCATTGATGTTTCCTAGAAATTATTTTTGATTGTTTGTGTTTGGGCACTGGGTTTGTGTAAGGAAGTGTATGTTCAGTAAAGTGGTAGAGCAGTGTATGGGATTTTGGGCACGTTTTATTCTAATGAATGCCCATGAAGGCCCAATGAAGGTGGCACCCCTGCAATTGCAGAAATAAATAGTGGAAAGAGGAGGAAATCCCTCACTTTTTCATAGTTTTCCAAAATTGAGTTTCTCCACAGTAATGTTATGACTTTGTAGTTCCGTCTGCTGTATCATTTCAGTAGTTGCTTACTTTGTATGCTACATCAGTTTCCCTTACAACTACAACACTTTCCAATTCATTGTTAAACTTTAATCACTGTTTTCATTGTATAGCTAAAACAGCAAGCTAGACAATGAACTTGTGTTAGGATAAGTAGAAGATTCATGTTCATGAGTTAGCTATGGAATATCTATGCTAATTATGGATTAATATGCCTCCTAGGAGAATGGTTGGCAGAGGTATAGGAGCTGCCAACGTGGCAGGGAGACTTGATGAGCTTGTGGATTTGCTGAGAGTTATGCAAGCAAGATTGGATGCGGTTTGACGAAGACTGAAGAAGAGCTTTTGCACCAAGAGATAATGGGAGTGATGCTGAAGAACAACAAAGAGCAGGGACAGAAGGACAAGTACAAGTAAATGAACCACCGTTTCATATTGGTCTAGTAGATGAAAGGGAGAAAGGTTATTTACAGCCATATCCAGAATTGGAAGAGGGATACAGATGGAAGTTCCTAGCTTTTCAGGGACTTTGAATCCAAAAGATTTGATAGATTGGCTGACTAAGATGGAAGATTATTCCGACTTTGATGAGGTTAAGGACCCAAGGAGAGTGAAGATGGCTCAAACCAAGTTTGAAAGGTCATGCAGCCCTGTGGTGGAAGGAAGTTCAAACAAAAAGAAGAGCTTTTGCACCAAGAGATAATGGGAGTCACGCTGAAGAAGAACAAAGAGCAGGGAGAGAAGGACAAGTACAAGTAAATGAACCACTGTTTCATATTGGTCTAGTAGATGAAAGGGAGAAAGGTTATTTACAGCGATATCCAGAATTGGAAGAGGGATAAAGATGGAAGTTCTTAGCTTTTCAGGGACTCTGAATCTATCGGAGTTGTTGCCAGAATCCAGATAACGCGAGTGCAATGGAAACGTGATCACACAAGATGAACAAGTGCACATCACATAGATGCTAAAACAATTTGAAAATAACACAAGATAAATTGCACAAGACAAAATGGAGAAAACCAAAATCTCATTAACATGAGATGGCCAAAGTGAGGACTACAAATAGGAGAGTACGTAACTCCTCCACAAAAGGTGGACAAGGCATCCCAAGAATAGACAATAACTCCTCGATGAAAGGTGGTGACAAGGTGCTAAGAATAGAGAAGTAACTCCCATCAAGAGAGTTACTTATGACATTCTTATGACACCTATGACACATCTATGACACACACCTCCACATAAGCTAGCCTATCCCACAAATGTAGGAAAACTCCATGTATGCACAAGAAATACAATTTTCCTAATTAATAAATAGGGAAAAATAAAAACCTACACTAATACCCCCCCATAAGTGCAGCTTAGGTGGGCAGTGTGGAAATATAAAATGGGTCCCGACAACTAGGCCTGATGAGGTACCCATGTACAAATGCAATCTCCCATAAAATAGAGAAAAGGAGAAAACCCGTAGGAAAAAACTCCCTCCCAAAAGAGAGACATAAAAGAAAGAAGAGGCTAGAAGGCCCCCCTGAAGATGATGCTGCTGCAGATGTGGACCACACCCCAAGAAGAGCTCGTAGATGAATGAACTTGCTCTCAGTGAAAGGTTTGGTGAAGATGTCTGCAACCTGCTCCGAAGACTGGCAAAATATCAAGTCAATGCCCTGACTATGAATAAGCTCCGGAATGAAATGCATGTGAATCTCTATGTGCTTGGTCCGCTGGTGTTGAACTGGATTCCTGCAAATCTGAATGGTACTCTGGTTGTCACAATAAATGATGGTGGGCTGTCTGATAGGAATGCCAAACTCAGAAAGTATCCCCTGAAGCCAAATAGCTTCAGTAGCTGCATTAACAGCTCCCCTGTACTCTGCCTCTGTGGATGATATAGCAATAACATTCTGCTTCTTGCTAGACCAACTGATAGGACCAGAACCTAGAGAAAAATTGTAACCAAAAGTGGACTTGCGAGTCTGTGAATCGCCAGTGCAGTCTGAATCTGTATATCCAATCAAGTCAACCTCTATGCCAAATCTGTAATGAATCCCGTATCTATGTGAACCCTGTATGTAATGCAAGATCCTCTTGGTTGCTTTTCAATGCAATTCATGAGGTTCCTGCATGAATTTGGAGACAAGTCTCACTGTATATGATATGTCGGACCTGGTATGAGTTAAGTAGATGAGACTACCAACAAGTTGTCGATATCGAGTGGCATCAACCAATGGTGAAGAACAATCAGCCTCAAGCTTGACTCCTGATAGAAAGGGAGTCGGAGATAGCTTGCAATCAACCATGTGAAACCGAGCCAATAAGTCAAGAGCATACTTACGCTGTGCAAGAGAAATCTCTGAATCTGACTGTGAGATCTCGATGCCAAGAAAGTAGTGCAACAAACCCAAGTCTGTCATGTCAAATCTATCTTGAAGAGATGCCTTCACCGCTGCAATAGCCGATGAAGAACTCTCGGTGATCAAAAGGTCATCAACATATAGAACCAAAATCAAGAGCGAATCATCCTGCCGCAAGAATTAGACATTGGGATCAGAATGACACTTAGTGAAACCTGCGGTGAGAAGGAAGGAATCCATCTTGGCATACCAAGCTCGAGGGGCCTGTTTGAGGCCATAGATAGGTTTTCTAAGTCTGTATACTAAGGAAGAATCCTGAACAAATCCTGGTGACTGCTCCATGTAGATCTCCTCCTCTAGGTCTCCGTGAAGAAACACTCTTCACATCCATCTGATGCACATCCCAACCATGTGCTGCGGCAATAGCCAAGGTGAGTCGGATAGAAGTCATCTTTGCAACGGGTGCAAAGGTCTCTGAGTAGTCAATGCTTGCCACCTGTGAGAAACCCTTGGCGACCAATCGCGCCTTGTACTTATCAACCGACCCATCTACTGCAAACTTGGTCCGATATATCCACCTACATCGGACCATCTTTCTTCCCTTAGGAAGTGAAGTCAAATCCCAAGTGTGATTTTTGATTAAGGAAGAATATTCTTTCTCCATAGCATTATCCCACTCAGGTACCCCCTATGCCTCTCGAAAAGTCTGTGGATCTGAAACTAAAGCAAAGAAGGCATGTGGATCTCTCTGAAAATTCCCCCTAGTACGTTTGTCATCTGCGGGATCTCCTGCCCAAGTGCCAGCACTCTCAAGTGTCTGTCTGGCCCAAAGTGGCTTGGAAGTGGGCGAGTCAGGTGCTAACTCCTCATCCTCTGACTGACTAGAGTTGGATGACTCTGCATCACTGTCCTCGTTGTCTAAACTCAAAGAAGATGTCTTTGGCTCAAGAACCTGCTGTGGCTGATCTGAATCTGATGAGGAATCATCATGAAGTAGATCCAATGAGGGAGAAGAAGTGTCAAGTGTTGAGTCTCTAAGACTCTCCTGAAAATGGACACTTCTCTCGATGAACAACTCATGAGTGACTGGATCTAGAAGGCGATATCCCTTAATACCATCCGGATATCCTACAAAGATGCAAGGTTTGGACTGACGTTCCATAACTTTGTGTTTCTTCTTCGAAATGCGGGCCATAGCTAGGGATTCGAAAACTCTAAGGTGCTCAACATCAGGTTTCCTTTTATGCCAAGCTTCAAAGGGTGTTATCCCTTTCAAAGCTTTGTGAAGAACCCTGTTTTGTATGTAGCAAACACAATTGATGGCTTCGGCCCAGTACTGTGGTGCTAAAGATTTGGAGTAATCATACAGCTACCCATCTCTTTCAAGAACCTATTCTTGCGTTCTGCAACTCCATTCTGTGAAGGACTGTAAGTGACTGTGCGCTGCAAATCAATTCCCTCTGTGGTGCAAAACTGCTCAAACCTGATGCTGACATACTCTCCTCCATTATCAGTTCGAAGAACCTTGATAGATTTTTCACTCTGTTTCTCAACAAGAGCCTTGAAGTCTAGAAAATTTTCAAACACTTTAGACTTTTGTTTGAGAAAATATATCCTAGTGTATCTAGAGAAATCATCAATGAAAGTGAGGATGTACTTGGCCCTTGTGAAAGATGGTTTGGGAAAGGGTCCCGATACATCACTGTGGACTAACTCCAAAGGTTGTGAAGCCCTCCAAGCGTTGTCTTTGTCAAATTTTGCTTCGGGATGCTTCCCAAGGGAGCACCCCTCGCAAAGTCCTTTTGAGAATTAGACACGAGGCAAGCCAATGACCATGTCATTTTTGCAAAGTTGCTCAAGATAGCGGTAGATAAGGTAGCCAAATCGCTCATGCCACAATTTGCTAACTCCATCTGAATGAGTCAACAATGCTGTTGGAGAAGAATCTGATGCAAAATGTGAGGTGTATAACCTGGCTTGGTGATCTGCCTTACCCACTGCCACTGTAGTATTACTATGCAACTCCCTGGTAGCCACTGAATCTGGTGAAAACTCAACTCTCATACCCCGACCAATGTGAGTGATTTGGTACATTGAGAGGAGATTGGTTGAAAGAGAAGGAACACTTAGAACATTGTTGAATGTTTCTCCTTTCATTTCAACTGACCCTCTCCCTGCAACGAAAACTGATGTGTCATCACCCAAACTAATAGAAGTCATGCTACAAGGCTCTAAAGATGAAAACTCAACAAGTGAAGAGCCCATGTGGTGAGAAGCACTCGAGTCGATGACCCATGAAGGTGTAGAAGCTGCTGTAGCTACAAGGGCCTTGCCCTTTTTTTCTCCTTACCCTTGTCTTTTGCCTTGGTAGAATCTTGGGTAGATGAATTCTGCCTGATGGACTCAGGAACACCTATGTTCTTCTCTAGAAGATGAGTTAGGTGATCTATTTGTTTTTTCATACATTTGTGTTCATCATGCCCTGTCTTTTTACAGTAGGCATACTTAACCTTCTCCTTCTTAGGTTTAGCATTGGAAGAGGAAGTCTCAGTGTTGTTTTTGGCAGGATTGTTGTTTTCTTTCTTCTTCTCCTAGTCCTTGTTCTTTTTCTTCTTCTTTTTTGTTGAAGTCTTATCTTTACCATTTCCAGCTATCAAAGCTTGGGGTTGAGTAGACTTCATTGTGCCCATTTGAATTAGCTTATCTTGCTCCCTAGTCAAGTCGGCAATGAATGAATCCAAAGAAGGCATTTTCCATGTAGTGCCAAGGGCACTTTTTGTGGCATGGAAAGTGGAGACAAAGACTGAATAGCTTGGACCTAACTTTGCGAGAGTAAAAAGTATGAGTTGATCATCTTTCTTCTCTATCCCACATTCTTTTAATTGCAATCTAAGGGCCTTAAACTTAGTGAAGAAGTCCTGTAGGGTGTCAAAGTTGCTAGGACTTAGACTTATGAGTTCGTTTTCAAGCTCATGACCTCTCATTTCATCAAGCTTCCCAAATAATTTTTTTAAGGTGTCCCATATGTTATTGGGAGTCTGAGAGGATTCTAGATGGAAGAGAAGTTCTGGAGACACAGACAAGCTCAGTAATCCAAAGGCTTCATCACTACGGTTGTACCACTTAACTTTTTCAGCATCAGTTTTGAGTTCTACTTCAGTACCCATGGTGATCTTATACAACCCTTTGCTTCTAAGAATGATTGACATTTTAACCTTCCATTAATGATAGTTGAAGGGTGTTAGGGGTTTAAGTTGATAATAATCCATTTTTAACTGAATTTAGGTGAAATGTTGATTGCAAGTTGTGAAATTATGCAGGAAGGAGCAAAGATTTGCAAGTTGTGAAAAAGCAATCACACCCCCCCGAAATATTGAGCCCCCTTCAAATATGCAAGTGCATGCTCAAAAGATGTCAGACTCAGCCGAGAATGCGTCTTAGAGCAATCAGTGCAAGACTAAAGTAAACAGGACGTCAGACTCAGCGGAAAATGCGTTCCGAAAGACCCAAAATTTTGGCACTTTATAAATTAGTGCGTTTTTGACAAATAACAAGCCTACGCTGTGGAGAATTGAATTACAAACACTTTTGCAAAAAACGGCACCCAAATCCGAGCTACTGTTTGCAAGATATTAAAGGTTCAATTTTTTCGTAAACTAGTGTTTTTGCAAAAAAAAGCACTAAAACATTAAAAAAATGCATATTTTGAGAGAGAAAGTGGCATTCCAACCACTCGTTGGATTTGGCACGGAATGAGGAATCCAAAGGAGGTTTGTGTGAGGGGGAATTGGCCTCCCGCCAACCCGGGCCTCACCCTTCGTTTTTGTAGGTTGAAGATACAAGTTAAAATTAAAACCCCCAAAAAATACCAAACTGTGTAAAAAACTTAATATTCAGTCAAATTGACTGATTTTTGTTTTACAAGTCAATTTTAACTGAAGATAAAAGTTGAAGACAGAATATAACAGAATGGCAAAGTGTTTAAGGGTCCACATGGGACGTCAAACAAGAAGAGGCCGCCTTTTTCAAGAAGTCACAGTTCAAATTTTAGCAGAAAAGACAAAACAAGAGACCTGCTGGAAACACCATACGAACTGGCGCCTTGCTGGAGAAAGACCAGAAGCTAGGCTCAGAAAGAAATATGCTTGCAAAAAAAACAAACTTGCAGACTACGCACCGTACGGCCTGGTCAGGTTTTGAAGCAAGGCGTGGCAGAACAGAAGTACTTCTGCTGCTGGAACTGAAGGCGCCCAGCTGGAAGGAGTGTGGCGCAGCAGAATAAACAAATAAACAACACACTTGGCAGAAGGCGTTGCTGTTAGGAATGCGCTACTTTTAGTCAGAAAATCTGCGCCATGGCAACCTGAACGCCGTACGTCCTAGGAAGGACTGCTGTTTGGAATTGCTGCTCTTCCCTCTGTTGCTGAGTGTTCAACAATGGCGCCCAAGCTAACTGCTGAACCAGTGAAGACACCCAAAGGACAAGGAAACGATACCAGAAAAGATTTTGAAAGTTTTTTTATTTTAGATCAAATCTAGAAAATAAAAAAAAACAAAGAGAACTCCACTCCTCTTGATTTCAAAATGAACTAAAAGCATAACCATACACACGATTACCGTTCTTGTTCTGATACCATATCGGAGTTGTTGTCAGAATTCGGATAACGCGAGTGCAATGGAGACGTGATCACACAAGATGAACAAGTGCACACCACATAGATGCTAAAGCAATTTGAAAATAACACAAGAAGATAAATTGCACAAGACAAAATGGAGAAAACCAAAATCTCATTAACATGAGATGGCCAAAGTGAGGACTACAAATAGGAGAGTACGTAACTCCTCCACAAAAGGTGGACAAGGCACCCCAAGAATAGACAATAACTTCTCTATGAAAGGTGGTGACAAGGTGATAAGAATAGATAAGTAACTCCTATCAAGGGAGTTACTTATGACACCTATGACACATCTATGACACACACCTTCACATAAGCTAGCCTATCTCACAAATGTAGGAAAACTCCATGTATGCACAAGAAAATACAATTTTCTTAATTAATAATTAGGGAAAAATAAAAACCTACACTAATGGAATCCAAAAGACTTGATAGATTGGCTGACTAAGATGGAAGATTATTCCGACTTTGATGAGGTTAAGGACCCAAGGAGAGTGAAGATGGCTTAAACCAAGTTTGAAAGGTCATGCAACCCTGTGGTGGAAGGAAGTTCAAACAAAAAGAAAAAGAAGAAGAAAGGCCAAGATTACAAGGTGGGACATAATGGTGGCTAGGTTGAAGGGAAAGTTTCTTCCTTTAGATTACTAGTTAACATTGCTGAAGAAGTTGCAAAATCTGAGGCAAAGAGAGTTGTCAATAAAGGATTATATAGAAGAATTCTTCAAGCTAATCATAAGGTCTGCCCATGGTGAGATGGATCAAGAGAAAGTAGCCAGACACCTCAATGGTTTGAGATTGAACATTCATGATGAGCTCAGTATGGTGAGGTAGCATACAATTGATTAGGCATATCAATTTGCCGTGAAAGGTGAAGAAATATTGAATAAAAGACATGTGAATTCAACAAATTATCGGAAGAGTGTGATGAGAAAAAGAGGCATACAAGGAGACTTAAAAGTTCAAGCGTTGTAGTTGGAAAGAACCAAATGAAGAGGAAGATGAGGAATATTATACTTCATGTGGTCATGAGTGTGATGAAGCTCAAGGAGAGAGTTGCACATTTCATGGAGATTGTTTTGAATGCAAAGTGTATGGCCATAGGGCATTTGAGTGTCTTCAAAGAGAGGCTGAAACAAATCAAAAGATTGAAAGTCAAGGGACAAAAGGGTAGTGCCATACCAATCAACGGTACAAAAGTGCGAAGAAGATGATCCAATGACTTCTGAAGATTCAATTACAGCCAAGGAACCCAGAGTAAACCTGATATTGAAAAGGAGCTTGAAGACAACAAGGAAACAAGAGGAACCAAAAGTGCGAAGAAGATGATCCAGCGACTTCTGAAGATTCAATTACAGCCAAGGAACCCAGAGTAAACCTGATATTGAAAAGGAGCTTGAAGACAACAAAGAAGCAAGAGGAACCATGCTAAAGGAGGCATATTTTCAGAACCAAATGCAAAACAAGAGGCAAGTGTTGTGATGTTATAGTTGATAAGTGGAAGTACTGATAATCTCGTTTCCATTGAAGCCATAGATAAGCTGAATTTGAGTTGTACACCACTTCCAGAGCTGTATGGTTGGAATCTTAACAGCCAGAGTAATGGTTGGAGTCTTAACAGCAAGAGTAATGGTTGGAATCTTTTGGTCTTCTGATCTTGTGTGTTTCAAGAGCGTGGTGTGTTCGAAGTGATGGCAGGAGGATGCAAAAATGGGGAGAGGCTCTGCTTTTCGAGGGAAGAGGGTTGAGACAAAAGTCGGAGACAAGAATCAATATCCTCTTTGGGATCACTGGAATGTATTTTTCTTCATTTTTGAACATTTTCCTTGGCTTATAAGGTTGTACCGTCTGCACAGATTTTGTTAGGCTGATTGCAGAAATAAATAAACTTCTTTCCCTCTGTAATTTATTTTTCAACAAATTTGATGGTTTACTTTGGCTTCTAGGATAAGGCTGACATTCATTTGGCCCCCTGGTCTAGACTGCATAAAAAATACTACAAGTAGTTAACTCATCTCTCATGGAAAGTGTAAAACTGAATCTTTTAAGCTCTATGCATGCTATTTTTGTTGCCTCTTATGGACCTTAATGCACTATCATCTCTAAACTATTGATTGGCGACATTGCCAATCCTTTTTAATGTCTTGTATTTATGGTCAAGATATGGAAATCATCATCAATCTTACGCCCTTCTCTGGCTCAGCATCAAAGCTTCTACCCAATATTCTCTTATCTAATTGTAAGCATCTACAAACAAATTGAACAATTATTAAATTAGGGGTTGATATCAATGCAAGACATATGGTTATTTTAATGTACCAAACCACACCATGAAAAACTAATTACAAAAGTGAAATATCAATAAAAATGATATTGGCAGTGATGAAAATGAATCTTAAAACAAGCTCTTGAGTTTTTGTATATATATGTATTTTCATGTGTGTGTGTGGGTTGAAGTCAAAATGTACAAAATAATGAAGTCAATAACAGCTAAAAGGTCATAACAAATAGCAATTGAAGGCTATTACAAGATAGCTTGGAGGGTTTGACTTTGAACAGTCTAAGTAACATTTATAATTCTATATAATATGGAAGAACATCAAATTTATTTTTTTCAACATCAAATAACATAGGCTGAGTCAAAGTATCTTTAGGTAGGTGGATCTGTTACTTTTTACATATCATATTGAGTCACTATAAGTTATAATGAAAATATCCACTTGCCCATTGTTGATGTTACATCCTTTACTGCCCGAACAAAGGCCACACTTTGTGCAACTTCATGTTAAAAAGATTCTAAGTTGGTCGACAATCAGATTACTAATACATAATAGAATCATTCAAGGACACAATTCCATCAAAAGCCTGTGAGGCAACTATATGCATTTTCAAGGATCTTTAATGTCTTCAATATTTAACCAATCACACCTTATTATTAGCTTGTTCAACAATAACATGGTTGCCAAATTTGAAAAGTTCAGTCAGTTCGAAGGGGGGAAAGTGTTTGGGAAGTTAAAAAAATATAAATCATGCAAAACTTATGGTTAAAATAATCACAAAATATAAATTAAATGCAATGAGATATTAGTAAGAATTTGTTGAGCAGGTATGCCCCCACGTGATAATTGTCTCAGTGTAATGTGGTCTGTTGGAGTTGCCTTTCAATGAATTCTTGATTTAAAGGCAGTAGGACAAGGTGGATGGCTTCTCACTTTTCACCTGAAGAGTATGATTTTGGTTGTGAAGTTTAATGGGATGGGGGATTGCCCCCGATAATTAACAGGTCAGTTTGACCTATCTAAAAACATACGATATTGCAGATTGTAATAATCAAAACTATTGTTCAATGCTCACGAGTTCATAAATCATAACAAGGGTTCATTTGTTATAACAAAATCTGTAACAATTTGATAAATAATTATTGTAATTCTCGATCACATAATTTATCATCAGCAATAAAACTAGTTTGTCCAGATCTTTCTTTTTCTTTTATTTATTTTCTCTTTTTTAATTGAAACAAAAAAAAAGCAGCCCCGAGGTAGACTAATCAACTTTATGGACTTGGATCTATTGTCTAAGGGTTTTTGATACAAATAGGTTCAACCTACTTGACAAGTTTAGGTACAGACCGAGCCTCTACCAGTTCTGATCAAACCTTGTAACCATGATCGGTATTGGAAGCACTGTAATATCAACCAGGAACAAGTAAAGTAATGGATATGTTTTAAATTCCTTGAATGAACTGATGTCTTGCCGGCTATACTTAACATGTTCAGATTGTCTCTGTCCTTTTCCAATAATTATCGTCTAATCAG
Organism: Torreya grandis; assembly: GCA_037957365.1. Classification (NCBI taxonomy): domain Eukaryota; kingdom Viridiplantae; phylum Streptophyta; class Pinopsida; order Cupressales; family Taxaceae; genus Torreya; species Torreya grandis. The sequence continues at coordinate 244,586 of JARHVA010005081.1, read as the reverse complement.
TTCTTGTATTTGATTTATATTGCTTTGAGATTAACTAATTTTTTTATCAAGAGACTATTATGAACTCCTGGGCACATAAATTCTTTATACTCTTCACTGTTTTCACAGTTGATGCATTCATCACTTGGGCATGGAATGCCACCTACACTTTCATTTGTATCTTAACTACTACATAAGCTGACTGGACAGCCTTTCCTGCAACATTATCTGGCTACAACAACAAATCTTATTAAAGATGTCATCCTTTCTCCAATGTAAAACCATGCGCGTAAAAAACATGGAATCTATCTGCATATAAATTCCTACTAACATCTGCTTTAACCAGATTTAATAAAGATATTGTCTGGCTAGACATATCGGGACTTTGCCTATTACATTTAAATACGGCTAATAGATTTTTGGCGTCGGCATCCTTAATTTCAATTTGATCGAGAACAAGGGTTATAAATTATTTTTTTGGTCATTTGGTGCTGTCTTCTATTCTATGTTCTATGCTGAAAATTCAAAAACAGCTTAATAAGATCCTCTCAAAAGCCATGCCCAACACGGGCAATTACCCTTGCATTATTAGTGGACTTTCTAAAGAATAATGCTTAGAGCACAGGAACACGCAATCAAGAGCAGAAGTGTATGTAAAAGGGGAGGCAGAAATCAGCAAAGAATTAGATCGTCCCAGAGGCAATATGTCTACCTTGGCCTTAGATGGAAACTAACAAGAAACGAAATGTATTTGTTCTTTCTTAGAAACTACTTGCTTACTTTCATGCATTTAGAGGGGAAACATGCAATGATGATTTTACAGTTCCCATGATAATGCTAATTTGCATAGTTATTTTTCTTATGTTTAGTCTGTCCTCAATGCAAATTAATTTTATATCTAGTTTTTCTGCCCTTAGTAGAAACTTCTACTTTGTGTTCCACTTTTGAAATCCTTCCTCCTAAGATAAGTTTAATTTGTCATTATATTGTGGAGGGGTGCAAGCATGAAATTGCATGAAATTTTTCCAAATTATTGAAAATTTTCAAGCGTTGCACTTTCATTATAAAATGCATGAAATTTTTCCAAATTATTGAAAAAAAAATTGCAACTAAAGTATCGCATTTCGTTGTCTTTAAGGATGATGATTTTTTCTACAAAGTTACTATATACTAATTTTTGATACAGATTTGGGCGCTGATATGAATTGGACATGTATCAGATGCTTTGGAAATTTTGTGCCATATCTGAGCCATGTCCAGATAGTCATGACCTATAGCATAAAATATGTTAAAATTCATCCAGACATATCCATATCATTTATGTCTTTGGATATCTGAAAAATTGTCGGATCTTTGTCAATATCTATATTCATATCCATATCCATATCCATATCCATATCCATATTCTGATATCTTAGTCTACAAATATTTATATGGCAACTGAAAACATTTAACAAATTATTGATAAATAATAACTATTGCGACCATAGTTCTGCTTTTTTTAATCCTATATTCTGCCATCTTTCCTTTCCTTTGCTCATTGAAATTTTTTCCTTTCTTCCTATTATCTTTCTTGTTTTTTGCCATTACACTTTTGTCTATTTGCTAGTTTTTTTGCCACTTCTTTCACTATCGTCTTTAACTTTTTCTGTATTTGTTTTTTAGATTTCGATGTAGGATTGAGTCTGTTCAATGCTCGGATAAGCTTAGGACTAGGCATCTCTTTGGTGTTTTTCCAATGGGAAATACGGCAAGTACTTAAAGTTCTTTCCGGATTCATCTTAGCCAGGTCCCATGCTCATACCACATACCAACACTAACTTTCCTTCCCAGCTCATAACCAGGTCGCTTCTGTGTACTTCAAATTCTTTTTAGAATTTCCAATTGGTCAAGATGTTTTAAGGATGATTGTAAAACATCTTACACTTTGACATATATTATGTATGGAATGTTAAATCTAAAGACATGCTAAGGAAATATTTGTTCAGGTGCTAACCATAGTTCTGGGATGGGTTGGAGATGGCCTGCTAATATCAAGGTTGTAAGAACTCCCTATAACTAACTGGAAGTCAATTCTGTAAAATGCGTATTTCTATTGTAAATAAACAAAATCTATTTATGTTGTATGAAGAAATATTGAGGTGGTTTTTCCATGATGTTCAACTTATTTTTGTGTTTTTTGACTTATAGCTTCAAGTATCGAATAGTTTGACATATGTTTAGAGGTGGACAACCTAACATTGAAGTCACATCTTGTCGTAAGTTACATGTATAAATTAAAGCATGGCTGTAGGGAGGGGGTTTTGGAATATATTGAAGAGCGGACTTCTTTTTCTTTTGTACTACAGATTAGAAGTATAGACAAAAGTTTGGTTACTGGTCATAGTTAATAAAGGTTGCTTGTAGAGTGGAAGGGCTGTAATGATTACTTAGGTGCAGCAGAATGGATAATCTAAAAATTCTATTTTTTTTGGCTTATAATCATGTGAATATTTTATAATAACCTGATTTGTTACTACTCTTTCATAATGAAACCTCCGTTTTCCCCTATGTACAATGATACAAATAATATATGTTGCAACCTCAGTATTCATTGCAACCTGCTGCCCATCAACACATTCAAAAGGCCTTAGCACATATAGACTGTGTTTTGAGTATTGTCAAAAGGATAGAAACAATACTTATGAAACCCTTATACATCATTATTATACTCAGATAATGACTTACAATCATTTCATCTTCTTTTCAAAAGAATAAAATTGAGGAGTAGGTAAAAGGAATAAAAGGCATGCTTACTACACTTTTTAATATCAAATAAATGTAAATATGCCTAGAAGTATTCTTGTATACATTATATGGGATGCATATTTGTAGCATTTTTGGTTCTGCTTTACTTTTTTAGATCCATCCCTTTGCTTTATAATGTACCTAATATGGGTTCAGATGCTTTGGACACACTCTATAACAAAATAATGCGAATGATTTGGCTAAGTTGCATGGATAAGTATACGAATATTGATATACATATGGTATCCAATGTGAATATTTGAAGCTGGTAGAAAGCCTTTTAGGATACGAGAACAAAATGAGTGGTATGCATGAGAAGAGAGGTTTCTGTAACTCTTTGTCATGGGTAATTGTTCTTTTAAAAAAAAAAATTCATTGAGGAATATAGCTCAAATTTCATATTGGCTATATTGGATTTGTCTACCAACTGTATTCAAGGCCGCATCCATGTGATAACATATCTGGGCTGCATTTGAGGCAATCTGACTATCATATCTTATCTGTATTAGATATAAGGATATGTGTATTTGGAAAGGGGGAGGGTGTATTTCAAACATTGCAGTTTGGGAAAAAAATAAAATCCTATTCAAATGACGGGAGTTTAAAAAATGATTGAAGGTTGTATGTAAAATATTGCCAAAAAATCAAGCATTTCTAAAACCATAGAAACTGCATGCCACATTAATGATCACTTGGCAGGGTATGATTCTTAAGCTCATAATTAAGTTTCGAGAGCTCTAGTCCATATATTTCCTAAGAATTCAAGGTATTAAAACTATAAAACCTTTAGGCTTTTGAATGTTTTCTTGAAAATTAAAGTGTGGGAGAGTTAAATTGTTATCGAAATCCAAAGTTACATCTTAAATCAACCAATTTTCAAATGCTCTGAGGCGCAGCTTGTGATCAATGATTTAAATTTGGTTCAAGAAGTGAAGTCTGAATCTCAAACCAAGCAATCTTAAATTTCTTAAGAAACTGAAGTCCTTGGAACTCGCTTTAAGGATAGTATCAATTTTTAAAATTTGGTTCAGGAAGTGAAGTTTGAATCTCAAACTAGGCAATCTTAAATTTCTTAAGAAACTGAAGTCCAAAAGCCATCACTTGGAACTTGCTTTAAGGATAGTATCAATTGTTTAAATCTGTTTCAGGAAGTGAAGTTTGAATCTCAAACCAAGCAATCTTAAATTTCTTAAGAAACTGAAGCCCAAAAACCATCGTTTGGAACTTGCGTTAAGGATAGTATTAATTGTTTAAATCTGGTTCAGGAAGTGAAGTTTGAATCTCAAACCAAGCAATGTTGAATTTCTTAAGAAACTGAAGCCCAAAAGCCATCATTTGGAACTTGCTTTAAGGATAAATAACATTCAAAAACCTTATTTGAAATACATTACTCATTTCTCATGGACAACTTAAATTTTGAAGCTTTAAGCCTTGTGCATGAAATTTGTTGCCATTAAAGGGATCTTGATGCATTGAGACTTATTCCTCTTGATTGAAGGACCTTGATGTGCTAAGAGATACCTAGAAATTTCATTGGAAGAATTATTTTGATTTCAAAGTGATACCTAAAAGAAGTATGCTTCTTGTAATTGAGTCTGTTGAAGTTATCTATTGGAAGAAGTTTTGGTAAATTTTGGAGAAGATATGTTGAGAACTTAGACCATCTATGGATTATGAGAATGTTATTCCTAGATCAAGGGCTTTTCATTAGCATGGGCATGTAGCCGTAGATCGTCAAGAAGAAAATCCCATAGATGGTAAGCAATACAGTTATAGGGCACAAAAAGATAAGGATAAAAAAGCGAAACATGACTTGAAAGAAGATTTAGTAAGCCTTTCCTTGAAGTGTTGGAATAATAGAGACTTAACTCACCAAACTATGTCAAAAATGAACCCCTCACGAGCATCTGAACAAAATACTAAAGAGGAACTAGCAAAAATATGTGAGGAGAAAGGAAAATTAACAAGAGAACAAAAATACGTGAGAAGAAAGGAAAATTAACAAAAGAACAAAAATACGTGAGAAGGAAAATTAACAGGAGAATGATACGAGTAATGGGAGGAGGCTAAAGGTGGCTCAATAAATGAGCTCACCTGAGTTCTCTACTTGTCATGGTAGAAAGGAATAATTCCAAGCCAAGACAAATACAAAGGAGAAAGTTCAAACACTTATTGTAAGCCCTTGAAGGTAAAAATAAAAATAAAATTAATTCGTGGAAGAGTAACCAACCCAAAATTTAAATTTTGAATCCTCAAAAAATGGATAAGATTCTTAAAGATCTAACTACAGTATTATAAATTAATTGAAAGCTTCCATGGGTAATTTAGTTTGATTATTATTTTTTTGTGAAATTTTATCAGTGTCTTTTAAGTCATCTCAAGATGAACTTCATGAGTAGTTGTTACCCTAATGGCTTTTTTCCACATGTATTTTTGCCTAATAATCAATAGGCAAGGGGTCCCCCTAGCACACAAGCACCTTAAAACATTTGTTAGTAGGGGGGAGGAATGGTCTCACTAGCCTCTTTCCCCATTAGGGAAGCTTTTTGGAACGTGTAATGCCTTATATATCACCTTTGTCTCACAATTATTATCAATATGAGACTAACCCAATTACAACCCAATCTTGTATTAACCACAATTACCTACGTCTTGGGGACAAGGGTATGGGGCTTTGGGAATTGCAAAAAATTCCCTAGATTTTGGGACGATAGGGAGTTTGCGATTAAAATATTATGTAAAATTTAATATTTTAATTTTATTCATTGAAATATAGGGGTTAAACTTTATTTAAAGTTTTCCAAAGTAATTTCGGGAGTAGGGTTCAATGCTTTTGTAAAAATAATAGTGTTTTTTGGGTTAGGGGTTTGTTTTAAAGTTAAAGCATCATATATATATATATATATATAAATATAATTAAAATAATTAAAATAATTGTGGATGTCCCCTTCCCGTCCCCCCATCCCCGAAACTTTCGGGACATAACCAAAATTTAGGAGACGCATCCCCATGTAACATTGGGATTAAATCAATTACAACCCAACCAAATTACCAAATTGGGTTGGCTTGTAATTGGGTTAATACACAATTGGGTTGTAATTGGGCTAATCCCACATTGGTAAGAATTGTGAGACAAGAGTGGCTTATAAGAAGGCATTACATGCTCCAAAAAGCTTTACCAATTGGGAAAGATTAGAGGGGTAGAATTCCAAAGTGGCAGATTTTATTCATTGTTCCTCCATCCTACTCACAAAAGATTCTTGCATGCTAAGTGGGTCCTCTAAACTTTCGAGTTGTGACTAAAATCTAGGGGACACGCTCCCATGTAATAGTGGTATTAACCTAATTACAACCCAATCCAATTACTAAATTAAGTTGGGTTGTAACTGGGTTAATACATAATTGGGCTAATCCCACATTGGTCAAAATTGTGAGACAAAAGTGGCTTATAAGAAGGCGTTACATGTTCCAAAAAGCTTTACCAATGGGGAAGGAGGCTAGAGGGTGTGAATCCGAAAGCAGTGGATTACATTCATTGTTCCTCCATCTTACTAACAAATGCTTTAAGTTTCTTGTGTGCTAAGCGGGTCCCCTTGCCTTGTGATTATAATAAAAGATACACGAGGAAAAATCTGATCAAGGTAATGACTACTCAAGGAGGTCATCTTGAGATGACTAAAAATGCACATGGGTAAAATCTGAAAATATGTTAATAATCTAAGAGTATTGTAAGTTAGGGCATAAATTCTAAGAATGTTTCATATATACTGGCTCTGGATATGACTACTTTAGCATTAGCTTTTGTGACAGTTTTGTGCAGCTGATATATATTTTTTTTCGTGTAATAGAAGTAAATCAAAAGTCAGTCTAGGGATGAAACATATAAGCAGTTAGAAAACTGCCCTAAACAAATATTCTTGCAATTTAAGGCCGCTATCAGAATCCTGATATCTACATAAAGATAACAAGGCATGCAATCATTTTTAGTCTGGTCATTAGCTTTATCTACCCATGTTCCAGTCCCACAATGTTATGTTCCATGACAAGCAAGTTTAAATCCTCCGCTTGAGAGAGGTAACAATAAGTTAAAAAATTGCAAATGCCTCACCCAACACCCTGGTTGTGTTTCAGTGTGGATTTACATTTACAGGAGAAATGATCCGTGTTTGAATCCCATAGTGCCACATTCTATGCCAAGCGAGTTTCTATCCTCCGCTCGGGAGAGGTTACAATAAGGCAAAAAATGGTGAGTGCTTTTCCCAACACCCTGGTTTGGCGCAGCTGTACATTTACAAGAGAATTGATTCATGTTTGAATCCATAGAGGCATGTTCTATGCCAAACAAGCTTAAATCCTTGGCTACAATAAGTCAAAAAATTGTTGGTGCCTCACCTAACATCCAGTTTGGTGTGGATTTACATACATGAGAATTGATCCACATTCGAATGCCATAGTGGTATTCAATGCTAAGCAAGCTTAAATTCTCTACTCGAGAGAGATTAAAATAAGTCAAGAAGTAAATGCATCACCCAACACCCCAGATTGGTGTTTTGGTGTGGATTTTTATTTACAAGAAAATCGATTTGTGTTTAAATCCCACAGTGCCATGTTCTATGCCAAGCAAGCTTAAATCCTCTGCTCATAAGAGGTTACAATAAGTCCAAAACCAGTAAGTGCTCATCCAACATCTCTGTTTGGTGTTTTGGTGCGGATTTACATCTACAAGAGAATTGATCCTTGTTCAAATCCAACAATGGCATGTTCCACTTGAGAGAGGTTATAGCAAGTCAAAAAATTGTAAGTGCCTACCTACTACCCTGGTTTGGTGTGGGTTTACATTTACAAGAGATTTGACCTATGTTCCTGGTAGGCAAGAATGGCTGACATTCCTTTTGCCATTAATTTTTGTGCTAAGCATTTTTGTCTTCTTTTCCCGAAACCTGACAAGGTTTGCGGCACTCAATGTTCATTATCTGCTTTCTTTATTTCTTCTCTTCAGACCCATAATACTGTTATTGTTTCAACTATTTTCCAATGAGACACTATTGACAGTGGTAGAGAAGGCTTCTTTGTTCGCTTGCAAGAATGAGCCTGCTTTTTTCTTTTGTCCTTTGTAAGTGCGTCAATATTTCTTTGTTCTTATTTATGTGGAAGAAAGCAACTTGTACCGTGGAATATTTTGTGACAGCATAAAATATCAATTTGGATGATAGGTTAAATAACATTTTTTTGCTTTTGTTTTATGACATGGAAGCAAGGTCCATACTCAATTTTACAAGTACCAAGTTTTACACATTGGTGAATTTGCAATTTAAGTAATGTTTTTATGTTTCTATGGATGCTGCATAGTTGTTGACCTCCAATTCTGGGGATGGTGGAAAGGCTAACACCCATTCTCAATAGATAAATTGATTATTTAAAGAATGTTGTGTGTAGAGCTGAAACTTATGGCCATTTATGCTGTTCAATGCTCCTCAAGAGACTCCTATCGTATGGTTTTAAAGATCAAAAGAAGAAAGATATTGTATAAATGTCCACAAAGGACCAAAGCAGGTCAATGGGACTTCAAATGCATGGAGTCACAAGGGACCAAAGCAGGTCAATGGGACTTGAAATATGTGGAGTCACAATAAAAAAAAGCCTAGGAGTTGAAAGACTGACTAGGACTAAAACAGTAGAAAACAATGAAATGAAAGCAAATGGAGTTAACCACAAACCCTAGCCATAATATACAAGTGTAAATATAAATAGTCAAAGTAACAAATATAAATACCAAGCAGAGAATTATCCAAGGGAACAAAGTAGACGAGGTAAGCCAAAGCCTGAGGCTCCAAACCAGTTCTGTCACATATTTGTATCAATGCTCAGAGATGAAGAAGAGAAACCAGAAATATCATCATTCACCACAACCATCAGATCAATGAAAGATCTGATAATATCCACAGGAGAATGTCCTGGGAAAAGGGGGTCCAGTTGGACAATCCTAGGCGGAAGCAGGACCCTTCCCTTGGAACCTCAGCTATGATGCAAAGCCTATGAGTTTCAAGAGGTGGAAAAAAACTATTAATACACGGCTGTACCTGCACCCTAGGCTGTGAACAAGGAGATATAGAAGGCCAACAATATCAAGTAGAAGTGGATCCATGGGGTCTGCTATGCGAGTGAGAGAGTCTGAGTAGCAGCATGTTATCTCCTTGATCTCTTGCCATCAGTCCTGTGATTTGAGGCAAATCTAAGGAATTACTATTATCAGCTGAATAGAGGTAGTCAGCCTGCTAGCCCTAGTGGCCCGCTGCATGTCCTACGTTTGAGAGTGATGTTCTTCCGATTGAGGGCCAAACAACTCTGCTTTCAAGTGAGTGAATCAACCTGTAAGACAAGTAGTCGATATCACTCCATATTGAATAAATCCATCAGTGATTTTTCCTGTAAGTGTTCTTAATAATCCTTTACCCACAGAAAAAAATGAGGAATTTTTTGTCCGTACATATTGTTATTGACTGTGAGGACAGAATGCCACAAAGACTAAATATGGATCACAGGATGAAATAGACTGGTATAAAATTTTCCTGTTTATCGACTATATCATTTTCCTTTTTATTGACCATATTATTTTCCTCTTGAATGATAGGAATTTGGATGCTTTGCATTGGATATGCTTACTTGACAATTTTGTGAGAAGGCAAATTGATGCAGTGTTTTCCAAAGACATTGAAGTTCTGCAGCTGAGTGCTTACTTTGTATAGAGAATTTTAACCAGTGATGAACTACTAAAACTTGATACATATGATTATAATGATTCTGTCCTAGGCATATTTCATTGTTCATTTTGTCTATATTTTGATTATAAAATTTGGCTTTTGGCAAAGTCAATCTAGGTAAAAAACAGATTGCAAAGGTTCCAGTGAGTTGTCACTTGTGCACCAATATTAAGAAAATTACTTGGGAGCTCTTTATAGTCCTAGTTACAAGTTCTTTACAATCTATTTCAGCTATTTGTTTTCAGGGTCTAATAGTATTTTAGTTTGGTCAACATTATCTTTTCCCGTGCTATATAGCTACTTTGGTTGCTACCCTTACTTAGAGTTGGTATTGGAGTCTGGGAGTACAATCAGAAATCTAATTCTGTTATTTCGTTTGATCTTGCAGCTAAAATCAACCGTTGGTGAGGTCATGAGCTCACCTGCAATAACTTTATCTGCTGAAAAGACTGTGTTAGGTTTGCCTATGAAATCTCAAACCTATGACAAGAATGAGGAAATAAATTTACATCTGTTGCTGGATCAAATTGAAAATAAATCACTCTTAAATCATAAATGGGATTGGTTGTATTAAAGCACAAATGTTTTAGAATGCAAAAGAAAGCGATTTTCTATTTCTTGGTGTTCAATCGATTCAAATTATATTTGCTAAATATGCTACTAAACTCTGCAGATGCTGCTGTGCTGATGCTGAAAAGCAAAATTCATCGGATTCCCATAGTAAACGATGAGGCTCAAGTTGTTGGTAAGTGCAGAATTTGAACTACAGATATTTCATTTTATGATGTTCTCAGCAATGCCTGAATAAACAAGTTGGAAGCTAATTCATTTAACTTTTATGTAGGTATCGTAACCCGTACCGATATTTTCAGTGCACTGGAGGGCCTCCCTAGCTGAATATGGGATGCACTATAATTGGACTTCCCATGAATGGCTTTCTAAGTAGAGGTTACCTTAGAAGTTAAAACCATGCATTGCAGATGCTAATTATTGAAGGGTGTATAAAGCTTCTAAAAACTTAGATGTGCATGCTGTATAATTAAATAGTATGTTTGTCCATTTGAGTATTAATAGCGACTTAATCCTTCAGAAACCGGGCTTGCTTGATATACTTGTTTTTAAAATTTTGGCTAGTAAACGGTTCTCTCTCATGCTGGTTTCAAGCCTGGGCTTTTTGACTCAAGGATGAGAATTTTCCTCTATGGATATGATTTTGAAATTCTACTGCTGTAAAGCGTGCATCCCTTGAATTGAATTTCATTTTCACACATGAACATGGTTCATGGAAAGTCTTAAACTTTATCCTCTGATTCAGTTTAGGAAGAACTACCTACATGATGGAATGTGTATTTTGTAATCCCCAGAATTAATTATATGCATGTTTATCGATGCAAGTACATTGCTTGAAAATCCCTATGCTACTTGATCTGCTACCAGTTTAGAATTTCTAGGAGATATTTACGTTCTACTTGTTACTATTGGACCCACTATAACCATCACTTCCAGAAGATGTAAGGTGGCAAATACAATCTCATAACAATTTGGCATTTGATGTCTTGTATTTGCTTTTTTAGTGGTGATAAATTTTGAAGGGATAATATGGAACATCCAAAATTACAGTGTGATTGACATGGAAATGTCGAATCATTGTGTTTGGGTATCTGATCGCGATATCTTAGTATCGACAGACCTAACACTCAACAATTCTCTATTAATGAGTTGAAACGAACAATTGGAAAATAAGCAGAGGTCCATGTGAAGGGATCTATGAGGCCTATTTGAAGATAATATGAATGGACCTTCATCCACATTCCAGCGGACATAATAATGTCACCTTGTTTCTTGAGGGCCCTTTTGGCACAACTCAAGGTCTACTCCCATCAGCTTTGTATGGAATTACATCATCACCTCCCACAATAGTAGTCAACACGTATTAACATCCTAAGCTTGAACATTATTTCATCTTTTAGTGTCCTTATTACAAGATTCAAGGGCAGTACCATTGTTTGTTTAGAGATATACATTGGCTTTTGAAACTTCAATTTGGTACAGTGAATGTAGATTTTTAGTGGTGTTTTATGAGAAATGCTTCAATATCAACAGGAAATCCTCGAGCCAATGCCCCATTCTGCCAACTTTCTATTCGTCAACTTTTAGACATTAGACGGCTCGTCACAGGAAACCTTAAATCAAAGTTCATCTACATGGTCATTCAAGAACAGTAGACTGATTAGAGCATAGATGCTTTAGCATTATAGAGGAAATTCCATTATTAATTGCTTATTAGCCTCAAATTCTTGACCTTTACATTTATTTGATTTCCATTGACTTAGGGATTTTTGGGTGCCATCTTCTTGGTTTGCTACTTCCATTTTATCTTAACGTGCCTAATTTACCCTGAAATTTTTCTTACATGTCACTACTTATTATGCCAGTGGCTCTGAGCTTTTGGTTATTGAGCCTAATTTACCATGAGATTTGTCATACATATCACTACTTATTATGCTAGTGGCTCTGAGCTTGGGTTCAAAGACGATTATAGATTTGTGTAAGAAAACTTAGAAACAAAACAACCCAAATAGATATTCTGATATGCATCATATATTAAGCAAATAAGGAAGATACTTCTAAATAATAGACAAGGTTAATGAGTTAGAAGACTTCGTAGCATTGACACTTCACCCTTCTCTTTGCTGTAACATCTATGTGACCGATCCTAAAATGGTAGACAAGGTTAATTAATAAAAAGACTGTGGTGCATATTGATATCTCAGCCTTCCCTCTGTTGTACAACATCCAAGTAACCAATCTACTTACCACGCTTTTCAAGATTTACATTTTAACATTCTCTTTATATTTTTAGGGTTGATTCTTGTTTAATTTTTTGTGATTGTTTTGGGTCATTTACATTTCTTTATCTTCCCTGGGTATATGGGCAGGGACTTCGTATTCCCTCCACATTTTTTACACGCTATTTACATGCTACCTTCCACTTACCGATTTGTGACATGTATCAGCCCTATCTATTTGTATTCAGATCACCTTATTTCTCTATAAGTTATTTTTTTGAAATATCTTTGAAAAATACAAACGAACTTGACAAGATAAGGTAGCTGTCTGGACATTGACTGACCGATGGAGTGCTCTAATGCTAGCAGCTGTTTGGCCATGCTTGTTGTGAGTAGCAGATATAAATAAAAATAGATTTATGGCCCTCTGACTTACACAGCTCCTCTGGTCCTGCGATGGTCTACTGTAATTCTGTCTTATTAAGGCTCCGTTGTTTTGGGTGGGCCCGAAAAGGGGTTGAGCATGGTATTTTAAATGCAAAACAAACTGTAGCTGTATATTTGAAAGGATTCCCTTGGCTGTTCCATGCCATTGGAAATATCTTATGGTTTATTCATTCAACAATCTTTTATTGCTGTCTAATTATCTGCAACTAATTCTACCTGCAACTGCTTTAAAAATTAATATTTAATGCTTTTTATTTTGTTTATCAATGGTGGCATCTTAAAATTGATAACCTTCAACTCTGCTGTGCAAAAACACTGCACGAACAAGGCCTAGTAAAATGTTTAATCAGCCCAGTGACGCTTTTAAGACTGAAACTCTTGAATTTTTATTTATTCTTTCCTTGCTATTTTCTTATTAGCTTCTGTGAATATTAGGATGAATGTCTTTCACAATGTTATTGCGCTTGAATGAAATTTAAAATAATAATTCAAAGGGTTTTTTCTTATTTATGTGGAATTTTAGTTTTTATTTAGTTTAGATCAGTTCTATTAGCGATTTGAGAGGTGGTTTTCTTTTGGCAGCCTTTTGCCTTTATATCACTTCACTAAATGGACATATTAATTTTTTGAGAGTTCAGTCGCCCCAAAAGTTTAGATCAGTTCTATTAGCAATTTGAAAGGTTGTTTCCTTTTGGCAGCCTTTTGCCTTTAGATCACTTCACTAAATGGCCACATTAATTTTCTGAGAGTTCTGAGTTGCCCCAAAATTAAGGAGAATACTCCAAATTTAGTGATTAGCTTTGCTTGTTATATAGCTGCTTCAAGTTTAGATCAATTTCTTTTATTGGCGCCAAAATTTATTTTATAAGGCCATTGGCTACAACAAACCCTTTCTTTATCATAGTAGTTCAGAGTTGCGTGATTATAGAGTTGAGCTTTGAAGAATGAAAATTGGATTATGCACTTAAAGAGGCTTCGGTAGTTTAAATACAAAACGAAGATGGTTTGAAGTTGGGGATGAGACATACAAAAAGACTCATAAAAATTAGACCTGTAACTTTACCAGTCATTTTTTATCACGTTCCTTTTCGTACTCCAATTTTTATATTCCATCATATCTGAGATTAGCCTGCACGCAACTTAAAAAAAAGCATTCTTGGATTAAAAGGACAATTGCATAGAGACTTAAGGAATCTATGATTCCCTTTGTTATTAGAATGATGTTCTTAGAATGCTGAGGTTGTACTCTGTGATGGTGAGTGATAAATATATTTAAGGATATGCTTAAATGGGTGATGGACTGTGTTGGCGTTCCTTTGTTCTGTTTGTTGTTTGCCTTTCACAGGTCCAATGCCCATCAATTTTTCTTTTCTCATGTAGGTAGATTATGATTTTTCCAACCTTTGACCTGCATTTGCCAAAATTTTGACATTCTGCTACTTTGGGCATCCACCCGGGGCAAGTCATAACACCATGTGCCCTGTTCGAATGAAATGATTTAATTTTTCTTTGAAGCATCCCCTAACCCTTCGCATGTCCTCTTAAATCGATGATCATAGTATTTCCCAATAGAGTAAAATAAAGCACAACTAAAAATCGTTTGTATATATGGCTCTCACTTTATTGTTGGCAAAACAAAAAAATCAAAAACTACAAACTCAAGCTTATATACACACTTCCACTTCCACATGCATGGCAAGATCTTAGAACTACTGAATCGAGAAAAGTACAATAAAAAGTCAAATAAAAATTATCCTTTGAACATGCTTAAACAATGTCCAAATTAGTTCACTAATTAAACAAGGGGATGATATGACAAATCCTGCTGAAGTTGGTGTATTTTAACAAAATAAGAAAATTTGCAAGGGTATTTATCCTGGTTGATTATACAGAAGTTATTGAAATGCAAGTACAGTGACGATATGTATTTGTTGTTATTTTTTTTTGATGTTGCATGTAATGCAGTGGTAAAGCAGCTGTGGTGAAGATCTCATGTAGAGCATGGTGAATTCCATATTTTTGATTTTTTCTGCTGTGCATGTTATTTGAATGTTCATAAAAAGCAAAAGTTAAATCTATATCAGTATCAAATTCAGAAACAAAACGATGTCCAGTTTGGACAACACTCTTTTTTGGTTTTTTAGCTTACTGGTTATTTGAGAAAAATGTGCAAGATTGTTTTCTGCCAACGGCAGGAATTTCAACAAGGCATAGTCTGTAGAATATGTATATGCACATAGCACATTCAGAGGAGCAAATTCATACTTGGAATTAAATAGGAGGTTTCTTTTATTGAAAAGAATAGATAGATGCAAGATAGCTTTAGTAAGGTACATTTAAAATTGCATGCTAAGAGGATTTTCAGAATATGATGTGAAAAATGATAGAAAATGAAAGGTGAATTCAAATGTCATGAATATCTAGCCATGATAATCGTGGAACCAAACATATTAATTGACATATAGGAGATAAATAAATAACACATGTTCAGATAACAATACAAAGTACAACATTCATTTATTCTTGCATTCAAAATACATAAAATGCTACATTTATGCTATGATAAGTGAAAAGCAATAACGAAAAACCGAAGTTGCATTCAGATCTGAAGGTAAATCCAAAACTTGGTATCAGTTCCATATAATATTTTTTAATCATGAGACCAAACATATTCATAAACATATGACAGAGGAAGAGATGACACATGTCCATATAACAACATAAAGTTAAGCTACCATGCATGACCGTTTGGTTCTTTCAATAGACCGACAAAATGCAATAGCCAATTACAGAGAATGAAAGGTGTATTCAGATCTGGTTGCTTGTACAAATAAGAGTCCAACTGGGGATTGTCATATGAAGTGTGGATTTTATGGTCTTTTTAGGTGTGCCTTATGTTTGGAGGTTAATGAGATTGCTTCTTATATGTTCTTCCAATGTCCATAGGTTATACCCTTATGGTAGCATCTATTTACATTGTTTAACATGCACTGGAATAATATTGGGTGTTTTGAACAGCGGATTAAAGATTGGCAAGGACATCTTTCTAAAGATCAAAATTTACTATCAGCTCTATGGATTGGAATTTCCCTTCTCCTTTAGAATCTCTGGAAAGAAAAATAACAAATTTTTTTAACAGGGTAGAAGAGATATATCTTATGTTTGGGAGAAAACCAAAATCAATGTCACTGGAAGCATCAAACATAAGATTTCTTTACCTCCTATTCTTATCCCGGAATGGGAGCATATTTGTGAACAATGATCTTTGCAACCTAGTTATTCAATTGTGGCGGCTTTTCGGAAAACAAAGAAAACTTAAGAGGGATGGTCATTGGATTGCTTCTTCTATGGGGTATGGGAAATGAATATTGATGAAGCTTCTAGGGATAATCCGGGTCTTGCAGTTATGGGAGGCATTGGTAGAACCTTTGATGGGTTGGTGGTGTTTTTCTTTGTTGAAAATTTAGGTATTATAACAAATAATCTAACGGAGATTAACGCTGTGTACAAAGGCATGCAGGGGGTTTTGAGAAGTGGTCGGCAAAACATTCAAATTGAATTGGATTCTAAAATGATTGTTAACTTGTTCTCTGAATCAGAGGGAGGCCATAATCCAAACTGGGGTTTGGCGAGAGAGATTTGGAAAATAAAAAGACATGAATAGTTCCAAGAAATATATTTTAATCATATTCTTAAAAAAAAAAAAAAAAAGCAGATAGGCTAGCTAATTGGGCTCAAGATAACCATAATCTTCTATGCTATGGACTACCACCTATATGATACCCAATAATCACTAGACTGAAAACATGTCCTCGGAAAACATTGAACTTACTGTATAAGAAGTAAGTCCCGATTCAAATCCAACGACCAGCGTTGCAATATCCAATCGCAGGACAACCTGCACAAAATGTTTAAATTTGATTTCGATCATCAAAATCACGAGTATAACGCTGTTAAGCTTCCATAAATCCTTCAGTGAATTGTGCCTTGGACAACCTTTGAAAAAGCTGTGGTGAGCCATCCAACTAGGTAGGACAATGAATACACTTTCAATGCCTGCATTCAATACAATATATATTGTAGATTCTATAGACCTCGCATCCCGCAAATGAATAGAATAACTTACAGGGAGGTCGCATACGTTAGTTCTTTTTTTTGTCTTGGGTTTTCCATCTTTACACACTTTGCCCCGACAATTCATGGCACACACCCATCCTTCCAGTGTATCAATGTTGTTATTCAAAGCTCATAGTTCATGCTCGACCTCATCTTGTAGAAGTAAGGCATAGTTTTCGGATCTCTTGCGAAGAACTCGCCCCCTTAATAGTAGAGACTATTGGTGATCCTTGTCGGTGGAGATTATGAGGAGCCCATCAAACACACACAAACTTGAAAAATACATCGTCTTCTGCAGAGATCCAGGGAAATCTCGGAAAAGCTGGTACTTAACATTAAATCTTTGCTACATAACATTCTAAGTTCGCATTGAAACAACGTACTTCCCCTGCGACGCATTGGCTTCAAACAATTTAATAAATATGACATTAATAGAGCTTAGAGATTTCAAAATATTGGGCTAGTTTTGATGGTTCATGTTTCGTTATTCTAATCTTTGGGCATCAACTATTCAATTGGATAGTTTTTAGCATGCTATTGTGGGTTCCAAATGTCATGTAATTTTGATAGTTTGATATATAGTTCAAAATTTTGGTATGTCTATGTAATTTTTTTCTACTTATATTTATAGAGGTGTGTTAAGTTTGAATAAATTTGTTTATGTAAATGAGATGAGAATATTTTGTATGTTTAAGTTTTATTGTTAATATTGGTACAATTTTTTGATTTATTGTAATAATTATTGCAGTGGAAAATGTTCGTAGATGTGTGTTTATATCATTATGGTGGAAAGTGTGGGTTTGCAAAAGCAAGAGCCATAACCCTGGTTATGATTTGGTGCGTTGGTAATTTGTCCATGCACACAGATCCATAAAAAAAGTTAGCTCTTTGCTATCGTATTGAATAAATAAAAAGCTATCTAAACTATATGTTTCAAACCCACAATGACATGAAAAACTATCTTAAACTCTTTTTCTATTGTGGCTACAAAGATATGCAAGGATGATAGGGCACTAAAGCTCTTTAATGACATTGGTTTTGATTTTTCGTTCATGGTAACCTTGCAAAAAAGTTTTTTTTTGGGTTTTTGTACAATAAACATTCGTTTTAATAAGAATATCATATGTTTCTTTTTTTCTTTTGCAACAAGGTTTGTGGTGGAAAATGTTTTTGGATGAGTGTTTCTATCCTTGTGGGGAAAAGCATGGGTTTACAAATGGGAGAGCCATAAACCAGGGAATGCTTTTTTGTTATGATTTAGTTCATTGGTTATCTTATTATTTCAATATTATTTACTTCTTTATTAACGTTATATAGGTATTAACACTTTATTAACCTTAATAGGTATTAACATAATACTATATTAGTATTTTCGACGGATGCACAATAGCATAATAAAATTTTAAACAATTATTTATAATTACCCAATATTGATCCATTATAAGAATATTCGATCAAAAGATAACATCAGCATCATCATCATAACCATTTATAGATTTTGGGGGACATCTAAAAATTATACGTCCTTTCCTTAAATCATAAGGAGTCAATTCGACCTTAACTCTATCCCCTCTTAGTATTCGTATAGATTTGTATCGAATCTTCCCCGAAATACACGTTAAAACATATTCGACATTGGTAATGCAATTTCTTTTTTAAAGATGACAGTGGAGATTAAAAAGGGGTTTCAGTGGGTTTGAATTGCCATGTCATTTTGACAGCTCGACGTGCATAGACCAAAGTTTGGGCATGTAATCATTGTCAGTTTTTTTTTGGTTTGCAATGGAAAATGTGCATATAGTTATTTATGTCGTAGTGACAAAAAATAAAGGTTATTATATATATTTTTGTTTTCACACAACAAAACATTCATTTTGCTTATTCAGTACGATAACAAAAGCACTGTTTTTTTTTTTTTATAGATTTCCCTATATGGACCAAGGATTAGATGTGTAATCAATGCAAGGTGGGTTTAGCTTAAATATGTTTCTCTGCATGAATGCGATGAGAATATTTTGTATGTGTAAATATTATTGTTGATATCGATGCATTTTATTTTTCAATAAAGTCTATGGTGGAAAATGTTTGTGTATAGTTTTCTCTGTCATGAAATGTTTTTTCATTTTTTAAGATGAGATTGGAGATTGAAAAGGGTTTTAGATAGTTTTTTGGAGTGGCTGGTTACTAGGTGGAAAATATAGAAAGTTGACAGATGAACAAATTTAATTAATGATATTTTTTTGATACCAAAACATTTGTTTTGCTTATTCAATGGGATAATGAAGACACATTTGCGATTTTTAGTTACAATTTAGTTTTTTCCTATTGGTAATGCTCAATGGTTTGGATTGTTTGTTGTTGATAAGAAGTATATTTGAGGCATGTAGTCATTGTCAGGTCATTTTTTTTTAATAAGGTTTAATTATTTAAAAAATTAAAAGTCATTTTGTGGTTCATGGCTCTTCTCAGGTTTATGTAAGAGTAGGGTGTGGGTTTGAGATTGATATCAGTTTTTTTTCTAAGGTTTGTGGTGAAAAATATGTGGATTATTATCTCTATCCTTGTGGCGGAAAGATTTATTTTTTTGTCGGTGAAAACTTTGTAATGTGAAAGCTATTTTTTTTGTTTTTGTTGAGCGAAGCATTTATTTTTTCAATTTGCTTATGTAATGGGACAATGAAGGTCTTTTTTTTGGATAACTATGTGTGTATAGACTAGAGATTGGTCACGCAATCATATACTGATGCATTTTTTTCCGGTAAGGTTTGTGACTAAAAAGTGTTTAAAGTTAGCATGTATTTTATCCTAATTTGGTTTTACAAAACCTAATAGGACAGAAATATTATAATAATTTAAATATTAAGATATGTCATTCAAGCTTAAATCTGAATGTAAAATCTTGAAACTGATTGCAATGATTTGACAAGTGGTATATGCTAACTATCACAATTACAATAAAAATGATGAGTACTTAACTTTTCTAGTTAACTATCTTACTATGACTATATTCTAGAAATGAAAATAAGAATAAAGCAAGCTTGTGATTTGTCTGATTTAGGAACTGTTTTTATATCTACACAATATTAGTTTCGATGATCTGGGTCAATATTGACTGTAGATACTGACTTGTGCTAGTTGATATTTATTGTGTATGAATGAGGAACTGTGACCATATGATCACCTTCACATGTCTCTGCAAGCTTTGCATATGCAATGTTAAACCTAACAATGTGCACAACTCCCAAAATCAACATTCTTCACTTTGAAACTCTTAGGTGTGTTTGTGAGGGATAGAAACCTATAAAAATCAGGTAAATATAATGGGCTAAGCTGATCTCAATCACCCCCATTTGATGATTGACCACTGCCTATGTAACTAATATTCTAAGGAGAGAAATTAAGCCACACATAGTTCTCTCACTTAATGTAATTATGCAATTGTATTCATTCACTATATGTATGTAACTAATGATTTGGATTTGATACTTGACAATGCTTGATTTGACTTAGATTTAACATGCTTTAGACTTGGCTTGTGACTACTCTTAGTGATAGATTCACAATTTGAGAAGAATAACACATATTTTCTCAATGTACAATAACATATAGATGTGTATCAAATAAGTCCTAAGTACTTTTTGAATGAGACATGAATTTATACATATGAGTCCAATTGGGTAATTTCTTTGCCACTAACACGCTAGATAGATAGGCCAATCCTAAGGAAATATTTTAATTTAAAAATTAGCCATTATTGAGAGGGTTAGTTTCGACAAGATTAGGGTAGTATTGACTGGCGATATTGATAAAAATTGACAAATTTGACTTGTGTATAGGTGGACTGGACAAAAGGTATGGGGATTTTAGTGCAAGATATTAAACAAGTTTGAAACAAATAATGAGATACTTTTAGTGTATAATAACAGAATGAAAGAGTCAAACTCATAAGGTAGCATGTAGGTGTGAAAGAATGACAGATTAAGATCATATTTGTGTGCTCAAGTCATGCATGGTAAATATCTGTCAAAATTGTCATTGTCATGTATTGAATAATAGATTTTAGTAATTACAAATGTCCTCATTTTATTTTAGTAATAGAATTGTTAGAGTAAAATAAAAAAAATCTATTCAAGTGTGAATAACACACTTTGTATTTGGTATGAAACTCCAATTGTGTAGGTTACTCAATAGCGAAACCTACAATTATGTGTAGTCAATGTCCATAGATTGATCATTTTAATTTAAAATTGAATTTTTTATTTTTTTAAAAAGCAAGGAAAGAGTACCCCTGTATGTTAGTGAAAACCATGTTGTCCTTGCAACTTTGTTGGAGATGTGATGCTTCTTTATTGAAGCATTGGAGAAACTTGTGCATCCTTGCTGAAACACATGGAGAGTTGGAGTGATTGTAGCCCAAATTTATGATACTATGCAGACCCTTGGGCTAGGAAGGAAAAATATCGCAACCCTCATGAATGTGGGAAAAAGTATGCAATGTACTAATCCAAATAACTATGAAGAAGAAGAGGGAACCACATGATGGGTTCACTCAAATAAAATTGAATCAACCACTGGAGATGATTTATAGATTCAATTGTATAGTTTTGCTCAAGTTCTCTCCATGTAAAACACAAGATCGAAAGGAAATGAACAATCTTCATGCCTCCATCATGAACACATGTTTGATTGTATATTTTTGCTTAAGTTCACTCAATGTAAAATAAAATGCATGATTGAAAGAGAATAAACAATGTTCATGCCCCCATCATGAATGTATATTTAATAAGTGTGAAGTGGAATGACAACCATTTGCGATTCAAATGTACACTATGTTGTTGTGTATGTGCACAAACCAATATCATGCCTCATGAATATGGAAGTGTGTATATGTGCATGAAATAATATCATGCCTTATAAATCTGTATCAATTGATATAGAATGTTATGTATATATATGTTGAATCTGAGACCTTGTATCTAAAATGTATGTGTATGTAGAAACTTGTAATTCTTATTCTTGTAAACTGTGTGCATATGCTAATGCATATACACTTAAGTGTATATGAATATGCATTGAAGTCTTTGTACAATGAGTGCATATGCATGGTCTATGTCCCCATAATCTATACTAATGTGCCAATATTCGTCATGTGACTGAACCGTCTGATATCTAAACTATTTTGAATCTTTGAAATCTGTACTCTAATATGATTTTCTACTCATGGAGGCTTATGTCTTTATGAGAATCCCACTATGTCTCTCTTTTGAGGTGAGAGATGTGTCCTATAAGTCACTATCTCAAAAGATGAATTCGCTGTATCATGTCATTATAAAAATAAAATCACGTACAATATCATGTGAACATGTGGATAATATGTTATCAAAGTAATGTATATGTTAATTAAGACATCCACATAACATATGTAATAGTGTCATGTCTAGATAGATGTATCAATGAAGCACATAATAGTAAGATCACTAAATAATATTATGTGGTAAAAGTGCATAATATAGGTCATAGCATCGTTTAATGCCAACAAGCTCAACAAACACAATAAGCTCAAGTGTTAGTGTCATGGTTAAGGCCAAGGGCCACATGCAATGGACATGAAGATGTCACAAAAAATAAAGTCAAGAGCCACATGCAAGGGGACATAAAGATGTCACAAACAAGGGACATCAAAGATGTTGCATCAAATAAGGCCAAGGGCCACACACAAGGGGCATAAAGATGTCATCATCAAGGTCAAAGGGCCTCACAAAATAGACAAACACAAAATAACATATCATGTAAGAGAGTAAAAACATCAATAGAGCATAGAACAAGTAAAGACTAGGCTACACCATCCACATGTATTTATGTCACATCATAGTATAATAACATATCCATGTAGCATTGTGTAAGATATGAGTAACTAGTAAGACATGTGTAAGCAATCTAGATAGCTCAATATGGTACAAAAGCTATAGAAAGAGATAACTTGTAATAATGAAACATGTATATATTGCATCACACTCATATAATTTGAAATGCATACATGTGTGTATTAAAAAGATATGCCATCTACTAAACATGTAATAAATAACATTGTAAATAGTGTAATGTAGTAACATGTCATGCTCAAAACTTGATTTTTTTTTGAATATTTGAACATTTTTGTATTTTCTTGATTATTTGATTTTTTTAATATTTTTGAAATATTAGAAGTTTGGAAAAGCTAACCAAAGATTGCCTCAATGGGGAATCATGGGAAGTCTCTGTATCAAATAGTGTAAGGATCCTCTATTGTGGATGAAAAATATGAGATGTGGGCGTGTCATAACATTATAAGAAATTATGTGTTGTGCCATAACTAGCATGATTATTGCTCATAGAATCATGTGTATGTTGGGTAACTCAAGATGGTCTATGACTCTGTGGGGTCCATTGTACAGTAGGAGAATGTCTCACTGCTTATGTTTATTGTGGAACAAGATGATATGTTTGCGACACTGAGTACATGCTATTGGAGATGATGACCTCTATGATTCCTGACTAATTCTTTGATGTTATGTCATTGAATGGCTAACTGTCTAGTAGGTCCAACTACTTTCCTCTGAATTGGGTGTATACAAAGAACCTACATATGTGTAACCAGTGGCTCTATATACTGATCATGTGTGGGTGTATCAACCAACTATGGTGGTGGGGGTGGAGGAGGAAATACCACTAACTATAAAGGATACACATACCGTACACTTGCAAATTTGACTACCATGTTTTAAGGTATGTTTTTGATACATTAGTGTACCGTATATGGTATTGCATAATTTTTTTTGCATCCAATGGCATCCTAATAACATGTCAAAGATGTTTTTACTCTCTAAAACTATGAATTATGTGGCTAGTATGATGGAGCCCACATGAAGAGGTAATACTATGTTTCCTAAGGATTCTGTTTCTATCCATAAAATCTCTTAATTGTGCTTGATGCATCTTTTTAATTTTGTTGTGTGTACCCAAGGGAGTGAAGAAGTTTCATTGTGCACATGCTCTCATTTAAGCCATTGTCGATCATGACACTATGTATGGGTTGTTCATTGATATAGACTCGTATGCAGAGTGCATTAAAAACCAAAACATCATCAACAATCTTGTTGTCATCAAATGTGATCATAGGATAGTGTGGTGGGGTATCAACAAGTGTGCCAATAATTATATCTATTAGGTGATTATACATTGCAGGTGGAGGATGCATGTTATATGCATACTGTACTTATGAAGTATCATAAATTAAAATTGGTTGCATTTTTTATTTTGAAAACTTTTACATGTATATCAAACATGTAAAATACTCTTTGTTTTATTAAAAATTGATTGTAAAAAAGAGATGAAATTTAGAATGGCAATTTTTTTAATTCTAAAAACTTCTATATACACTCAAACATATTGAATTCTATTATGCAAATGGATCGTATAGAAATAAACATTTTATAATTTATTATTACAACTAATAGTAGGTTGTTAAATTTATGACTTTAAAAAAATATTTTTTAAGTTTTTTTTAATAAAAAAATTGATTCTAAAATCGATATATAATATTTAATTACTAATAAAAGCTACTTTAACTCTGGAATTTGATGGTCTATGGGTACATTTTTATATCTTTTGACCAGCAGAAAAATTATAAGAAAACAAATTTTGAATTGATTTTTTAACTCCATAAATTTGATAATACATTACTAGTTTTAATAATAAATTTAAAATATTTATTTTTATTTAAATTTTAGAATAGACCAGTTTTCTTTGTTCTTTATAATATTTTTTTCTTCTCTATTTCCAATAATAAATTAGATTTTCTACTTTCATACAATCTTTAAAACAAATCATTTTTCTTTAATTTAATTTTTTTAATTTTCTTTTCCTTTCCAATCAATTTATAATAATAAAAATATTATTATAAAGCACTGCACAATTTAGAGTGAATAAATTGTAAGCAATACAATTGAATTACCCTATTTTTAAAAAATCTATTACCATATTTCTTTTGGATTGTTGTAATTACAATTACAATAACATAATTTTATTTGTTTGATGCAAAACATTTGTTATGTTATAATAATAAAAATGCTTAATTTTCATGAGTAATAACAATGTGTAATTTAGAGAACACTAATAATGTTTTTTAAATAGTTCAAATTATTTTCTCAACAGTAAGAATTTATAGAATATGATAAATTGATTTAAATATATACTTACTCATCATTATAATTAATTATATATTTATTTTTTAAATATAAATTGACATATTAACATTTTATATAATTTAATAATTTTATATAAATGTAAAAAAAATAATTAAAAAGTTGTTATTCATAACAGAATGTTGTGATTACTTGCAAAAACTGACATGTAAAGTTGAATATCTAATAACTTTAAAATGATGTTAGATTTTGATTACGACCAGATTTTATTGTTAGTCCTCTCAAATTCTTCGAGAGATATTTAAGCTATACAAATAAATACCTATTAAATATTTCCAAAATTCACAAAGAGAATCCAACTTAATAAAACTTAAAATTTAATTTTTTTTATTATGTTTAAGGATTGAAATGTTTTAAAGGTGTCTAATTTTAATTTTGAAATGTAACTACAAAATTTTTATGACAAAAAATATTTTTAATAAAAAAAGAAGTGAAAGTTACATACAATTTTATATAATTTAAATTATATGAATTAAAAATTTATGTAAGAATAATAATAGATATTTAGAATGTTCAGATAAATATTAATATTTAATAAATATATATTATTTAGTTGAGTTAAAATCAATTAGTTATTCATATCACAATTAAGTAAAAATCCATTTATTGATGTGCACTCTTATCTTTAATGTAGCTTTGGATCCCACTTCATTAAAAAAATATGAATTTAATTAGAAAAATATAAATTTAACTAATTTTATTAGGGTGTATTCTAGTGCATGTTTTTATATCCAATAACTTTAGCTTCCTTGTATTCGATTCCAAACCTTAAGTATTTTTTATAGATTTTTTCAAACCATAGGATGTATGTATGGTGTTTATTTAATTTAAGTTTTAAAAAATGATTCGATATAAGGATTGGTTTGTATTGAAACTCATTTTGAAAAAGAAAATGATAAAAATGATATATGAAAATGTAATTAGTGTTGTTCCAAAAATTTATGAAAATGTAATTAGTGTTGTTCCAAAAAGTATACATTCTATTATAAATGAATCTAAAACTGATGATGCATATGAAGTAGAAAATGAATAATAATATTTATTAGAAGAAAAAGATAGGGATAAACTTAAGAGAGAATATTTTTTCAGCGATGGATTTTTTATTGATTATTTTCAAATGGTTTTTAGAGATATTTGTGATTTGCAAGAGATTTTTGGGGGATAATTCAGGTAAAGTGAGAAGTTTGAGGCAAAGCAAGAAACCCAGACTAAAAGTGGATACCTTCAAAATATTTTAGTTCTTAAACATAATTTTTTATGTATATTGTAAATATAAACATTATGTTGTATGAGAAATATTTTGCATGGGTCTATGACACAACAATCAAAGGCACAATTAGGGTTAAATGCAATTTTTATGGACATGTATGCAATTGAAACATATATTACTTCAAGTGGCATTTGACGAGACAACAATGACATGAAGTTTCATCTTGTACAAATGCATGTGATGTAAATGTCACCAATAAAGTTATAGCAACATTGTAGACATATATAAAGTCAAAGGCCAAAAGGGAAAGGAAAAGTAGGAATGTGGGATCTAACTCTTTAGATGTAAAGGATGATCTATTTGATGATACACCAGAGCCATCAACAAGAATAAGAAAAGGAAAAGGAGACAAGGTCTTGATCTACCCTTGGATCAGTACCTCATGGGCTAAACACAGGTGAGGGAAACATTCAACCTTATTTAGTCCTAACACTACACTTGAAGTGCAAACCATGCTAGAGAGTACATGTTAGAAAAAAAATGTTCACAAGTAGGCAAAGAAATCAATATCCAAATTTTGATACTATTTTTAAATGTGGCTAGATCTCCATATTGAAAAAAGAATGGTGGATGTAATTGCAATTGAAAGTCCTGGGTTCACAACCCATCATATGAGGCTTTGCAAACTAATCTACTGAAGGATGTTGTATATGATGTGAGTGATCTTATTGTAATACATCACAAGGAATGACTAAAAATAAGATGCAGTATCATGTTAGATGGATGGACAAATAAAAGGAGACACACACTGATCAACTTCATTGTGTCATGTGACATTGGCATAATTTTTCTTAAGAGTGTCGATGCATCTAATATGATAAAATTAGAGGAGACACTCTTATCTATTTGATGAGGTTGTGATTTAGGTGGGACCACAAAATGTGGTCCAATTTATTACAGATAATATTATTGCTTGCATGGTTGTTGGAATGCTTCTTATGGACAAATATGAAACTATGTTTTAGACTCTATGTGCGACACATTGTCTTGATTTGACCTTAGAGGACATAGGCAAAATTCCATGGGTGAAAGTAGTTTTTAAAAAGACCCAAATAATCACTAAGTTCATATACAATCACACAAAGGTGTTAGTATGATGCACACATTTGTAACTAGCAAGAAACTTCTTTAGCCAAGGGTGACAAGGTTTGAAATGCACTTCCTTGCATTTTATACTCTTTTCCAATAAGAAGTGAATTTGAAATGAATGTTCATTTCAATTGAGTGGGTGGCATATTCCTTTGTGAAACATAGAGAGAGTATAATGGTGGCTAACTATGTTTTCTCACCATTTTTTGGGAAGAGTTAGAGCAAATTGTGTTATTCTCTAAGCTTCTAGTTTGAGTTTTGAGACTCATCGATGGGGATTTTTCCAAGGGTTATTTATATGAGGCAATGGATAGGGCCAAAGATGATACTAGGATAAGATTGGAGAAAAACATAACAAAGTACATGTCATTATAGGGGATATTTAATAAAATATGGGATCGATAAATGCAGTATCTCCTCCATACAGTTGGATATTTCTTGAATCCAACATTTTCTTTAGTAGCTCATTTTGATATAATGCAAAGATCACGAAGGGAATATTTAAGTGCATGGGGAGAATTTTTCTTATTCAGGAGGAGTTTGAGGTAGCAATGGGTGAGTTACTGATATACAAGTAGGCAAGGGGTTTCTTCTCTAGTAAGGCAACCATCATAGGAAGGAAGACCTTCACACTAGGTAGACAAATTTTTAACATATGTACGGTGTAAGTGTTAAATTTTTATTGAACTGTGCATGTTATAATGTTTGACAAAGTCTATTTTTGTAGTACAATGGTGGGATTTATTTGAAAAACAAACTAAACACATTTGAATGATGGAAATGCACATTTTGAGCTAGCCATGTAGTTTATCCACTTGTGAGCGTAGTCAGAGTGTGTTCGAGCATATACATTCAAAAAAATGTAATCGACTCACTCAAGAATTAATGAATTATTTAGTTCTTATCAATCACAATCTTCTCTTGAGGAAGAAAGATCAAGGTTAATAAATGTTACATTTATAATTCTTAATTCATATGAAAAGTTGATTTATATTCTTGTAAAATATTATTCATCAAAGTCACTAACATATGCATTCTATTTCATAATGTTAAGTACCATCAAAGAAGATAAACTGATTGAACTTGACGAGATCGATCCAAAATATGAAAGGATAAAAAATAATAACGAACCTGTATTTGACGAAACTAACTTTGACTTGTTGGAGAAGGATGGGTATGACCCGAGGTTGTCTCTCAAATCAATAGAGGCTCTAACCTAGGAGCTTAAACATCTAGAACTATTTATCCTTAGTTTAATTCGTTGCCATTAGATCTCTCCCATTTTTTGTTCCTTTGTAAATGATAATAATATGCATTTTGAAATGTAAATACAATGAAATTGAATAAAATAGTAATTAATGAAATAAACCAGTCAGCTAATTTTGATGGTGTACAATCTCATTATCTTCCTCTCATAATATGTATCTATTTTCTATGCAATTTAAATGCCTAATATGTATTTATATGCAATGGAAATGCCTTTATTTTAATTTTTTTTTCTTTTTTTCCACATTTTTTTAGCAGTTTTAAGTTTTTTTGACTTTTTATCGATTAACTTCAATTTTTTGAAAAACACTTATACTTAAAAAAAAAAAAAATTCCCCTAAATGTTTTTTGATACTATCAATAAACTATATATTGTATATTATATAGACCCCACATGAAGCAAATGAGTAAAAGAACTTATAGGCAGGCTACATCCTTTAGCTCTATTTTTTTGTCTTGGATTTGCCATCATTACAACCTTTGCACCTACAATTCATAGTACATACCCATCCTTCTAGTTTATTATGCAATCTAATGTTCTTATAAGTTCATAGTTCATCCCTGACCTCATTTTGTAGAGGCAAGGCATAGTTTTTAGATCTATTGTGAAGACCCTGCCTCCCTTAACAATAGGGACTATTGGTAGATTATGAGGAGCCATAGAACACATAAAGACTAGTAAAATACATCATATTATACAAATATCCAAGGCAATCTCAGAGAAACTACCACTTAATATTCAAATTCTATCACATAACATTCAAGTGGACAGTAAAAACAAAGTACTTCCCTTGTAACACATTGACATTAAACAATTTAACTAATAGTTGCCCCAAAGGTGCAAATTAGGCAGAGAGGAGTGGATTTTTTTTTTTGGGAAATGTTTCATTTTTTAATACAAGTGAGTGTTAAGTGGTAGGCTAATACCAATAAACAAAAAAAAGTGTGTCAAATAATTTTACTAGGTTTCTTGAGAGAGTTTACATTTGTTGTAAATGTTGTGGTAGAGGTTTTATACTATCTTGTTTCCTCTTTTTTTTTGAGTTTTACATATTATTACCCTATATTATTGTGTAGTGGTTGAAGGTAAATGTAAGGGAGATATGCATGCCATATAATGAGCATACCCTTGATACTATAGTGAAGGTCAAGCCTTAATAATCGATGTTTCTAATACCAATTATTTCCTTATTAATATTTATTTCCTATGATTTATGTATGGTTAGAGTCCATGCGATTTTGAGGGGCATCTGGGGATGATTACCTAGTGTAATAAGAGAAATTGGTAGATGTGTTAGATTGCTGATATCCCATGAAGGACTCAACTAATTTTTAAAGGCAATAAATGTTATGCATCAAAGTTTCACCCTAAATGAGGTCTACTATAGCCTCCTTCAATTTTATGTAACATGGAAAACATCTCTCAAGTTGTGGGTGACCTATGGGAGATATGAGTGTCTAGATTGAAGGGCTAGCTCCCTTACACCACAACTACAACTAACCACTAGTCTATTTTATTTGAACAAAAAGGGATAAAAGGGACTAACATTAACCTAATAGAGGTGATGCACCAAGTTTAAATCTACAAAATTACCATGAATTTTCACTATGAAAGGTGATTCACAAAACTGATCTCAACACTCAAGGTTTCTCTAACAAAAGTGTTTCAACATGGAGGTAAGATGCAATGCATTTCTCAAGGTAGATGAATAATAGGCCTGATTATATACACTAGTACTCTTCCTTATACTTACATACATACAAGAACACTAAATACACTTCATGTGACCTGTTAGAGGGCAGACCACTTGCACAAAACATGAGAGAGTAATATGAAAACAAGGAGATATGACTATCACTTGCCTTTCAACTATGAACTACTTCACACACTTAGAAAAGAAGTTGAGAACTCAAAAAAATCTTGAAATCTATTATTCAAAGTCAAAATCAATACTCAAACTAGCAGGGCTTCACCATACCAGATGTGAATTATTTACAAAGCCAAAAGTGGTTGCTTATATAGAGAATTGTGAAGAGAGAGAGAGAGGTGTAGTAGAATGGGATTGACAAGTGTACTCATGAGATAAAAAATAAAGAGAGTTATATAAAATTCATAAATAGACCTCCAAAGTTATGTCTATCACTCTTGCATATGTTCCAACCCTCCAAGTGGCATAGGAATTAAAACTTAGCTTGACACCTTGACTAGCTTTTTAAAAACTACACTTCTTTCCATAAGAAGAGTGATAAATGGACTTCTCAATAATAATTCATAATTAATTCCTTCATAAAAACTAATTGGACACCTATCATGCCTTAATAAACTCTTCTGATCTGACATTTCATCTTTCATGTGCATAGGTATCTTGAAACTCCTCGTTTCCCACGCCTAACTTGGTTCGATGGCTCAAAACTCAAGTTCATCTTATTCAAGTAACTATATCTCCATGGATGGATTTAAAATATATTATCATACTTGAAACAATCAATTTTGGTTCTTGGAATAACTCCCAAGATTTGAAGCTCTCACTAGGCCTATTTTCCTTGTAGCCCTAAAAACCTAAAAACCTCTTTATGTAGGATAATGTACAGAGGGTAATGAAAAAATTAAGGAATATTTTATGACCTAGTATGGACTTACATATTAATGTCAAATTTCATGTCTGAAATCTGAGTGGAAGTCCATTTTTTAGCCTTTCTCTCTCTTCAATTAGGCCTAAATTAAGAATCCTTGCTTAGCACCCTATTTTCCTACTCTATACCTCTCCCACACATGTTAAGTCACTAAAAATTGGTGATTAACTTTACTTAGGCTATCACCAACCTCCATGTCAAATTTAAGGTCCTACGACCCTATGGAAGTGTGAAAACCATGAAATAACCTTGCCACCTAGTTTCATTTTAGGCTTGTTTGAGACTGCTTAGAAAACATGGTTTTTTTAACCACCTACATAATATATTATTTATATTTTTGGGATAAAATAGGTGGATCATCCCAAATTACATCTTCCAATGATTGGAAAGTTCTCCTTTGCTCAAAACACCCACAAACACCAAAAAACATGTAAAAAGGGCATTTATTGCAGTCCATACAACTACAAGTACAAAAAAAGTATATGTGGATAACCTAATTGGAATCCTAAACAACATAAAATAGGTTTAAGGGGAAAAATATGCCATTAAATTTACTTTAGAGGTCCATTTGTCTTGTCTGGTTATTATCAAGGTTTCAGGAGGGTTTTAGGCATGTTTCATTCTTAAGGATTGTTCATAAAGAAAATATCTCTTTCTCTCTCCTAATACCATAATATTATTTTTATGGGACCCCTCCATCACCTCTAAACACCACTGTGTCCCAAGAAAATCATCATGAAAGTTCTTAGTGTAATAAGGTACTCCTCGAGTTGGAAGCAAGCCATTTGAGAGGGGTCTAGGCTCTTGAGATTTGTTCATGCAGGTTAGAGACTCAATAAAAAAACTAATGATTATGGAATATAGTATAGAGACCCTGATAATTCCTCAAAAAACCACTTGGATCCATACATTTGGTTCATGGTCTTACCAAGTAGGAGAAGACTTTTTTTTAAGTGCAGGATTGCATGAGAGGAACTCAAGAAAGGGTTGAAGGACAAAGTTGGAATTTCCTTAATTTGATATGTATTTATATTGTATTTGAGACTCTTCAATATAATATAAAATCCTCAATAATCCACTTGCACATGACTGTGATTTATGGTCTATGCATGGTATTAGACCTATTAGGCCTGAATAGGGTCTTATCTTCATTCTATTATTTGTCACTAGAGTCTAGAGTCTTGTAGGGTCATTTAATCACTATGGATATATTAATATATTTCAAACCATTCTCCTTACCTCTGTTATTGATTCCAAATAAGCAGTTTTGTCTTGGCAATGTAATCAAGCCTATGTGTGTCCTATGCTCATTAGGTCTAGACAAAGTTTTGACTTTATACACTATCGCCATTAAGTTTGAGGGTTAAAATTAAATATTTATTGCACTATGGACCAATCCAAAATTTAATTTATTTCTTTTCTACCTATTCATAGTCATTTACCTTTATCAAATCAAGCAAAATCTCAAAAAGAGTAGGCAGACCTGTAGGTTGTTGCTTGACTGGACATAGAGGTTTGGAACTCAGTTTGAAAAGCCTTATTTTCATTTCATCATATTAAATTATCTATTAAAACAAATATATGATTTTATTTTCAACCTAAGATAGGTTTTAGTGTTTTAATACACATTTTTTCCCCTTATTCTAGCTTGGAACTAGCCTGCCTTGACTTGTAGCCCGTAGGTGTCTATTAGGGTACTTGACTACATTCTTTGTGTTTAGGACTTAAACTTCATACAAATAACCCTATAAATAACTCAAGGATTTGTTTTTATAATAAAAATTAGGCTTAGATATCTTTTCAAACACCTCTTCCCTTTTTTCGAGTTTAATACTAATTGTTTCATTAGCAACCTGTAGGTGCTAGTGGGCTGTTTGAGCATTAGGCTTGACACTTAATATTTTCACTTTCATGACGATTTGAGAAGTAAAATTTATGGTTTGTTCACACTATAATAGAGTTAATTGGATTATTTTTACACTTTCATACCCCTACATCTGACTATATATGTTTTTCTTCTCTTCTCAGCAACTGTAGGTGGCCATTTGGTGATTAGAGTGTTCTACCTACACATTGACCTTCTAGAACCTAGTCATGAAACTTTGAAAGTATTAAAAATTAAAAAGAGTTTATTTGATTATATTAAAAGGTCATATAACCCATTTTATGCCATTTTGAAACCACTTCTCACTTGCTTTCATGCAAACCTGTAGATGGGTCTTAGGCTTTTTAGCTAAGTTCCTTGACCATCTCTTGACTATCCAAGTGACTAGGTGCTTACTAGGTTTTGTGAAATTCCCCTAATATGTATTAAAGTTAGGTTTCATAATTTCAATTTTATTTTTTTGATCTTATTGTTTATTTTGGTCCAAAGTGAGGACCTCTAGGGTTAGGGTCTATAGGTCTCTTTTTGCTTGTTTAAGGCTACAAAATCCACTTCTTGACCTTTTCAACTTATTGACACTATCAAATTAATCACACTTCCTTGTCATTATTTAAATGTATTATATAGCCTATGAAAATTAATTTCATCACCTTTAACTTACCTAACTAGTTTGTATGGACTGTATACACAGTCAACCAATATATAGGGTCTCTGTGTTGAAAATTAGAACACCTAGTCTATTTATATCACTTGATGATGGTAGTGGAGAAATAAAGGACATATGAATGTATGAAGAGATGTATTAGGTATTTCCATGTATTTTATCATCTTTAACTTGGAACTCGAGATCCATAAATGGTCACAAGTCTGCAAACTTGTGAGTGACCATAACACCTTATAGCCTTGTTTGAGAGTGTTGACTTGGACTTGTTTTCACTACCTTGGATTTATAACCTTATAAATGGTCATTATTATGTGAT
This sequence comes from Torreya grandis, assembly GCA_037957365.1. Lineage (NCBI taxonomy): Eukaryota > Viridiplantae > Streptophyta > Pinopsida > Cupressales > Taxaceae > Torreya > Torreya grandis. Next base: position 210,340 of record JARHVA010005081.1, on the reverse strand, counting down.
TTCACTAGTTTTTCATTTAAATTTGATCCAAGATAAACCTCTGTATTGTAGGAAACTATTCATGCACAGTGCCATGTTTCCATGAGTGAGAAACTTGGTATCTCTTGAAGAGAAAGAGACTATTTTTAGAAAATAAACTATAAACATCTAAGAGTGAGGGATTATCCATTATAAATGAAGTATGGGGAACATATTAAAGTGACCAACATCTCTGGTAACCAAAAATTGCAACAAGAGTGATTGAAACACCTTTTACATTAAGACACTTTTCCTCCAAGTGAAGACACTTCATGGAGATGGGTTAGTCGATGAAAACACCATGGAAAGGAGATAATTGAACTATATAAACATACCTCAAAATAATTATTCTCCATATAATTCTAAATTGGATAAACAAGTGAAATAATAGCCCTAGTTGGATGGACAAGTCATAGTGACTTGCTGTCACTCTTAGCAATTATTCATAAAGAAAGGGATATCAATATAAAAAATAATTACACTTATTTTAAGCTTACTAGGACCCATAAAAATTTCCAAAGTTTCATATCCTAACTCTTTCTCTCTTGGTTGTACCATTCATTTTAAATTTACCTTTCTAAGCTTGTGAAGGTAGTGATGGAGGAGAGAGAATTCCTAAAGCAACTGTTCATCCTAAAACTTGGTCCAAATCTTGAAAATGATCTAGGAAATCCCAAGGGACACTCTAAAACCATTTCCAACTAAAATTTGATCTTGCAAGGTTGTACAAGTGCCCAAAAGTGTTTGTAAAGTATCATTTTGCTTAGTTTAGGCATTGAACTATAGATTTTGTCAATATATGACCATCCATAAACATTATTTGACCTATTTATGACATCAGGTATGTTATGACTCTTTTGAAACATTTGGATTTGAATATGGTACGTGCAACTCCTCGAAATAGGCTAAAAGGTGGCCAAATTGTCATTTTAGTACCATAAAACATAATAAAGGGTTAATGCATGATATTATGAACTTAATGACATATAAATAAACTTTTATAATGGCTTTAAATCATACCAAACCTTTAACCATGTTTGACAACATCAAGACCTTGTAATTGACCCCTAGGACTAGACAAGTGCACATAAGGCCAAACTTTGGACAAGGCTAGACAAGGATAGATATAACCATATGAAACTATTTAGGACCATTTAATACCATGAAAAGACCATACAATTTTTTTTTACAACCCTATGAAGATTAAACATACATGGGTAAGGCAAGTGGTTTTAAATCTAGATTGTAGACAATGTTAACAATTTCCCTAACTGCTACATTAACTAACCTTTATTTAACCCATAGGTTGGATTTCAACATAATATTTCATCCTTTACATAGTATTACTATTGGCTCCACTTGAGTGTTGTTGTGGTTATGTGTAACATGTTGTTTTCTTCATTATGCTTGACATACTGTGATTGGAATGTTTAGCAATTTCAGCATTTGCTTGTTATGCAATGTAGTCAAGTTGTTAATTGCATAAAAATGTGTTGAGATTTTAAAGGTTTTTTATTTTTTTGGAGGCACGAAGGAAATTTTTATTGACATGAGAATATTCTAGTCCTCTTTTTTCGGGTCTGTGTTTTTAATGTTGGTTAATAAATTTATAAATAGTAGTTACTATGTAGTGCATCCTTACCAATGGAAATTTGTGTCTAATGTTACAACTATGTCAAATGTTTGCTGTAGTGTTTGACCAAATGAATTCCCAACATACATTGGTATGCCATCTATAATAAAAAGCTGATCTAGGTCCCCAAAAAATATAATTAAATAACCATCAAAATATTTGTTTTTTAAGGATGCCTCATGCAATCAATTATTTATATTGCTGAGCATATTTGAGCATATGAAGCTCATTTCATCAATGAGTACATATTTAATGTGTCTCATTTGATCTTTTAAAATTATGAATGCTTTACCTTCAATTCCATTCATTTATTAGATATGAAAGTGAATTTCTAAATATATAGTTGATGCTTTTATGTTGAATGCTATTACATTGGCTAGATAAAGTAGAAGTAGGGGAGAAAGTTTTCTACCTATGAGATAATTTAGTCCACATTTGATATTGCCAATCAAGTAGGATTTATATATATATGTTATTCCTTGATTAATTATCTTGAGTGGTGAAGCCTATATTATTTATGGGCATGGACTACAATAATTATAAAGGTAGTTTTTTATATATTTAAAAATTCATTTGGTAATGGCTGGCTTGAGCACTCATTATTTCAAATTTGGGTAGTTGTGCCTTGTGAATCTATAAATTTTGGTATTATTGTGTGTAGGTTATTTAAAATGTTAGTATGGTTCCAATTATGGTTGTTGTCAAAATCACATAGGCCAAACATGTCGATGTTAGTAATTGTAACGGTGATTCATGGGTTCATGTAGGATAAGAGTTCCCATTCATGCAGTTTCATTTCCATTTATGAATCTTATTATATGCCGCTATCATCACTACTTACATGGGCACTGTTGTCAGCTTATTTAGTTGTTCACTCAATATGCCATGGAAGGCAGGAAGTTCTAATTTGTTCTTAATATGTAACAATGTCTTGTCTAGTTAAACCAATGTTCATTGCAATATTGTATAATGGTTTTTAAAGTAAAACCTCTACCCAAAAGAAAGCATCATATGATGGTGAATCAATAGGATAAATAAAAGAGAAATGAGGGATGATGCAAACAAGTTATTGAAACTTTCTCTCTCCACTAAGTAGTTTTCCTTTGAGTGCTAATAGACCAAGTTATTGTAGTGTCAATGAGTTGTAATGTGTTTAGAACATAAGGGTCATTTATATATTAATAATTGAAGGATGGAATTGGCCCTACCTCAGTTGGGATTTGAAACACACATTTGAATATTTGTTTGCCAATAGGCATGGTAATAAAGGTTCAGTTAAAAACTAATATAGGGAGATTTTGAAACATGTGACACACCTCCCATGCACTTATGTCCCAGTCAATAATAATTTATGTGAGGAACTTGATATACATAACCATGTCAGGGCTTTCAATTGTAATTGTAGCCAATATTCTAGTCAACATATGGTGGTAGATTTCAGATTTTTTAAAGATTTTGCTACATAATTTTATATATAATTGAGCATAATGTAGTGGGAGACAACCAGTTGCAATCAACATTTGCATGTCATATTGAAAGCATGCTTGCATTGTGGATGTTTATTATTTCATCATTATGGGCTAACATGCATGTTTTGTGGCCTTCATATTTAATGAACATGCTCTATGTGGATTGTAATAGATGTGGAGATTTATATCTACATTATATAGTAGTGGACCTTTTCCATAAACATGTAGATTCACTAAATTTTGGTGTGATGTTGAGCTTGGTTTAAAAGTTCTTTGTAATAATTTTGAGCATCAATAGAGAGGATTTGATTTATGGTGAGTGAGCATGGATCATCAAGATTGGAACAATGTATCTTATCATTTATATTTTAATTGTCATGTGGATTCCATGATATTACATAGTGATAAAAGAATGCCCTAACATAGTTTACTTGAATAGGGTTTTCCTAGTTGAATGTGTCCATGTTGGTGGCATTATCTAACCATAGAAATCCATGGATATGTACAGATCCTATATGTTTCCATTTGTATCTATTTATAAAAAGAATAAATGGATCATAATTATTAAGGGATTTTTGTTTGTATTGAGACTATTATAAGATAATTTGAATATCAATACCTATTCTAGTAGTCCTTGCACGAGAGATGCTTTTCCATAATTTCTTCAAGGAAGATAATTTTTTTTTTAATGTATGAAGATGAAAGATGTGGGTATGTAATAAGGTTTTGATTTATCTAATGATAGATGTGTTGGATATTTGTTAGTGATGTCTTGGTGATGTCATGGAGGTGTCTTGGTGAGTGGATGAAGTGCTTTTATAACTCAAGTAACAATGACAAAGTGTATAATGTGCTTGTCCTAGTGTGCTTGAAGTATGCTTGGTTGATCTACAGAGTTTGACTAGTTAGAGATGTTCAAGGTTGAGTACAGTGATTGGAACATGTGAAAGAGGTCCCTAAGATGTTATCTATTCTTTGAGAGTTTGTGTGTATAAGTGGAATTCATTTGGTAGTCCATTGTTTTCATCTAGACAGTTTGGGTCTAATAGTAGAAAATATGAGTATGTAGTTTAATTACATCACCATTGCTACATGTGAATGAGTCAAGGGGAGTTGGTCATATGGTTGTGATCACATTAGTCCCTAGTTTTTATAAACTAGATATTAAGTCATGCATCGAACCATGATCAAAGATATGAGGGTGAAAATTTGGCTTCTAAGATAGATTTCACTATTTTCCCATACCTAACCAAATTTGCAATATGGCTAGAAAGATCTAAATAAGCATGTTGATGAGGTCAAGATTCACACATGTGGATGTTTTAGGAGAAGGTGATCATATTGGTTTATTTAATTTTGGACTTAGTTTATTTGTGATAATTGTCAAATCATGCGATGTAGCATGTCAAGAGATATGGATGTCCAAAGTTGGGCTCCCAAGCATTTTGATTGTATTTTCCCATACTTAGCCAATTTTACAATGTGGTAGAAATAATCAAGTGAGAATTTTTATGGTGTTATATCTTACACATGTGAAGATGTCAAGAAAATCTGATCATATGGGTTTGTTTAGTTTTGAGGATAGTTGATTTGTGCTAAAATCTAGATCATGCGTTGAAGTGTGGAAAAAGTTATGCTTGAGTAAAGTTGGCCTCTTAGACAGGTTTTGACCTAGTTGGCTTTGTGACATAAGTTTTTGAGAAGGATATTTAATGGAATTATATCTCACATGCATGAGGGTTCCATGAGTTGTTTGTTATATGTTTGGATTCTCATATGTGTGGAGATCATCTGGTTCAATTTTGAGATCCTACATTGAAGTGCAAAATAAGTTATTAAGGATTAAAAATGAATACTTAGGAATATTAAAATGGTCCACATACTTGGTCATTTTTGAAAGTGTTAAAGCTCAAGAAAGATTAATGGTGCACATTGCTCCAAGAAGTCAAGAAGAAACAAGATGAGGACAAGTTCATGATGTTTAACATCTAAACAAAGGTACAAGATAAGGATCCAATGATGAGTGAGTGTTCGTACATATTGATCAAATGATGAGCATTGATTTTTAAAGTCCTGGTTGATCTACAATGATTGACGGAGCATGTGGAGTCAATATTTCAAAGATGTATGAGATGTGGTCAAAGTGATAGAGGTTTAACAATTAAGCATTGGTGCCTATGTGTTAAATATTGATCAAGATTGAAAAAGTGTATTTGATCTGAGCTAAGAGTTCATGAGATTCAATCTTTGTGTTTGAAGTTTAACTGTGACTATTTGCATTTGAATATTTGAATTTGCAAAGGAAAGACCAGTGTACGGTTTTCAGACCATATCTTTCAATAGAAGATGAATTTATTATTTCAATAAAAATAAAAGTGGTAGAGGACTCCAAGTTGCATCTAGAAATATGGATTAGAAGATCTGAAAGTATGTAAAGATAAAGATATTGAGCTCCAAAGTTGACTATATTTCTGTATATGTTTTACAAGTGACTCGAGAAGGATATTCAAGCTTATGTAGATGCTTTTTGATGTTTCATGATGAATTTGGATATTGGAAAATGTTTTAGACTCCATGAGGATTATCTACATGAATTTTGAAGGTTTGAAATATTATATGAAGTATAAACAAAGGTTTTTAAATTGAATGTGTTTTCATTTATAATGACTGTGTGTATAGAGAAGTGTCTGAGCTAATTGGACTTTAGCATAAGAGTATTTTTGGTGACTGCAATCATTTAATGATGTCCTAGGGGACATAAGGAGTGGACCTATGTATTTTTAAATGGTCTTATGTTATTATTATGTTCAAAGTAGTGTTAAAGGGTTAATAGGTCTCCATAGGACTCAAAAGTGACTTAGGCCTATTTTGAAAGGGGACAATGCTTAAGTGTGACCCATATGAGATGCCTTAAGGGTAAAGGCATGTAGTGTGTCTGAAAAGGATTATTATGGACTTGATAATTCATAATTTCTCTATATATAGTGGAACTAAATGTGTTGGATTCTAGATTTTGTAAGCGAGAGACTTGGATGTGAGAGAATTGAAGAGTGAAGGAAAGAAGAGGAGAGTGAGAGTGCTCATCTATAAGGTTGATGAGTAAAGGAGATTAAGGACTATGTAAATGATCTATAGATCATTAGTGTGAAGTTATGTGAAGATATTTGAGTGTGCATATGAGGATTGTTTGAGTGAAGAAGGAGAGAGATTGTGTCATGCCTATGTGAGAGGCTTGTTTAAGAAAGAGAGAGGTTTTGTAGAGGTCAAATAATTAATATGTCCATAATCAAGTGTAGAATACATAAATTCTAATGTGGAAGTGTTCTTTCCAAGGATGGTCTAAAGGACTTAATCTTCCTTATGGGTAGTTGCTCCTTGTGAAACAGGGTTTCACTAAAAGACCTTTGATCAGAAGGACTTGATCAAGGTTGTAGGTCAGAAGGTATTAATCGAAGGTTCCTGATCAGAAGGAATTGATCAATCTCTTATTTGTGATCATCTTATAGGACATTAGTCCATGTATTTATAGGCTTGAGAGTGGGTTTTATTCCCTAAAAGTGTTTCCCATGTAGATCTTGTGTTGTGTATGTGATCTTGATTATGTTTATTGATCAATGATATGAATGATATGTATGCTTCATAAATTATTGTGTTGAATGATTAAGTATTTTCAAGGGTTTATAAATTGAATTGGATTGTTTACCACCACTGATTCACCCCCCTTATTAGTGGGTTTTACCTCTAATAATTGGTATCAGAGCAAGGTTCTTTGGTAAAAGCTTGACAACTTGAAGGTGATCTAAGGTACAATGGCTAGTCAGAGTGTGCAAGGTGGTTTATCTATTAAGAAAGCACCGTTATTCAATGGATCCAATTATGATTTTTAGAGTGAAAAAATGAAGACATACTTTATGTCACTAGCGTTTGATGTATGGAAATCTATTGTGGATGGTTATGTTGTTCCTACTATTCCTCCATCTAGTGTTATAGACAAGAAGTTGGTTGAGAACAACTCTAAGGCTATGAATGCCATCACTTGTGGTCTTACAGAAATTGGGTTCACCAAAGTAATTCATTGCACATATTCCAAGGAAATATGGGATATATTGAAGACTATTTTTGAAGGAGATTCAAAGGTTAAGCTTTCTAAGTTGCAAACTCACAGAAGGCAATTTGAAAGTCTCAATATGAATGAAGAAGATACTTTGGCATCCTTTCTATAGAATATTGATGAGGTTGTGAACATCATTAGATGTCTTGGAGATAATTTTGAAGAGATTAGTATTGTTCAAAAGGTATTAAGGTCTCTATCCCCCAAGTTTGATCCGAAAGTATTTTTTATAGAAAAGAGTCATGATCTTACTTAGTTAAAGATGTATCAATTGTATGGCACCCTTACTATCTATGAGATGAAGAAGAATGATGATATACCTCCAAAAAAAGGAAGAAACTTTGAAGACTAAAATGTAGACAAAGAAAAAGTTCCAAAGTAAGAAACTTAAGGAGGATGCCATTCTTGATATAGATAAGGATGAACTAATTAGTTTTATTTCAAGGAAATTGAGAACAGGTTTAGGCAAGTATAAAGGTAAGATACCCCTCAAATGTGTTAACTGTGGTCAGATAGGACATTTTGATAATAAGTGCCCTCACAAGTATAATAAGGATGTTGATGAAGAGCATGATCAAGATCATGATGATAGAAAAATATCTTTCAAGTCTTAAAAAAGAAAGAAGGGATTCATAATGTTTGATAACAAAAAGAAGTACTTCAAGGACAAGAAGAATTTATACACCAAAGAAGATTGTAGCTTATCAAATGAGAGTGAAGATAATGACTCAAAATATGATCATGAAGATAATGGTTCTACTGAATATGAAGTTTTATTCATGGCTAAGGAAGGAAGTTGCTACAATAAAAGGGGTCTACTTGGAGTGATTTAGATGATGATGAAGATGAGGTGGACTATGAGACTGTTAGGTTGTGGAGCTAAAAGCTTCAACCTTTGCAAACTGAGGAACAGAAGGTTGCTGAGTTCTACAGGAACTGGCGTCGACAGCATGACCGACGTCGGCAGAATCCAACGCAGAAGGCCACCGACGACGGCAGGAAGTCGGCCGACGTCGGCAGAACCAGACTAGCAGGGACCGGCGTCGGTCGCCTGTGTGTTCCCGAAGTGTTCGTTTCACGGACAGTTAGTTAAGTGAACGATGAGTTTGCATGTTAAGACCAGCCAGAGTCTTGGGTTGCGAGGATAATTGTTTAAATTAAGAGTCTAAGTTATTGTTTGAGTTAGGGATCTATTTATAGACCCATTGGCATGTATTGTTTAAGGCATGAGATAGAAAGGAAGAGTTCCTTCTAGTTGTAAGATCTATGAGTTGCAGGTTGTTGCAAGCTCATTGGGGATCTACATGTAAGTTTGGTCTTTGAATTACAGGTTGCAGGTTCATGAGAGATCAGCTTGAAGTGCTATAGAGTGCTTGGTGTACCGGCAGGGTTATTACTGACTGGTTGGTGAGGTGAACACCAATTCTGTGTGTGAGTTGGTTGTTGGGACCGTTTTTTGTGTAGGAGAGTGTGTGTGAGAAGAATTACTATACACTTGAGGTGTGGCGAATCTCTGTAAGGTGAAAGAGTGTGGCGGCTCTTTGATGTATTCTTTTCTGTATAGTGTTAATACAAGATAGTGTATTGTCTCTCATATTCTGTGCTATTGGTGAATTCTAGTTACTTGTGTTTCTGGTTATTTCCACATATTCAATTGCTTATATTTGGTAATCATACTGTGCTCTTTCTGAGGAGCAAGATCCTAACGAGTGGTGTCAGAGCATGTTTGTTGTTCTAAATTCCTGACAAGTGGTATCAGAGCATTTGGTTGGGATGCTAACAGATTGGTGTAGATCTGGGTAGTGTGTTTTGATTACAGGTTACTCACAGGGTTTCTGTTTGAGTGAGAGTTGAGCAATGGCAAAAAGCAGTCAACTACGAATGGAAAAGTTTAATGGCAAGAACTACCAATTATGGAGGATGCAGATTGAGGACTATCTGTATCAGAAAGATTTGTACTTACCGTTGGGTGGGGTTGCTAGCAAACCCTTGGATATGAAAGATGAAGAATGGGAGGTTCTTGATCGGAAGGCTCTGGGATCTGTTAGATTGAGTCTTGATTCATCTGTGATTTCCAGCTTATCACAGTGTAAGACAACGGTGGAGTTGATGAAATCTTTGGCAAATTTGTATGAAAAACCCTCGGCTTCAAATAAGGTATTTCTTATGAAGCGTTTATTTAATTTGCAAATGATGGAAGGTGGATCTGTTCATAGCCATCTTAGTGATTTCCATGGTTTGGTAAACCAGTTAAGTTCAGTTAATATTGTATTTGATGATGAACTTAGAGCTCTCTTAATCTTGTGTTCATTACCTGAAAGTTGGGAAGGTTTGGTAATGGCAGTTTCTAATACTGTGTCTCCTTCAAAAGTCTTAAAAGTGGATGATGTTGTGAGTGTGATCTTGAATGAAGAGATACGCAGGAAAAGCACAGGTGAATTATCTGGAGATGCTTTGAGTGTTGAAGGAAGAGGAAGGCCAAGAGAGAGGACAGAGCGTGGGAGATCAAGGTCGAAGATAGGCAAAAGATCCAAGTCCAGGTATGGCAGAATAACCTGCTGGAAATGTGGAAAGCAAGGGCACTTAAAGAGAGATTGCAGATCGGGTGAAGATCATCATGAAGAACATGGAGAAGAAGCAGATGTTGCAGGCTACGTTGCACAGGATGCTCTGGTATGTTCTTTGGATAAAGTAGAATCTTGGGTATTAGATTCTGGTGCCTCTTTTCATGCATCCCCACATAGGGAATTTTTTCATGAGTATGTCCAGGGAGACTTTGGAGAAATTTGTGTAGGGGATGGTAAGTCTTGTCAGATTGTTGGCAAAGGCAAAGTGAAGCTGAAATTGCAGACAGGTGACACATGGGTGTTAAAGGAGGTCATGCATGTCCCAGTTCTAAAGTGGAATCTGATTTCTGTTAGAAGTTTGGGTGAAGAGGGTTGCACAGTAACTCTCACAGCGGACTCTTGGAAGGTTACCAAGGGTACACTTGTTATAGCTAGAGGTAAGAAAGTAGGTACGCTTTATCTATCTACTGGTTTTACTGATTCTCTTTCTGGGTTATCTACTTCAGCTGTAGATTCAGAGATGTGGCTTGATAGGCTTGGTCACATAGATAAGAAGGAGATGCTGGTTCTTGAGTCAAAGAATATGCTTTTGGATTTGGAAGGCATGGATCATGGTTTCTGCATGCAGAAGAAGAAGGTAAGGTTTCTTGAGGAATCTGATGTTAGTGACAAGAACGGGAAAGCCTTGGTTTTCAAGGAGAAAGTGACGGACAGAGTTCAGCATAAGGTGCAGAGGAATTCTGAGTAGAGCAAGGGTGATTTGGACAAGGTTTTGATCCAAAAAGAGCTCGCGGGAAAAAGTCAGGTCTCACAAGAAAAACACAGAGACCGACGTCGGCAGGAAAACCGGCGTCGGTGTCCAGACAGGGACCGACATCGGCTATGTGCAGACCGACGTCGGTGACTCGGGGCAGACAGAGACCGGTGTCGGCCAGGGGAAACCGACGTCGGCAAGGAGGCAGTCGCAGGGAACTGACATCGATCGGATGTAGACTGAGATGTGACCGGCATCGGTTACTGAGACGAATTTTGGGTGGACAGCTAGTTGTCATGGAGTCTCAAGTGCCCATATGGAGGACTGAAGGTGTAATTAAGTTCTTAAATTTGTCATTTTCCTTCTTTACACTACTTGTTGCTCACTTATGGCATAGGACCAGGAAGTTATTGAAGAAGCAGAACAGGTAGATCCAGGAAACAGTGGGAGCTTGGCATGGATGAGGATGTAATTCCTTGGAGGAGAACCAAACAGGTGTTTTGGGTAGTGTTGCCAGCTGGAAGTAAGCACTGAGAGACGAATGGATGTTGAGGATGAAGAAGAGCGGAAATGGATACGTGAGATGGAAGATCAGGGTATATGATCTTGTTTTAGCTGCAGGGCAATGGAGGTTTGATCATTGTGTTTCTCTTTACCATGTTGGATAATATTAGCTACATTATCCTATTTTCTGTATGATGTGCTTGTTGCAGGGTTACATATACAGGTTTTGCTGAACTAAAGGTAAAGCTAGTTCAGGTGTTTGTCATGGAGAATCTGGGAGCAGCAAGATTCTTTGGCATGAGTGTGATCTAGAGACATGGAGGTCTTGTTGACTTTGTTTCAGGATGATTGTGTGAAGCCGGTTAGCACGCCGATGGTTAGACAGTTCATTGAACAGGTGTCTTGATTCACATAATGAGGTTGAGTGCATGGTATGTACTAAACCTAAGTTTTCCCAAGCAGTGGGAGTTGTCACAAGTTTGGAGTCAATCCGGGAAAGTAATACTGAAGGGCAGTTCAGTGGGACCAGCAGCAGGTGCACATGCTATGCAGGGTCAAGTTCTTTTTTCTACACGGTTGTAGATGCGGATGTGGCAAGTAATTTGGATGACAGATTTTGCATCACGGATTTTGTGGTGGTTGGTCTTCAAGAGTGATCTTGAGGAGGGATACAAAGCCAAGGAAACAAACTAGACGGTGTACAGGTACAGGTACAGGTTGCAGCTGTTTATCTCTAAGTGGGAGATTGTTAGGTTGTGGAGCTAAAAGCTTCAACCTTTGCAAACTGAGGAACAGAAGGTTGCTGAGTTCTACAGGAACCGGCGTCGGCAGCATGACCGACGTCGGTAGAATCCAGCGCAGAAGGCCACCGGCGACGGCAGGAAGTCGGCCGACGTCGGCAGAACCAGACTAGCAGGGACCGGCGTCGGTTGCCTGTGTGTTCCCGAAGTGTTCATTTCACGGACAGTTAGTTAAGTGAACGATGAGTTTGCATGTTAAGACCAGCCAGAGTCTTGGGTTGCGAGGATAATTGTTTAAATTAAGAGTCTAAGTTATTGTTTGAGTTAGGGATCTATTTATAGACCCATTGGCATGTATTGTTTAAGGCATGAGATAGAAAGGAAGAGTTCCTTCTAGTTGTAAGATCTATGAGTTGCAGGTTGTTGCAAGCTCATTGGGGATCTACATGTAAGTTTGGTCTTTGAATTGCAGGTTGCAGGTTCATGAGAGATCAGCTTGAAGTGCTATAGAGTGCTTGGTGTACCGGCAGGGTTATTACTGACTGGTTGGTGAGGTGAACACCAATTCTGTGTGTGAGTTGGTTGTTGGGACCATTTTTTGTGTAGGAGAGTGTGTGTGAGAAGAATTACTGTACACTTGAGGTGTGGCGAATCTCTGTACGGTGAAAGAGTGTGGCGGCTCTTTGATGTATTCTTTTCTGTATAGTGTTAATACAAGATAGTGTATTGTCTCTCATATTCTGTGCTATTGGTGAATTCTAGTTACTTGTGTTTTTGGTTATTTCCGCATATTCAATTGCTTATATTTGGTAATCATACTGTGCTCTTTTTGAGGAGCAAGATTCTAACGAGTGGTGTCAGAGCATGTTTGTTGTTCTAGATTCCTGACAAAGAAAAAGTTCCAAAGTAAGAAACTTAAGGAGGATGACATTCCTGATATAGATAAGGATGAACTAATTAGTTTTATTTCAAGGAAATTGAGAACAGGTTTAGGCAAGTATAAAGGTAAGATACCCCTCAAATGTGTTAACTGTGGTCAGATAGGACATTTTGATAATAAGTGCCCTCACAAGTATAATAAGGATGTTGATGAAGAGCATGATCAAGATCATGATGATAGAAAAATATCTTTCAAGTCTTAAAAAAGAAAGAAGGGATTCATAAGGTTTGATAAAAAAAAGAAGTACTTCAAGGACAAGAAGAATTTATACACCAAAGAAGATTGTAGCTTATCAAATGAGAGTGAAGATAATGACTCAAAATATGATCATGAAGATAATGGTTCTACTGAATATGAAGTTTTATTCATGGCTAAGGAAGGAAGTTGCTACAATAAAAGGGGTCTACTTGGAGTGATTTAGATGATGATGAAGATGAGGTGGACTATGAGACTGCTTTGACAAATTCTCATGAAGAAATAAAGATTGAGAAGAAGATCAATAAAAATATGAAATATAAACTCAAGGAATTTGAGGAGCAATTTAGTGTGTTTGAGGCAAGAATGGATGAAGATGCTAAGGATCATGAATATATGGTCAAGCATCTCATTTGTCAATTGGAAATTGTGTCTACAAGCCTAAAAGCTAAAGAATATGAATGCACAAGGTATCTAGTTAAAAATGAGTTATTGAAATCTAAGTTAAATAAGGTATCTATTAAGGTTATGTCATTTGTGATATTTGAAAAGAGCTCAAGTGATCTAGATAACATTCTGAATGATCAAAAGAATGTAAGTGATAAGACTAGTCGTAGATACAAAGAAGAACCAAATACTTTAACTCAAGATAAGATGAAGACTAATGTGAACAAGGAAAATCAACCTTTGAAGAAAAATCATTAGACAAAGAATGAAGGTGCTGGTAGAATGAATACAAAACAAATTAGATAGCCAAATCCCATGAGGTATGTAAATTTCAATGGTTACTGCTATACTTGTAATCAATTTGGGCATAGAGCTAGAGAATGTATAAGACTTATTAAGAATGAATCTACATGGAACTATGATGGGGGTCATCAATCAGAAGGTGTAAGCAAGGTTGAGTGCCTAAAATGTCATGATGTTGGACACTTTCCACAATATTATCTATTTACGGTAAGACAAACTGAGTTTCCTTTAAGAGATATTGAGTGCTACAATTGTTATGAACTAGGACACATTGCAAGATATTGTCCAAATATAGAAAGGTAGAAAGAGATTTTTTCAAAAAGTATGGTGTGATTTAATTATGAATAGAGAGGTCACATTACTATATTCTGAAAGTAGAGGCCTACAAGACATAATAGGTTTCATTACACTCCTAGAGTGCTAGATAGAAGACACATTAATAGTTAGAAACCAAAGGTGGTAAGTATGAGTCATGATGAGATTGCAGGTCCAAGTAATTTGTTTGCTATGGTAGAGAATGCTTCTAAAGTTGAAGAGTCCCAAGAGGTCTCATTGTCTACTCATGTTGATAATGAAGAGACTAAGCTCAAGGAGAAGACTAAGGTGATGGTTGAAGCTAGTTCTAAGGTAAGTATGGATCCAAGTGAACATCCTACTGTTGATGAGCAAGCTTCATGCAAAGAACATCAATTGCTTGTATCTAGTGATGAGGTTCCAAGATGTAAGGAAGATTATTTAGATGAAGAGGTATGCCATGAATCTATGTTGTCTCCATGTATTGATAATCTAATCATAGAAGAAAAAGATAATGTTGTATTAGTTGAAGAAGTTATTTCTATAAAGCCAAAGAAGAAGAAGAAGAAGAAGAAGAAGAAGAAGAAGAAGAAGAAGAAGAAGAAGAAGAAGAAGAAGAAGAAAAAGAACTATAAGTATCATCTGAGTAAGGAGAAAGAGGAATATGAGGAGATGTATTTGTTTTAGACTATTGAGGTATAGAGGATGTCTCTATTTATGCTTCTTAAGATACTCATTTTAAGTGGAGAAGCAAGTGTTGTTGTGGTGTTTTTCAATTGAAACAGTCTGTAGAGTCAGATTAAAGGTTCCCAGGTGGCAAAGGTGATTTTGTGTTTTTTCAAGGTCATTTTTATACATAAAAAGTTCTATTGGCCTGATTCTAGCATGATCTGGGTGGTTTTATGATATGAAGGTATGTTAAAGTCTATTTGGAGATTTTTTGTTTGCTCTCGGGTTTCCTAGTTTGTGCTTTAGAATTTGCAGGCCCTAAAATGGGTTATAGGAAGTCAAGGTTCCCAATGGTGTTAAAGCTCAAGTATTGGTTCAGAAGTATTTAATGGTTGTCTCTAGGTATACAAGAAGTTTTAGATGTGGACGTTGACTGGAAGGTGCTATATTGACTTTATTTGTTTTTGAGTTTCTAAGGTTTTGGGCTCTACTAGAAAAGTGGTCTACCTTATGAATTGAGGTTTGAGGCTTCTTAAGTTTTTGAATGGGACAAATGGGTGGTCAAATCAAGTTTCATAGATATTTTAAGTTTTGTGGTTCTCAATTTATTCAAGTTTTTGTCATATTGGAGGTCTAATTGTAGGTTTGTGAAGGAAGTATGTTGTAGAGGATGATCTTGCTGTTGTAAATTGGTGTGCTCAAGGGGGCATATGAGAGTGATCTAGATATAAAGTTTCAAGTATTTTAGATGTGTCTATTTAATGTTGTGGGCTATGTAAGATTTAGGTAGGGCTATAAAAGGACTAGATAGGCCTAGTAAGAAGAAGAGTGATTTTGTTTAGTTTCTTGAAAATAAAAACAAATGAATGTTTCAAGGTGAGTACTCAAAATGGTTTAGAACATGATTTATGATTGGTATGTTGCTCTGTTGATGATCATGGAAGTGTTTTGAGAAAGAAGGTTGGTAAGCTTGCATAGTGGTTCCTAATGGTGTGTGGAGATCTAAAGATGCTCAAATGGTGCAATGGCTCAAAAATATTAGAGGGAGTCCCTCTTATATGTCTATTGTATTTTTAGGTCCATAATATTAGATGGTGCCCACTTTTTTATTATGTCAAAGGGGGAGAAAGTTCCTATTGAGGGTGTGCTTGAAGGGAGAGAAGGTGAGCTGTATATTGCTATATAGGATGTTTGTTGACATCAATGACAAAGGGGGATATTATTGGATATTTGTTAGTGGTGTCTTGGTGCTGTCATGGAGGTGTCTTGGTGAGTGGATGAAGTGATTTGATAACTCAACTAACAATGACAAAGCGTGTAATGTGCTTGTCTTAGTATGCTTGAAGTATGCTTGGTTGATCTCTAGAGTTTGACTAGTTAGAGATGTTCAGGGTTGAGTATGGTGATTAAATAATGTGAAAGAGGTCCCTAAGATATTATATATTCCTTAAAAACTTATGTGCATAAGTGGAATTCATCTGGTAGTCCATAGTTTTCATCTAGATAGTTTGGGTTTATTGGTAAAAAATCTAAGTATTTAGTTTGATGATATCACCATTGCCACATGTGAATGAGTCAAGGGGAGTTGGTCATATGGTTGTGATCACAATAGTCCCTAGTTGTTAGGTGCCAAATATCAAGTCATGCATCAAAGTGTGGTCAAAGAAATGAGGGTGAAAAATTAGCTTTTAAGACAGATTTCACTATTTTCCCATAGCCAAATTTGCAATATGGCCAAAAAGAATTGAGTAAGCATGTTGATGAGGTCAAAATGCACACATGTGGATAGTTTAGGTGAAGGTGATAATATGGGTTTGTTTAATGTTGTACCTAGTTTATTTATGCTAATTTTTAAATCATGTGATGTAGTGCATCAAGAGATATGGATGTGCAAAGTTGGGCTCCCAGGCATTTTGACTATATTTTCCCATACTTATCTAATTTTGAAATGTGGTAGAAATAGCTGAGTGAGAATTTTGATGGTGTATTATATTTCACATGTGAAGGTGTCAAGAAAATTTGATCATATGGGTTTGTTTAGTTTTGAGCATAGTTGATTTGTGCTAAAATCTAGATCATGCACTGAAGTGTGGCAAAAGTTATGCTTGAGCAAAGTTGGCCTCTTAGGCAGGTTTTAACATATTTGGATATGTGATAAATTTTTTTGAGAAGGATATTTAATGACATTATATCTCACATGCATGAGGGTTCTAGGAGCTATTTGTTATATGTTTAGATTCTCCTATGTGAGGAGATCATCTAGTCCAATTTTGAGATTCTGTGTCAAAGCACAAAATAAGTTATTAAGGATAAAAAATGGATACTTAGGCATATTGAAAGGGTCCCCATACTTAGTCATTTTAGAAAGTGTTAAATCTCAAGAAAGATCAGTAGTGTATGTTGCTCCAAGAAGTCAAGAAGTAGTGAGATGAAAATAGGTGCATGATGTTTAACATCTGAGCAAGGGTATAGGATAGGGATCCAATGGTAAGTGTTCGTACAGATTGATCAGATGGTGAGAATTGATCATTAAAGTCTTGGTTGATCTACAGAGATTGATGGAGCATGTGGAGTCAACATTTTAAAGATGCAGGAGATGTGGTCAAAGTGAGAGGCTTGATGATTAAGCATTAGTGCTTATGTGTTAAAGATTGATCAAGATCAAAAAAGTGTATTTGATTTGAGTTGAGAGTTCATGAGATTTGATCTTAGTGTTTAAAGTTTAACTATGACCAATTACATTTGAATATTTGAATTTGTGAAGGAAAGACCAGTGTCTAGTTTTTGGATCATATATTTTAATAAAAGATGAATTTGCTATTGTAGTAAAAAGTAAAGTGGTAGAGGAATCCAAGATGCATTTGACAATATGGATTAGAAGATTTGAAAATATGTACAAAAAAATATATTAAGCTCTAAAATTAATTATGTTTCTATATATGTTCTACAAGTGACCCAAGAAGGATATTCGATGTTATGTAGATGGTGTTTCAATGTTTCATGATGAATTTGGCTAGTGGAGAATGTTGTAAACTCCATGAGGATGTTTTGTATGCATTTTGAAGGTTTGACCTATTGTATGAAGTATGAAAAAATGTTTTGAAGTTGATTATGTTTTCATTAATAATGATTGTGTACAGAGAAGTGTTAGAGCTAATTGGACTTTAGCAGAAGAGTGTTTTTGGTGACTATGGTCATTTGAAGATGTCCTAGGGGACATAAGGAGTGGACCTATGTATTTTTAAATGGTCCTATGTTATTATTATGTTCAGAGTAGTGTTAAAAGGTGAATTGGTCTCCATAGGACCTAAAAGTGACTTAGGCCTATTTTGAAAGGAGACAATGCTTAAGTGTGATCCATATGAGATGCCTTAAGGATAAAGTCATGTAGTGTCGCTGAAAAGGATTATTATGGACTTGATAATTCATAATTGATCTATATATAGCGAAACCAAATGTGTTGGGTTCTAGACTTTGTAAGCGAGAGACTTGGATGTGAGATAATTAAAGAGTGAAGGAAAGCAGAGGAAAGTGAGAGTGCCCAACTTTAGGGTTGATGAATAGAGGAGATTAAGGACTATGTACATGATATGTAGATCATGTTTCTGATGACAATATAGTGTTCTTATAGTGTGAAGTTATGCAAAGAGATATGAGTTTGCATATGAGGACTGTTTGAGTGAAGAAGGAGAGAGATTATGGCATGACTATCTGAGAGGCTTATTTGAGAAAGAAAGAGAGGTTGTGAAAAGGTCACATAATCAATAGGTCCATCATCAAGTGTAGAAGACATCAAGTATAACTTGATCTTCCTTAGGGTAAGTTGTTCCTTATGAAGCATGGTTTCACTAAAATACCTTTGATTAGAAAGACTTGATCAAGGTTTTAGGTCATAAGGACTTGACCAAAGGTTCCTGATCATAAGGAATTGATCAATTTTTAATTTGTGATCATCTTAAAATACATGTTATTAATAAATCAAAAATTGATGCGAAACAATTTCATAGAATCACAATAATAATATATATGAACAAATATGTAGAAAGAACATAAATAAGCATGCAAAATAAGAAGACCAAATTTAATGTGTTTTACCCAATCTGGGCTACATCCACCAAGAAACACTTGCTTAAATTTTATTACAAGACACAAGAGTATAGTCCACTCTTAGATCTATCTTTTCACAATTACAATGCACTAATATTTTTAAGATTTACACTCAAAAAACCCTCCTAAATTCACACCTAAATTCACACACTCTATTCTTCCTTTTCAAACCCTTGTTCTTATTTTGTATTACCTATTATATATCCATCTATACATAATACATTAACATAGCGATTTTATGAAACAATGGGTACCAAAACCATGGGCCAGGTCAACCCAAAATGGTTTCCCATTTAGGGGGTCCAATTGTTTTTAAATGTATAGTATTTGAAATACATTGTAATTTAGAAATAGGCTCCACAACACAATATGATAATATTTCATGTGTTTTCAAGCTTGAGAGTGGGTTTTATTCCCCAAGAGGGTTTCTTACATAGATATTGTGTTGTGTATGTGATCTTGCTATGTTTATTATTCACTACTATGAATGATCTGTATGATTCATAAATGCTTGTGTTGAATGCTTAAGTATTTGTAAGGGTTTGGAAATTGAATTGGATTATTTGCCACCATTGATTCACCCCACCTCTCAGTGGGTTGTACCTCTAAAAAGATGTTGAAAGGGAGTGCTGAAGGTACCCCTAACATGATTTATGTAGATTTAGCCATTTAGTTTTTTTGAACTCAAGATGAAGGATAATTTCTGGCATCCTAATTACATAATTTTATATATTTTAGTTCATTTATGCACATGGACCAAAATTAATGTGTGCCTCTAAGCCATGATAAAAAAAACTTTATTTAATCTACAATATTTGACTTAGGCAAGTATGTTAAGTTCTGGAACAAGTATGAAATTGTGGTTGGCAAGTTGTCCTCAATGTTTTTTTATAAAGACTATATATGTGGATTGGTTCTAATGACACATATTAGGTTTAACAAGAAGTAGTAAAAGCATGGATGGATACCAAACTAGCTGTCTTGATATCATAATAAGTGCATCACATACTCGTGTAGTTGGAATTTCATAATGTGGGGTTGTTGGAACATGGAAACTCAATTTGTAAAAAGGAAAAGAAATTCCATATAAAAAAAGCCCTCTATGTTGTATTCATTGATGGGAGAGGTAATAATATTTTACCAATAAATTACAGATGGGAGGCTACCATTGATATTGTCTACATAAATTATTATTTTTTCAACCTCTCTTCATGTATTCAAAAGAGGTTCTACAAAATATGATGTTTGATTATCACATGGATTTGTAGGTGCATTTGTTTCTTGATCCCAGTATAGATTTATGATGTAACATTTTTCAATCTCCATGGTGATATGGAAAATGTTGGAGTAGATATCAATATGTTTAGTTGGCAATGCATCATGTGCATGATGATAAATTTGTATGTCTTTATAATAAGGTCCATTTTCCAATTTGTATTGTAAGCTTGCATGAAACACATCTAATTATAAAGCATTCATATGGTTTGTTTTATGGGCAAATTATTTTGAACACTAAGATATCTAGATCCTTTACTTGATGTGGTAGGTACTTACCATTAGAAGATATATATTTGGGTTAACTAATAGTGTGGCCACTATATTTTGTAATGGCCACCACATGCATGAGTTACTAGAAGTATTGGATTTACTCATGTAATGATAATTTTTTTAACTTGAGTGAGGACAAATAATATTTTAGGTTGTATAACTGGGTCTATGTTATTAAATGTCGATAAGCGCTACAAATCTTTCTCTGCAATTCACTTGCAATAAGTATGTTTATGATGATAAATGTTTGTTTGAATACCTAATTCTTTGTAAATGAAGCATGTGTGTGTCAAGGAAAGATGATTTTTCCTTTCAAAAAAATTCTTATGCGGTTGGTCAGTCATAGAATCACATAGTGGTTGGTTGATAATAGTCTTTTTGAATTGTAATTAAATTAAAAACGTTCATACTTTGTGTAAATTATAATACAATCAAGATATTTTATTTTTTGCTTCATTTTCCATAGCTATTTGCAGTGACCATGGACAAAAAATTTAGTTATAGCTTGTAGCAAGTGCTATATAGAGTATTAGAATTTTTATATGAATATACTATGTAGTGTAGAGATATAACCATTTTAAAGTTAAGGATAACATTAGAATTAAATACAATCATAAAAATGGAAGTGTATGGTGTGTGTAAGCAATAACTTGCAAGAAGGAACACTTTAAGTGAACAATATAATTGATGTGGAATCACAAATACATGTGTTTACCCCATAAAAAGGAAAATAGAAAATGCTAATCTACATATATCTCCATGGTGAATCTGTTTTTGTATAAATGAGAATGAGATGCATCTAAGGACATTAGCATGAGAACTTATGGGAAGAGTTGTATAGAATTTTGGGTCTAAATGTGAAATTATAGGTAACATTGGAAACATACTTATAAAAACATTTTATTTAGATATGGTATAGAGAGTGCAACTGTAACATTTAAAAAATGTAAGTAAGGAAGCACATGTAAGATGCACATATTTGACATTTAATAAACTATGTAAAATAAATCAAGTAAAGCTACATCTTGTGGTGTATATTCATATTTACACGTGTTTATAATTGTACATTGGATAATTTCCTTTCCATTGTATAAATCTAATTTTTTATCTAGTGTGAAGTGGAACTTGTAGAATAAAAACCTCTTAAAAATCTTCCAAACCTCTTTAGATGATTATGATATCATTTTTAGATCATGTGTTGTGATTCTAATAATTGTAGTAACAACATATTAAAATGTTATGCTCCATATTGTTCCCTTAGTATCTTCTAATATGAAATTAATGCATATTTATAGTCACATTACACTACATCTATGTGTTGTTACTTGCACAACACACCCTAATTTCATCATGAAATAACATAACCTCTGTTTACTCTGGGGTTTGGTGTTTTACTTTAATGGAGTTGGTGGCCTTGGCCTATTTAGATTGCTGGTCTAACTTGACAAAGTCCTTAAATGTCAAAATTCATTATTTTATCCAAGTCTAGAAGAGAGACATTCATTATATGTACTTAGTCTAAATTTTACATCTAGGACTTCCTTGATCTAATTATTTGAATTTTCCTAGGTCTAAAGAGTCTCAGTTTTTTAGAATCTAGTTTTAAAGTATATAAAAGTTTCCATTTTGGGAAAATTTGGCTTGGAATTATGTAAATTATCTAATTACCTTAAGAGTTTTTACATAATTTCCTTAAGAAATTTGGTCTATTATTCCTCCCCTTTAAGTTAAATGACAAAATTTGCATAATTTCACTT
The DNA here is from genome assembly GCA_037957365.1 of Torreya grandis. NCBI lineage: Eukaryota > Viridiplantae > Streptophyta > Pinopsida > Cupressales > Taxaceae > Torreya > Torreya grandis. Next base: position 188,284 of record JARHVA010005081.1, on the reverse strand, counting down.
TTAGACTTAGTCACTTTATGAAATCAAAGATTAAATTAGCTAAATATTTAGAAAAGGGATCTTTTCATCTATTTTATATGTATACCTTTGATTTCTTTGTTAGATTTTACTTAGCCATTCTCATTCAAATTCAAAAGATAGTGGTCACGTGTCTTTTCTTATAGCTATCCTTTTTAAAATTTTACATATGACAGTTACTCGTGGTTCCTAGACCTTTGATGTTCAATATAAGTCTTTTGAATCCTTGAGTCAATGGATAGTTTCCAGTTGTTTCTTAGTTGATTTCATGTAGCTTTCAGACTTAGTTAATTTTTGAATATCTACAAGCCGTCGGATAAGTGAGGCACTATGAAGTGTCATGAACTTGCTTTATCACATCACTAGGCCTTTTAATTTTTTGAGATAGGTTCCTAACCTCTCAGATGCCTAGGATGCTACCAAGTGTTACAATCTAATGTCCCCACTTCATTGGAGAATATATATATTTGAGCCAAAACCCGTGAGCACTAGAATGAATGAGATGATGCTATGTGGAAAAATATTGCTTCTCTGTGGCCTCAAGATAGTTAATTCATTTTGACTATGCAATGAGGTTCTGGATGAGTAGGATGCTTCCAAATGTCATGATCCCATCTCACTGGAGCCACAAACCAAAAAATAAAGTTGGATGCCTAGTAAAATAGTGAAAGAGTGGAGGGTTGCCACATAGAATGACCCATACCATTAGATGACACACTAGCATCTTTGTCAGCCTATATGAGTTTAAATTTGATGGTTGTTCCACTCGTTAAAACTATCAAAACTTGAAAGTATACTTAGATATTTTAAAGTTATTTAACTATTTTTAGGGTTCCTTTCTTGTGTCTTTTCCTTAAAAATTTGGTCTATTTTTTATTTATTTCAAGTTAAATTGGAGAAGTATTTATATTACTTCATCTTTAGACTTAGTCACTTTCAGTATGTTGTGCTAAATTAGCTAATGGTTCAACAATGATAGATTTTATTTTAGTTAAGCTTGTCCATCCTTTGTATTTATTTTAGGATTTTATACTTAGCCATTTTTATCCAAATTCAAAAAGGACTAACGATTATTTCCTTTTCTCACAGATGCCTTTCTATTTGAATCTGTAACATGATAATCACCCACCGCTTTTGGGCCTAGACTTAGCTATTAGAATATTTTGGGACTTAGTCACATTTTTAAGTCCATAGGTTCTTAGATGCAAGAATTACACTTATCATGTTTTCACTTCCCCCACACTTTCCAAATTAAAGTTCAGGCTAGACTAACAAGCTCTTAGATAAGCTAGATGTAGCCAAGTGTCCAAATATAACTACATCACTTCCCTAGGCTCCATTAACTTCTGAGTTTGGTCCCTGATCTCCCAAATGAGTGAGATGAAGACACTTTCAAAGATATAGCTTCCATAATTCATCAAAGCATCTAGGACCTTAAGCCCATGTTTGTGAGGCCCCAAATGAATGCGAGGATACCGCATGGAAAAATCCTACTTCTCTATGGCCCTGAGATGATTAATGCATATCAAAAAGGTGTTAGAGCCCCTAATAGCCAAGATGATGCCACTTATCAAGATATCAGAGCCTCATGATAATAAATACATATTTAACATTGAGCCATGATCTATGACCTCTAAAATGAGTGATATCATGCCACATGGCTAGATCTTACTACATCTCAGCCACATCACAATTAAAAAATGCCACCAAAGATATGCTGACATCCTAGTCAGTAGTATGTGAGCTTAAATTTGATGATCATTTTGCACATTAAATATATCAAAGCCTAAGAATAGATGTCATGTCTAATCTGACCTGCACAGTCAAGTTGCATCTTGTATCCTAGCATTAAAATGATAAAAAAATATAGAGTCTAATGTGAATTGGATCAGCTCATTTATCATGGACATAATAAACACATTGAGATCAAACAAGAGTGTAGAAAGGATGAATATTACCTTAATGAGGCATGATATTCATTACACATAACATGGCCAACTGAACATCTTGAGGAGATCTTAGTGGCTATCAACTACCCAAAATTCAATTCAAGATCAATTGGGCATGACCCCTACTATACAAATTGAGGTTGACTAAATGATTTAATGAATATCAAACAAATTCTAGCCACCCAAACTTTAATTCAAATTTAGTTAGCCTAGATTTAATCCTAATTTCATTTGGATTTTTTGGGATCTGATTCAAATTTGACTCCCAATTGGTGCATTTATTTTAGTCCTCAAAACCACAAGACAGTGGGATGATTAATGACCTTATGGACTGTAATAGTCTATTGTTACATTTTGATTCCTCACTAAGAAAATTTATTTGATTATCCATGGATATTTATAGTGATAATTTTGGATTTGGTTATTTTAACTAAGCTTTGAGATATATGTTGTTATGGGATAGTAGGATATTACTTAGGTTACATGATTACATTGCTATGAGCTAGCTGTAGTGTATTGGTTTACATTATGAACATATTGATTTATTATTTCAATTACATTTTATGATATATGTATATCATGATGTTATGATTTAACTATCTGCTTGTTGTGAGGTTGATGTAGGAGAACTCATATCTCAAAGCATGATGGAGGGAGAGCTTCATCAAAAAAGGTGACATAGATGGAAATGTTAGGAGATGATAGAGAAATCAGCTAGAACCCTACACACACCACATTAGATAGTACATGATATATATATATATATATATATATATATATATATATATATATATATATATATATATATATATATATAAAATTAAATGGTTAATATAATGTATTTTGACACCATTTGTATTAGATAATTAATCATGTTTTCTAGCAGATTTTAATAGTTTTATAGAATTTATCTTGCATGATTTGTGCATGTGACCATTAAATGCTTTTAGAAATGTGATTTGTGTAATTAGTGTAAATTTGGGTTTATTGATTTATGAATTAAACATTAAACCATCATGACATTGAAGTGATAATTTAATTAGAAAATATATGGATTATCGAAATTATAAATAAAATATGATAATTTATATTTTATGACGGAAAAAATAGGAAAAATAAGAGAATTATTTAAAATAAAGAGTTTAAAAAGTAAAGAAAAACAAAAAAATCTTGGAATAGAAATTAAAAAAAGAAAAAAAAGAAGATAGCTTTAAAGAAAAAAGGGAGATTATATTTCAAGTACAAGAAGAGTGGAAAGAAAGGAGCACAACATGGAGAGGAAAGAGGAAAAAAAGGAAATAAAAGAGTTGATCACCCTGGTAACTAAATGTGGCATGATAGTCAAATTCAAATAATTATATTTAGCGAGGTAAGTAATTTGTGCCTCGATTGCTCTTATTGGTTGCCCAAAAATTGTTTTTTGTTTAAAACCATATTCATTATGACTTATGCAATTTCATAAGATCTTTGGAATATACTTTTACCACAAATAAGCTACAATTTTAAAATGCTTGGTATATAGTTTCCCCATGTGCTATTCCAATTGGAACATGAAACTTATATGAAAATATATACAAAAGTAGTATACAATGACTTAAACACTTTTGGTGATATATACACACACACACACACACACAAATTAGGAAATCAATGATTTAGAATATGTATTACAATGATTTACAATACCTGGAGTAACTTTATCAATGATTTAAAATCATATAATATTCCATTTAGAATTGACTTCACTATGAGATCAAATTCAAAAATACCTGTATCTATCGATATACTCTAAGAATGAAGATCTGTTAGTATTTAAATTTGAATATATTTATTGTCTAGATTGGTATTAAAGCTAAATTTGTGATTAAACTTGTAGCGTACAGTTCGGATGTTACTTAGAAACCTATGTTGATGTTTTTAACATTGATCTATCATCCTTAGTAATCTATGCAGTGATTTGATAATATGCAGCTATTTGATTTAGATAACATGCAGTGAATCCATAAAAAGGTAAAAATAATGATATGCTCCTTTATAATGTAAGCCTATATAAATCAATAATAATTTTTGTGGCTAGACACAATGATCTAAAAAATTAGAATATAATATATTATATAGTACAAATATTCATAGATCTATAAATATTCATAGCAATTTGTAAAAATTATATATATATATAATTTGCAAATCCCTATATATATATATATATATATGGATTTACAAATTTTTTTTAAACACATACATCCATAAATATTTTATTATGGCTCAGGGTAATGAAATATATAAGCTCATACCATGAACTTGAATTGGATTAAACTAAAATATCAAGTATACTATCCATTGGCAATACAAGACTGATAGAAGGAAATTAGGATACAACAAACTTCTTACTTAAGTTTGTCTAATATGAAAGTAAAAGTCACTCCAATTAATGAAGGTGAAACTTGGAAGGGCACAAATATCTTGGTATTGTTACTTGATGTTTCTTACTAATGAAATGGATTAACAAATTAGTGATGTTAGCGAATCATTATAGTATCATTGATTTCTATCATATCATCATTGATTTTAGTTAATGCATCAATAATTATCCATAACATTATTTTCGGTATTAGAATCACTAAGTATTTTGATGTATCTTTAATTCACTAATTGGATTAATATCATAGCTATTAGATGGCAAATGTTTTTCCTAATCAAAACATGTAGTTTAAATTGATATCAAAATTTTGGTCTTAATTTAAATAAGGTGATCTGCTAATTAATATGAATTATTAGAACAAAAATAAATTAATAGAGCAAACTATAGTCTAGAGCATAATGTCTAGAGACATGTACGATCCATTTTATGTCTAAGTGTGGAATAGTATAGGCATTTTGTGTATACTTGATCTCAATTAATACCTATATCATGGATCTATATATATATATATATATATATATATATATATATATATATATTATGGGTCTGACAATTCTTATGAGCTCAAATATTGTTACATGAATTAGCTCTATGAATATAGGTCTGAATTTTACCATTTCATGTTGAGTATAGGTATGAGTTATAAGTAATGCTATTATATCTGGGATATCATAGCAATAATTTCAATACTTATGATATACAAATCGATGGATCATTATAAATCCTTATTTAACTCTTATTATAATGGATCGTAGGTGTTATAATAACCCTAATATACCTATTTCAACCCTATGGAATTTCAATAATATATTCCTATTATTTATACATGGTTTGGCGATATGTAAAGCTACCTAATATAGGAGTTGTACGATAGTATATAATAGTGGAGACTATTATAGAATTACTAATATTATATACTCCAATATATTATGTGGAGTAGATTTGTTTATTTTCAAGGCTTGGTGATTTGTACATTCATATTTTAAATGAACTTTAGTGTATTAGGATCAATTCATGTATTTTTGAATACTTACAAAAGACTATGTATATAGAGTTATATATTCGGGCGAAAATATATTTGATAGGGATAAAAATTATGGGGAAGTATTACCTTGTTGAAACCCTTATCTTACTAAATATATTCAATCTATCTTGTGAATGGAAAGGTATAATGATCATTAAAATCATAAGGAGTCATTGTCTAGAATTCTAGATGATTTTTACATTATTTATGTATTGATTGGTTGCTTGTTTGATTATAATGTATATAAACAATGGTTTATATATAGTAAATATATCTTCATATAGAATTAAATATGTATGTAGTAGGAAAAACATGTGTCAAATACATATACGAGTATATGAATATGTACAAGTGTTTATACGTTTATAGCATATGCTAGTGCATCATGATGCATGTCTATATGTTATAGTTATTTTGATTGGTAGAGACTAAGTTATAGATTATTTATGGATGGGAAACTATTTAATTATGTATACAACCTCCTAACTTATAAAAAATTGTTTTAATGAAGGACTATGATTTTGTGATAATTATGACTGTCTTTATTATGACTAGATGATAAAATTGAATAGTGTAAAAATGGACTGTGATAATAATACTTATTATAGAGTGTACTATGTACTTATGTAAATTAGATGTATGCAATTCATACATATATTATACTTGATTGTTATAAACCATAATTACTTTCTTATTATTTAGGATTAAGAGACATTTAATTCTTGAAATTATAAGACTGGTTGTTTATGATTGAGTAGTGTGCTCATGTGCAATGCATTATGATATTATGGTATTTCATAGAGGGTATTTTGTTTGAAAACTATAGTCTATATGTATGTTATACCTAGGTGGTACAAATTATAATTGTTATGTCTAGATACATTCATAGTTTGATAGACTAAATGTATGCATGTTAGATATTTATATAAATAACATGTTTTATGAAAGTTAGTGGGACCTTATTTATACATACAAACAACCCTTCCCAAGAGTATAATAGATGCTATAATGAAATATTAAATTTTTTTGAGAACCGAGGATTTTTTGTTATATCTAGTTGATTGAATAAAATTTTATGTTTCCATTGATTCATAACTAATTTATTATGACCGATTATTGTATTTAGTAGTTGTGCTTAAGAACACTAGACTATGATAATATGGGTTATAATAGGGTGAATTATATTTAACAACTACTTATGGTAATTATAAATTATAGTTATATGTATATTCTACTCGAATGGTATAATTGTAGATATCATTTTTATTAGTTATGTGATATATAATATTGTGAGATTCATTCATATGTTTGACATACTAAATGAATGCACTTGATTATTGCTATGTTTAACATGTTTTATGATTATTGGTAGGAATTAATCTGTATGAATTCATTGGCTATATATATGTTAGCCAAATCTCACATTGTTGTTACTAAGTAAGTAGTGAAACGAACTACACTAGCTTAGTAGCACCATAATGTCAGATGAAAGTAATCCGATCAAGTGGTGTGTATGAATTTGACTAATTCATAGATAGTTTATTGTTTGAAGACTTTGATCAAAGTAATGTTTAGTAAGAGACTGTCATTTCATGAGTATGATTTACATGTTTGTATGATATTTTGAGTAGAATAGGTTTCTATGATAGACCGCATGTTTATTTTTAGAAATCATAAAACACACGGGTACTACCTTGTCTCTTTGCATTCTTGTGCCATCACTATATAATCATACATGATGGGAGAGAAATTAATTGATGGGATTAGGGTAGGGGATCATTGGTCCATAGTTGGTGTGGAAAAATGCTCTGATGATGATCTCCCTCCCCATATCAGTACTACTTCTGAGATGACACTTGAGATTGCTATAGATATTAGAGTCTAGAGAATTAAAGCTCTAGAGAGCCATGTATCTTATATATGCATATTATATTGTATTTATTATTGAAAACATTATCATGATGAGATGTAATTACTTGCTTATTTTACATTAATAAAAGTGGCTATAGACATGTATTAGCTGTGGCTAGTTAATTTTAATCATTTTCTATATTTGTATTATGATAGGTTTCTACGATTATAGTGATTAGTGATATATGATGGAGTATGCTTCATTTATAGTTATCACACTTAGAGTATTTTATATGGTCATTAGTTAAATTATTGTAGTATAATATATTTAAATTATATGCATTTAATTTTTTTTCTAGGTATATTCTAGTGGAGATGTTACATGTGGTATCAAAGCTGTGGCTTAAGCTCTAGGACCTAATGAGTCCACTAGAGTTTCCATATCCTTCTATTTATCAGAAAGGATAATAGTAAGATGTGTGCAGTACATTGAGTATGTACCTATAAGAGCACTTCTAACCTATTAGAGTTGTTAAGAGGTTGATGTATCGAGTATCTCAATGGTGATGGTTGTAATCGATGTTTAGTAGGAGAGTGCATAACATAGTTCATGAGTCATGAATAAGAGATTCCTACAATATTTTGATCACTTAGATCAAACACCTCGAAAGTGATTACATCCTGACTTGATAATCAAGTCACCTCTATCATTTATGTTTGTGTTGTGAGTGTTCAAAGAGCATGGGATGCTTATCACTTAAGAATATGTGTATTTTAGAAGACCATTTTTAGATTGGGACCACCTAGTGTAGTGGGAATTCTCCTTGTAATGGAGTGTAGTTATCTTTGTTAAGGACTCAAATGTGTTAGGAGTTGGATCATGAGTTGGCACCCCATATGTTTATGTGGATTGGGGAGAATTGTCAGCTCTCATAGCTATCATAAAGGTGGGTTTTTACTCTCTCACCCTACTTGACATCATTAAGCCCACCGAGGGGATTCATATTTTCTTTATGTTTATTTAGTGTTCCCTTAAAATAAAAACTTGTTTCTAAATATTGTTTTGACCCTATTCCCTTGATTTAATGGGATAGTGTCTTATACTTATTATTGAGAGGGAAGTTTTAGAATTGGATGGATTAATGTATCTATGAGGTTAATATTTTCCTTCTGGTTGTGGAAGTAGGTTATGATACTACACCTAAAAATTTGGTGTGTAGTGATTATGGAAACTTGGGTTGTGATGGTTTATTTATACCATGTGAGGGTATTTAAGAGTTTTGTTGTTGATATGTTAGTTGTATAGTTTCCACTTGTGACTTTTTAGAGTCACTAATTTATCTAAATTATAAAATTAGACCATGTGGGTGGTGAACCTTGAATATATATGGGTTTTAGACTAGGCTTTATAAGTTGATTATAATCACTATGTTATGATTAACCCTTTATTAGATTGGTAATATTCTCATCTTGATAAAAACATGTTGTTTTGATGAGACATATATGTACCTTTCATTGAGAGTGAGTATGGAATAAGGTTTGTAACATCCTAATAGTCTAAAAGGGTTAAGATAAACTTTTAACTTGTTGTGTAACTAACTGAGCAAGCAGGGAGACATTGTCTCATTTGTTTCCTTTTATAAGGTTGTAAAGATGATGTAATTCTTGAACTTTGTATGTTATGTTAATTTTAACATTATTTCCTCTTAAATATGAATATAACAGAATAAGTTAAGCTATGGAATATGATAATAGTTATGTTTGGCTAGTGGAAACTTAATACAATTATGGAATGATTTGCATAATTTTTTTTGTAATATATGTTGGTACATCTAGAACTATTTAGCATATATTGTTTCTTTCTATGAACTATTAGAATGGATTTGTGATTCATTGAACTTGTGCATGTTTTGGAGATCAAGTCATGGAGACCTAAGGGATGAGCGATGAATTAAGAATGTGAGTACTAAGAGATGGGAGTGGATTCTATTGAGTCTCACATTGACTCAATAGTTAATGAGTTTGGATCTGATAAGGGGAGCTTGTCAAATCTAAGATTTGGTAAATGAGACTTGTCAAATTCAAATGTTTGGACATATACACGTATATTGTGGAATATTTATTCTTTAATTTTATATATATTAGAAATGTAGTATTTCTAGTTCTTATTCATCATCACACTTGTTAGGAGCTATGTGGAGTACTGGTAGTGTTGACATGTTATACTTATCAATATATACATAGAGTAGTGATGATTTTAACTTATACACATCATTCTTGCCAGGTTCCTTAAACACTTTTATTTGGAATGAGAAAAACACTCTCTAGGTTAGAAAGATGTGCAGAGGGGTTGGATGGTTTTGTGGAGCTCCCCCCAGCCATTTATTTTTGGCTTTTATGATGATATGATGTGCTTCTGAGAAGTCAATGAAACTTTCATTGAGATATATGGGGCCTTTCAAGGTGTCATAATTAGTCTATCCTATATTATATAGGCTTGTCTTGTTAGTTTAAGACCCCAGAATGGTCATGATAGAAACAATCAAAGTAAGTAACACTCACAAACTTTGTTTTCATAATAAGGAGATGTCATAGTGTAGGGTCTTAAGGGACCAATAATCTGAGGATAGTGCTACTTTAGAAGAATATGATGACTTCTATAATAAAATTTTATATTTATTTGCTTAATTTGACATTTTATATTATGTTATTTTTCTACTAAACAATGTTTTTTATTTACAACTTATGTTTGAATAAGAGTCATCCAAGATGATGACTAGCTTTATGGGGGAAGTATGTTATATTTTGATTCCTAGCTAAACAAATTTACTTGATTATCCATAGATATTTATAGTAACAACTTTGGATTTGGTTATTTTAACTAATCTTTGAGACATATGCTATTATGGGACATTACGATATTTCTTAGGTTACATGATCACATTACTATGAGCTAGTTGTAGTGTATGTGTTTACAATATGAACATGTTGATTTGTTATTTTATTTATATTTTATGATGTATGCATATCATGATGTTATGATATAACTACCTGCTTATTGTGAGGTTGATGCATGAGAACTCATCCCTTAGAGCATGATAGAGGGAGATCATCATAAGAGAGGGTGATGTAGATAGAGATGTTAGGAGATGATAGAGAAATTAGCTAGAACCCTAGACATACCACATTAGTTAGTATATGATATATACATAATGAAATGGTTAGCATAACATGTTTTGATGTCATTTGCATTAGATAGTTAATCATGATTGCTAGGATAATTTAATGGTTTTGTGGATTTTGTCTTATGTGATTTGTGTGTGTGACCATTAAATGCTTTTAGATATGTGATTTACATAATTAGTGCAAATTTAGGTTTTTTGATTTATGCATTAATCATTAAACCATCATGACATTGAAGTGCTAATTTAATTATCAAGTTTATGAATTATTGAAATTAGAAATAAAATATGATAATTTATATTTTATGAGAGAAAAAATAGGAAAAAGAAGAGAATTATTTAAAATAAAGAGAAAATATAAATGTTTAAAAACTAAATAAAAACAAAAAAAATCATGGAATATAAATAAATAAAAGAAAAAAATATAAGATAACTTTAAAGAAAAAAGTGAGATTCTCTTTCAAGTAGAATAAGAGTGGAAAGAAAGGAGCACAACATGGAGAGGAAATAGGAGAAAAAAAAGGAATTCAAAAGTTTATTGTTGTGGTAGCTAAATGTGGCATGATAGTCAAATTCCAACAATTGTCTATAGGTGAGATAAGTAAATTGTTCCTTGATTGCTCTTACTAGTTGCCCAAATTTTTTTCTTTGTCTGAAATTGTATTCATTATGAATTATATAATTTCATAAGATCTTTGGAAGTATAATTTTGCCACAAAATAATCTATAGTTTTAAAATGCTTGGTATATAGTTTCCCCTTGTGCTATTCCAACTGGAACATGAAACTTAGATGAAAATATATGCAAAAGTAGTATACAATGAATTAAATACTTTTGATGATATATATATATATATATATATATATATATATATATATATATATATATATATATATATATATATATATATATATATATATATATATATATATATATATTAGGAAACCCATGATTTATAATATGTATTATAATGTTTTACACTATCTATAACAACTTACTCAGTGATTTAAAATCATGTAATATCCCATTTAGAATTGAATTCACTACAAAATCAATTCAAAAATAACTATATCTATTGATATACTCTAAGAATGAAGATATGCTAGTTTTTAAATTTGAATATATCAATTATTTAGATCGTTATTAAATCTATGTTTGTGATTAAACTTGTAACATCAACTTATGTTGATGTTGTTAACACCGATCTATCATCCTTAGTAATCTATGTAATGATTTGATAATATTCAACTATTTGATTTAGATAACATGCAATGAATCCATAAAAAGGTAAAAATAATGATCTGATTTCTAGTGGTGATCTACTCCTTTATAGTGCAAGCCTATATAAATCAATAATAATTCTTGTGGCTAGACACAACAATCTATAAAATTAGAATAAAATCTATTATATACTGCAAAGATTCATACATCTATAAATATTCATAGGGATCTATATATATATATATATATATATATATATATATATATATATATATATATATATATATATATATATATATATATATATATATATATATATATATGGATTTGTAGACTTTATTCAAACACATACATCTATGAATATTTTATTATGCCTCAGGGTAATGAAATATATAAGCTCATATCATGAACTAAAGGAAAATACTATAGTATCAAGTAAGTATACTATAATCCACTGGGAATACAAGACTGATGGAAGGAAATTAAGATACAACAAGATTATCACTTAAGTATGTCTGATACGGAAGGAAAAGGTGCTTGAATTAATGAAGATGAAACTTTGAAGGGCACAAATATCATGGTATTGTTACTTGATGCTTTTTGATAACAAAATGGATTAGAGAATTAATGATGTTAGCGAATCATCATAGTATCATTTATTTCTATCATAACATCATTGATTTCAGTTAATGCATCATCAATTATCCATAACATTGTTTTAAGTATAATTATTGAGTATTTCAATGTATCTTTAATTTGCTAATTGGATTAATATCACAACCATTAGATGGTAGATATTTTTTCTAATCAAAACATGTAGCATAAATTGATATCATAATTATAGAATTAATTTAAATAAGGTGATTTGATAAGTAATCTATTAATCAATATGAATTATTATAATACAAATAAATTAATAGAGTGAATTATAGTCTAGAGAATAATGTTAAGAGACAAGTATGATCCATTTGATGTCTAAGTATGGAATAGTATTAGAATTTCATGTATACTTAAGTTCAATTAATGCCTATATCATGGGTCTAAATATCATAATATATATACTTATATCATGAGTCTGACAATTCTTACGAGCTCAAGTATTGTTACATGAATTAGCTCTATGAATATAGGTCTAAATTTTGCCATTTCATGTTGAGTATAGGTATGAGTTATAAGTAATGCTATTATATCTGAGAGATCATAATGATAATTTCAATGCTTATTATATAAAAATTGATGTCCCATTATAAATCCCTATTTAATTCTTATTATAATAGCCCCTGGGTGTTACAATAACCCTAGTATACCTATTTTAGTCCTATGAAATTTTAGTAATATATTCCTATTATTTATACATGTTTTAGCGATATACAATGCTACCTAATATAGGATTTGTATGATAATATATAATAGTGGGGAATATTATATAATTAATATTATTATATACTCCAATATATTATGTGGAGTATATTTGTTTACTATCATGGCTTGGTGATTTGTACATTTATATTTTTAAAGAACTTTAGTGTATCAAGAACAATTCATGTATTGCTGAATATTTATGAAAGAGTATGTATATGAAGTTATATATTATGGTGAAAATCTATTTTTATAGGGATAAAAACTATGGGGAAGCACTACCTTATTAAAACCCTTATCTTACCAAAGATCCTCAATCTATTTTATGCATGGAAAGATATAACGATCGTTAAAATCATTAGGAGTCATTGTTTAGATTTCTAGATGTCTGTTACATTATTTATGTATTGATTGGTTGCTTGTTTGAATACAATGTATATGAAAAAGGGTTTATATATAGTAAATATATATTCCTATGGATTTAAGTATGCATGTTGCAGGGAAAACATGTGTACAATACATATACGAGTATATGAATATGTATAAGTGCTTATACTTATATAGCACATATTAGTGCATCGTGATGCATGTCTATAAGTTATATTTATTTTGATTGGTAGAGACTAAGTTATATATTTTTGATAGATGGGAAACTATTTAATTATGTATACAACCTCCTAAAATATAACAAACTATTTTAACGAAGGATTATGATTTCATCAGAATTATGACTGTCTTTGTTATGACTGGCTCATAAAATTGAATAGTGTAAAGATAGACTATTATAATAGTAATTATTATAGAGTGTAATATATAATTATTTAAATTAGATGCATGCATTCCATACATATATTATACATATTTGGTATAAACCATAATTACTTGCTTATTATTTAGGATTAAGAGACATTTGATTCTTGAAATTATAAGACTGGTTATTCATGATTGAGTAGTGTGCTCATGTGAATTGAACTATGATATTATGGGATGTAATATAGGGTATTTTATTTGAAAACTATAGTATAAATGTATGTTATACCTGAGTGGTACAAACTATAATTATTATGTCTAGATATATTCATACATTTGATAGACTAAATGTATGCACATTGGATGTTTCTATGAATAACATGTTTTATGACAATTAGTAGGACTTTATTTATGAATGAAAATAACCCTCTCTAAGAGTATAATAGATGATATAATTAAATATTATATATTTGTGATAGTTGAGGCTTTTTTTATATCTAGTTGATTGAATAGAAGTTTATGTTTCCATTGATTCATAACTACTTTATTATGACCAATTGTGGTATTTAGTAGTTGTGATTAAGAAAACTAGACTATGATAATACAGGTTACCATAAGGTGAATTATATTTAAAAACTAATTATGGTAATTATAAACTATAGTTATACGTATATTCTACCTGAATGGTATAATGGTAGATATCATTTCTATTATTTATGTGATAGATAATATTGTGAGATTCATTCATACGTTTGATGGAATGAATGAATGCATTTGATTATTTTTATATTTATAATGTTTTGTGATTGATGGTATGAATTAATTTGTATGAATTTATTAATTATATATATGTTAACTAAATATCACATTGTTGTTGCTGAGTAAGTAGTGAGACGGACTTCACTAGCTTACTAGCACCACAATACCAGATGAAGGTAATCCGATCAAGTTATGTGTATGAATTTGAATGATCCATATATAATTTATTATTTAAAAACTTTGGAAAAAATAATTTTTAATGATAAATTTTCATTTCATGAGTATGATTTACATGTTTGTGAAATATCTTGAGTATAATAGGTTTCTATGATACACCACATGTTTAATTTTAAAAATCATACAATACATGGGTACTAGCTTGTCTCTTTGGATTATTAAAAAATAAATATATAATAATATGTGAATTAATGGAAATTATTTTATGGGATTAGTTCAAGGGATCATTAGTCAATGGTTGGTGTGAAAAAGTGCTCAGATGATGCTCTCCCTCCCTACAATAGTAGTACTTTTGAGATGACACTTGAGATTGCCATAGATATTAGAGTCTGGGGAACTTATGATCCAAAGAGCCATGTATATTATATATGTAAAATGTATTATATTTATTATTGAAAATATTATCATGATGATCTCTAATTACTTATTTATTGTACATTGACAACAGTGACTGTAGACATGTATCAGTCATGACTAGTTAATTGTAATTAATTTCTATATTCATATTATGATATGTTTCTTATGATTATAGTGATCAATGATGTATGATGCAATATGATTCATTTATATTTATCACACTTATAATATTATATGGTCATTTATTAGATTCTCATGGTATAATCTATATAAAGTATATGTGTGTTTAAAAAACAAAATTTCTAGGCAGATCCTAGTGGGGATGTTACATCTATATATGACCATTTGAAAGACCTAGTAGTGGCTATTCCATATAAGAATTAAAGGTTATAATATGGGGCCATGCAATTTTTATTTAATAATTTATTAGTTATATTTTCCCTTTTATATGAGCTGAGGATGTTTGAAGTCAATTCTATAATTCAACTAAGTATTAGATGAATCCCAATTTTATGTTTCTTGAATTATATTATATTTTAAAGGTTTATAACTTGATATCCATTTCCTACATGTGTACTTGGTGGCTTTGTTTCCATATTTTGCATAGCTAATTTAGTCCCTAGACACCTACATTGTCTTTGCTAGTGGTTGTGATATGCTGGCCACACAAAGATCAGTTTTCTCAAGGGACTTGTGTATCAAGATAATCAAATTTATATTCTCTACAAAGTGGGCTCATATTATATTTATCTATGCCCTTTCTCTTTTTCTCTTTTTTATATCTCTATTAGATTAGGTAGAATAGTATGAATTACAATTTGTATTTACAAGTTTCATCCTAATCATAGAACCTTTTCATTGTTATTTTTGCATTGTTGAATATGTGTGAAATGAAAGTGATAAATTAGTTGTATTTAAATGCCAAATCCATTTGATGATTTACTTGGCAAAGAGTCCACAAGACCAATATTACCTATCATAAATTTGAATTTTAATTCCAAATAGGCCTCTTGACCCAAAATAATCCATAATTACCAACTAAGTGAAATAAATACATCGAGACCTAGTAGATATAGAACTTGGGGAAGGATTGAAGCCTTAATTTTAGGAGAGGTTGGGTGAGTACTCATCACCCAAATTAGAAAGTTGGTGTGCCAAGTGGAACATTAATATAATTGGTGATAGGAGGAGGACCATTGGGAGTATTATTAGGTATATCCATCATTTTGGTCTTGTCTCCTAACTTTATACCCACTTATGGCCTTAGCCTAGATTAGTGGACCTTTCTACCCTATGAATATTATAGGGCTTGCTCATGACTTGCCTAAGAATCCTAAATTTTAATCAAAATATACACATCATGGGATTCAAACTGATAATGAACACATTAAAAATTTTAAAGAGACCATTATCAAGACTAAAATACAACATGAAGATGTTACATGTCATTTGTTTTCTTATTCTCTAGATGAGGATACATATAGTTGGTACTTTGACCTACCATATGGGTGCATCACCTCATGGTTACCTTTGAAAAATTGTTTGTCAATCACTTTAGTGTGCCCACAGATCCCCCTACTTTATATTATAGTCTTTTATATCCCGTAGGGAGCCTAATGAACCCAAGAGCACATTCAATGATTGCTTCCATAAAATATACATGATGTTGAAAGACCCTTTCCTACAAACAAAAGTAATATACATTAAAATTTATCTAAAGATGCTACATCCTTTGAACGCTATGTTTATTTAGAGGACTCCATTTTATCTCACATCTCGAGCATTAACTTAGAATGAGTCTTTCATCATTGAAAAACAATCAATGCCACATGGTTATGGAGTTGACCCAATTTAATTATTAGGATAGTTTGGTATTTAAACCCAAAATCCTTAGACTTGTTTATCTACAAAAAACCTATGGACCAATTTGTGCCTTATAATGAAGTATAACCTCAAATTTATAATCAATCCAACCTCGTTTTGATGAATGATACATATATTGTCACTTTTAATGCATGTGATTATGATTAGTCAAATTTTAATTAGTATGTTGTTTTATCTTATTCTAGTGATTTAACATATTCTAGTGTTGTTTCTAATCAAGTCTCATTTTTTGTAGGATATACCAAACAAGTAAATTATGGGTTGAAATTAGAGACCAAGTTATCAAGTTCACATTTTTTTTCTTACAAAGTGTGGAAATGTGACAAGTGATAAAGTGGTTATGTTGATCGAGAACATTCTATTTAGTACGAAAGAAACAATCTAAGAGAGTAGTGACAATGATTAATCAAATGAAAAAGTTACAATAGTTGTATTATGTGAGTGGAATATTATAAGTAGATACAAAGAGGGGGGTGTGAATCTATTTCTTAACAATATCTTATTCAATTCCATTCATCATTCTAGGAAGCATTCATACACATAAAGATTAATGCATAATCAAGCAACTACACAAGTAAATCATAGAAAATACAAGAGATATGTGGAAAAACATCTTAGGGGATAAACAATAATAAAACATGCACATTGAATACATTCCTATAATGTCAATATCCAAGCTTTAGTGAAGCACCAACTTCACAAGGAGCTCTAACCCCTACCTAAAGCACCCACTCAACTAGTCTTCTATAAGATCTATCTTGCAAAGAAGCTCCAACCCCCTAGGTATCTTAACCAACTAAGTAAAATATAATATTTTATCACTTTATAATATTTTTTTCTAACTAAACTGATGATTACCTCTTTTTTTTCACTTTTTACCCTTCAATCTCACTCAACCAGCCTTCTAAGCTTACTCACTCAACATGCCTCTTTTAGGCTCATTAGGTCCATTGACCTGGTCATCCACCTAAAATGACTATGTTAGATAATAATGTATACTAATATGTTATCTATAATTTTCCTCAATGACCTGATCCTTTTTCAAAATATCTCTCCTTCACTTGTATCCTCTCTTATCTAACTTTTTCAAATAGGCCAACTAGACCTTGCTTATATACCAAACACTTCTTCTTCCCCATATTGGTTAGACAAGATCATTTACATGATTTAATTATCCTTTTAATATGTATAAAAACACTTTAAATAAGTTATAAAACCACTCCATAGGTCATTCATACCCTTTAACGGCCAAAACCTCATTAGGCCTAAAGGAGACCTAATGCAATTAGGTCTGTCTTAAGCACACATTACCAATCTAAATTATTAGAACATATTTGGCATTTACCAAAAAATTAATTTTTTAAAATTCAACTCAAATATAAAAATGATGAATTGCATATATGTCCACACATCTGTTACGTTCAAATCACCATTGGAACCAAGCTATTAGGCCTACTTGCCATTAGGCCTTGTCACTGCTTGAAAGTCTATCTCATAGAATTGAATCATATAGTTAATTTTATCAAAAAAATAATGAAATAAAAACATAAATATATATTCATGACCTAAAAAACCTCTCCATGTACATTATACATCACCACATAGGCCAAAGGGCTTCAAACTAACTCTTGCAACATGACCACTCAGAATAGTCAAACATAGTCAAAGTACAATGAATAAATATTGACTCTCCACACTTAAATAGGGAAAAATAAATACTATAAAATTATTATCATGAAAATTTTATACTTAACATATTAAAACTCATTTTATTCTTCAACTCAGGTCAAAGGACCTCCAACTCACCTCTGTAAAGTGACTACTCAAACTGCCTTTAGCCTCCAAAAACATAATCATGAAGAACTTCATATTTATAAATTGTAAGAGTGATTACATGAATTATAATTCAAATTAATATCTCATTTTTTTAATCTAGGTAATCCTCCATAAGCTATTTCACAAACTCTAGTGACAATCATTGGTCTTTCAGACCAATCTCTTAGGTTACTCTCTTACTATCTTAACATAGTCCGTTAAGCCATTTTGACTTCCACATATCAACATATTAACATATATTTACACCTTAAATATATAATTTATAGTTAAAATAAATTATAAAAAAAAATAATTAACTCATTATATACATCAAATATTGTCATATAGACTCACACATTTCACTTCCCTAAGCACACCAAGAACTGCCAAACATTGTAAACATCTAGTCATGGAAACTTGAAATTATAGTACCTAAGAAAGAATAATAACTATATTTAAATTAATTTAAAAAATAATAAAACCTCATTATATCACCATACAACACAAAAATCATATGCTCTAATGGCAAATTTGCTCTTACAGACCATTCTCACTGTCCTCAGTTTCATTGTCTTGACTCATACAAACAAGTTACTTTGATAAAACCTTATATATTATATGTGAGAATAATAAAAACTTATAAAAAAATTTAATAATAGTTATAGGTATTAAAAAAACACCCCCAAATAAATGGATTCATCCCTAGTCACCTGAAACTCATCCCTAGACACATTCTTACACTTGCCTAGTTTTTCTAACTATTTTCACTGTTAGCAATTTTAACGATAGGTCATATTAGGTGAAAGAATTGATTGAAAAAAAGGATATAAATAAAAAAAATAAAATGGACATCAATAATTATTATTGGCCTTAAATTTTCAATAAATTTTATGCATTGACCTGGTCAACCCTACCTGTAACATCAAATTATTCAAAAATAAGTAGTTTTCTATAACTTCTACTCACTACCCTGACACACCAATTTCAAATAGAGATGTATGGAGGAGTCATATGCATTATAAAAACATAAAAAAATATTTTAAAATTCATTCTAGTCCCTTTCAAACAAATTTTATCTAATTATATCATTAAGAGGGTTTTGAGAGGGTTTTACACTAGTTAACCTCCTTAACAATTGTTCATATAACTTTGCCCCTTAAATGCCAAAATAATGCCTAGAAATAATTATTAGTACCATTTTAAATCTCTTAAAAAAGGATCAATACACCATTCAAACTTTACATGTGCCAATGAACATCTAAACTTACTTCTCGAGCTCTCATCTCTTCATTCTACATGCACATGATACCTTCAAATGCCTTTCTGAGCTTAATCCTAGAATACATGACCTAAAACTTGGTATATATGATTTATTAAACATATAAAACCTCAAAACATGCTCACATGAGATATTTTCATCTTGGAAACTCAAATTGGCTCCTTATTAGACCTTAGTAGGTCTCTTTGCACACTAGGGTCAGGACTGCCTGTTATACTTGGACTTTGAATGTATTTGAAAAACTCTTCTATTGTTATAAAAAAGTCATAAAAAATTCATATAAATTCATACCATTATCATAAAATCACTCTTACCATGGAATCTAATCCTCATCCTCCATTTGGCCTTACTAGGTGTCTTTCCACACTAGGCGTTCAACCGTAAGTCACTTTAGATCTAGAGTATGACCTTATCACTATTGTAGATGCTCTCAAAAACTCATATAAATTATTAAAAAAACTCTCATGTGCTCACACACTACTACCCCATTTCACATAGGTCTCACACTTCTCTTCTCAACATGCTACTAGGTCTGTTCCATCACACTAGGTCTCTTATGTAAGGAATTAGCCTCAATTCTTGATCTTCCTATCATTGTAGACACATTATCATGTCATACTATGATTAAAATGATTCCACATACCACTCAAAAGTCTCATATCACTCACTCTATCAGACTTCACTATGCATGCCTTATTTAATACAGAAGATCTCATACTACCTTTGACATTAATGATAGTGCATAGACACATGACATCAATGACAACTTGCAATAATCTTCCCATTTGTCATTGATGGAAAACACTCCATCATATTAGATTAATATCATTTATCCTTAATATGGATATTATTCATAAATTATTTCTCCCCCTTTGACATTAATGAAAAAGGTCATATATATTCTCATAGGGTCATCTATGTATTCCTTTAATCTTAGGACCTGACTACTTGCAAAACTAGTAAGCTAACTCCCCCTTTGTCCATGCATAATTGAAATAGGCTCCTTAGATCAAGCTTCATTTTAATTCATGATTACTAGTTTCTTGTGTCTAAAAACTCAATCTTGTAAGTCTTCCTCAGACTTATGAGATCTCTTTCTCTTGTCAAGGCATACTCAATATGTAGAATCAACCTTCAAGACCCTTCATTCTTCAGGGTAATTCATGCATTCACTTGGACTATTTTTAACCCTATTTAAGACTCCATTAGCCCTCATACTACCAATAGGTCTCATGGAGACCTAATTATCATAAAACACATCTTTGAATAAATGAAGCATAATCTTCCTTAAAACACTCATTCATATTTGTTGACCAAATTTGACCTTGAAGGTCAAATTGGGACCCCTATAGGAAAAAAATTAACTTTAGAGGTTTATAGGGGGTTTAATATTATGTCATGGGGTGTTTTATAAGTTATTTTATGTCATTTAATGCCTTATTAGCCTTGGTCATGATCCAACTCGTCAATATGTGTATACACTCTAAATTAGTCAAGTAACCACACATATCATATCTTTTCATAGTCCTTTCACATGAGACTTCGACTAGAGAATATGAGCCTTGTTCACTTTATCCATGTCTTTCATTTTAATCATCTTGGTCTCGTTTCATGCTCTATACACCTTTTTGCTTATTCCCAATCATCTCAAGCTTTTCTAATGGTCATTCTACCTTAACCAGGTCAAATTTACAAGGCCAATCCTATCCCACCAGGTCCTGAGCCTGTAGGATAAGACCACTAGAATTGGACTATAGCACTGGACCCTAGGGTGTCCATTTATAACACTCTTATCTAATGGCATTTTGAGCCCCAATGGTAATTTTTCCTCACTTAATGAGTCCTAAAACCTTCTTAGCTTCATCCTTAATTTTTGTTTGTCTTTCTAATGTCAGTGAAATGCGAATCAAGATCCCAAATTTAAAAGAAAGAGTCTCCTATGTAAATGAATTCACAAGGCATTTTATATCTAGCACTTACTACTTTGACACATTACATAATTAAAATTAGTCAATAGTATAGCTCAATATTTTGGATCACACATAGATTTGTATGCTTGATCAAGGAAGGACCTAGGAAAAAGCTCATTCTTGCATCTACCATGTGCATTGATTATGCATGTTACCTAAGGGAGAAATGCATTTGATTTATACCCTAGCTTGAGGGTTAATGTAGGTAGTGATCAGGATAGTAGGGGTTCTAAATTGTGCGATCATACTTCCCCTAACCCAATTTTTCCCCTTATGCTTTTGACGTATTTATTATTTTATGTGTGTAGATAAACCTAGGGTTTTAAGATTGAAATGGATATATAATGAGATATATCAACATCTAACATTTGATTTTTCATATATAAGCTCACACATGGACAATTGACAAAACCCAAAAAACTCAGGTCTCTGGGACAACAATGGTAGAAAAGGACTATAACGCTGGATCTTAGGGTGTCTAATTTGGGACTCCTATCCTTTTATAGAATGAAATATAGATCCAAGTTCCTGATATTTTCTCAATCACATGTATCAATTTTCAATCCTTGAATCATTCATTTTAGCCTATTTTTCCACATTAGTTTATTTCTTTCTATATGCAATTAATTTGATTAAATTGATCAAAGCTTGTATTTTTATTATATTTGATTGGATTTTACCATTACCCCAAAACCTTTATTTTATAGGAACTAGAACCTATTTTTCCAAAAATAATAAAACATTTGGTAAACCTGACTTACTTCAAACAAATCTAAAATCCTAGATACACTTAGGGTTTTTCCTTCAAATTTTAAGCAAAAAATCTAATTTCAAAATTCTAATTTTTGTATAAATTTTTGTGCATTTATATCATTCAAATTTATTTTATAATTTTTAAATTATAGCAATAATTTTCAAAAATTCTAAAACCCCTACCCAAAACCCTATATTTCCAAACTAGGTCCTCAAACCCCAAGCCTTGCAATTTTTTAAAAATATTT
Organism: Torreya grandis; assembly: GCA_037957365.1. Taxonomy (NCBI): domain Eukaryota; kingdom Viridiplantae; phylum Streptophyta; class Pinopsida; order Cupressales; family Taxaceae; genus Torreya; species Torreya grandis. The sequence goes on along the minus strand of JARHVA010005081.1, from coordinate 165,206 downwards.
TGGAAGTTTTGCAAGTTGTTTGGATTTTCAAATATATTTTCAAAATCTCTATGTTACTAGTTATTTTTTCATTTATTTACTTAATCTTACTTTTACATATTCTCTTTGGTGAAAGAAATAAAATGGCCACTAAGGTGCTTCTTCCCTCTCATCCCATAGATCAATTTCTGAATTTTTCTCATAATTATGATAATAAATGGAGAAATTAGCAAAATTACACATTAGCTAAAAATGTGGAAAATAATTTAATTTAAAATGAAGATAATTACTATTTTTTTATTTAGGAATATGATGATACATGTGAAAGTGATAGAGAAAAAAAATTATATGCATCTTCTTCTCTCAAACCTATCTCTTTTATTCCTTCTTCTAATGAAAATATTTTTGATAAATGGGAAAGATACTTTTCACCTTATTCTCCTATGCACAATGCACCAAATGAAAAAATTAGTCATGAAATTCCAAGTGAACCTCATTATCTCACGTATTTGTAGTTGTAAATCTTCTTCTTATAGGTCATGTGAAGTGTTTTAGGAAGTGCTAAGGTTGAGTGAATTAGCCTATTTAATAGTGTCATTTTATACCTCTTGTCTAGTATTCCTAGCCTAAACATTCATCCATAACCTCATAATTAAATATTGATGTGAGACGTTGTATATTGGAGAAGTGTATGTTGAGTTAATCCCTTGTTCTCATGTGTAACATGCAACTGGTTGTTAGTCATCAACTATTTTTGTGTATCACCTCCCTTAGGATAGTTTCATTTCAATTTTATCTCTCCCTACCACCTCCCCACCCCAAAGCATAGGTTTAGTAGTGATCCAAAGTGGTACATAAAAGGACATATCCCTATATATAGATTCAACTCATTCTTATGCTCACCCATAGCCTAGGGGTGTTTCGATTGTGCCACTTGGATGAGGAGAGCTGAGACATCTCCTCAAAGGGTGAAAGAAAAAGTGACAACAATATCCAAAGTAATATATGAGTAGGAAACTAATGATCTTAGGGTAATCTCCATCATAATATGAGTCAACAATCTATGCTTCAAGATTCACAAGCCATCATGGCTTAGAAAACTTCATATCTTCTTCAAGGAAACATATAGTCAAACATGTCTGTGAGACCTCATTCATAGTGATTGACGTCTATCACACCAAAGACTCTACCATGTTATTAAAAAAATGACTCATAAATGATGTAAACTTACTCCTTAATGACCTTAAGGTCATTTTGATGCATAAACAACATTGAAACCTAAAAAAAACTCTTCAAACAAACTTAAAGAATCAACTCTGCATACTTATAGTCAATATCTTGATATGATCACTTAGAAATTATCATTTTCCTAACACTATGAACATTTTCATGTAATTTGGAATAATAAAATACATCCCCTCATGACATTATTAGGTCACCAAGACATGAAGAGACCATTTCAATTCATGACACAACTTCAATGATCACCATAACAATCTTTTTCAAGATTACTAGGTTCTTGTCATGCTACAGGGTATGACCATCTTCATAAATTATATGAATAATCTTAAGACACCAACCTCCTATTATTTAACTCTTTTATCAACACAAGACCATGTATATTCATGAGAAACTTCCTCTACCTCTAATGACATTGGTCATATAGACCAATCTACAAATCTCTTGATCAACAATTCTGAGTCTTACTTCTTAGACCTCACCATGCATAAAAAGCATGTCATAAACTAAAGGAAACATTGAAACCAAATTTAAAAAATCACACTAAGTCCAACAAGACGTAATAGGGTTAAAAACATTATGAGAACACACCTTAGGGTTTGAAGACATTAGAAGACTTAAAACCCTCATCTCACTATCCTATGAGTCTTAACCTCATTCATCGCGTCTAATGTAAAAAATGATTAAGTAGATTGATACTATGGGAACAACATGACCTAAATAATACCTCCATTATATTATATCAATCAACTTAGTGAAATAAAATCAATATACAAACCAAACAAGTCACCCATGTTTGCCATTCACAAATACCTTAAGAATACAATCACTTTCATTGAGTTTCTCAAGCTCAAACCTATGTGGTCTCAAGAATACATTCAATCTCTCTTCCTATTATCTCATTGATCATGCTAAAGTAATACAACCACCTTATTATTATATATTCAAATGTACTATGTATTTAATAACTTCACAAACAAACTTAGTCAACCACCTTCTCTCCTAAAGCATTTAGTCATCTATTGAGGTATTTCAACAATAGGTGTGCTTATTATTCAAATGGGATCCTTCATTGGCTCTGGTTACCCTAAAGTGGATATGCTAAACAAACATGCAAATATAAACAAGAACGCATGCTCACACCTTTAAACATCAAATAGGTCTCAACAACATACTCAAACTTATAATCAAACCATTACTCTTCTATGACAGCTTCAAAGAATCAACTCAATTTCTCTAACTTGATGACCAACTCATCCTTCACTTGCAAATCTCTTGTGATGATATATATCACTTCATAACATCTTATATCAAGATATCTAACCAAGTATACCACCTTTTAATGCCTTTATCTATACCTTTATCTCAATATGTGTTTAGAGTCCTTTAAGATTTTTAATCTTGGGTTTGATCTTTGACTTAGCTTCTACATAATCCTTTTGAGCTACCAAATTGTACCTTTGACATTATTTCAAATTTTATTGATATCTTACATCAACACATAACTTACCTTGGTTTAAGTGTTGGATCAAGCCTCATCTTGACATCATTATTCTCTTTAGACAACTTTGAAATTATCATCATTATTTGATAGACCATCATTGCAAACAAGATGAACATTATCCTCATCACACTTTATGCTACTTAAGATCACCTGTAGGCTATAAATCCTTCTCCAAATGTCCTGATTTGATACCAATTGTTGGAATTAGATACTGAGAGGGGGGGTGAATGATTTTATTAAAAATATCTTATTCAATTCCATTCATCATTCCATGAAGCATTCATACACATAAAGATCAATGCATAATCAAACAAATACATAAGCAAATCAAAAGAGAACATAATAGATATATGGGAAAACCTATTGGGGGATAAAACCCACTAAAACATGAACATGGAATATAGTCATATAATTTCAATATCCAAACTTTAGTGAAGCACCAACTTCACAAGGAGCTCCAACCCCAATTTAGTTAAACACCCACTCAACTAGTCTTCTGCAAGCTCTATCTTGCAAGGAGAATCTAACCTTATAGGTATATTAGCACAAAATAATTCACCTATAATATTTGATCACATTATAACACATTTTTATAACTAAACTAAATATGATATCCTTTTTTTCACTCTTTACCCTTCAATCTCACTCAACCAACTTTCTAGGCTTACTCGCTCAACATGCCTCTTCTAAGCTCATTAGGTCTATTGACCTGGTCATCCACCTAAAAAAAATATATTAGATAAACATGTCTTATCCTATTATCTCTCTGATTGTCCTCATTACCTTCTCCTTCTCTTTCAAAATCTCTCTCGTTTGCTTGTATTCTCTCTTATCTAACTTTTTTCAAATAGACCAATTAGACCTTGCTTATATACCAAACACTTATTCTTACCCATATTGGTTGATAAAAGTCATTTTCATGATTTAATTATCCTTTTAATAAGATAAAAAAATATTAAATGAGTTATAAAACCACTTGATAGGTCGGTCATACCCTTTAAGGGCCAAAACCTCATTAGGCCTAAAGGAGACCTAATGCAATTGGGTCTGTCTTAAGCACATGTTACCAATATAACTTATTGGAGCATATTTGGACTTAAAAAATAATTTAAGAATTTTTAAATCACATAAAATATACTCATTATGACTTCCATATAGGTCCACATAGTGTGTACATTCAAATCACCACTTGAACCAAGCTATCAGGCCTACTCGCCATTAGGCCTTATCACTGCCTAAAAGTATGTCTCATATAATTGAAGCATATAATTAATTTTATCAAAAAAATACTTAAAAAACACATTAATATATAATTCATGATCTTAAAAACCTCTCCATTTCCATTAGACATCACCACACAGGTGAAAGGGCCTCAAACCAACTCTTACAACATGACCACTTGGAACAATCAAACACAGTCAAAGTATAGTGAAGAACTCTTGAATATCCACACTTAAATAGGGAAAAATAAATAATATTAAATTATTATCATTAAACTTTTATAATTAATTAACATCTTAAAACTCATTTGATTCTTCAACTTAGGTCAAATGACCTCTAACTCACCTTTGCAAAGTGATTACTCAAACTACTTGTAGCTTCCAAAAACACAATCATGAATAAATTCATGTTTATTACTTGTAAGAGTGATTAAATGAATTTTAATTTAAATTAATAACTCATATATGGTATCTATATCATTATAAATATATTATTTCTCAAACTTTAGTGACAATCATTGGTCTTTCAGACCAATCTCTTAGGTTACTCTCTTACTATCTTAACACAGTCTGCTAAGCCATTTTGGATTCCACATTTCAAAAACTTAACGTGTATATACACATTAAATATATAATTAATATTTCAAATAAATTCCAAAAAAACAATAATTAACTCATTATATGCATAAACATTTTTCATATACACTCACACACTTCACTTCCCTTAACACACCAAGAACTGCCAAACACTACAAACATCTAGTCATAAAACATGACAATATAAAACCTAATAAAAAATAATAATGATATTTAAATGAGTTTAAAAACTCATAAAACCTCCTTATATCACCATCTAACATAGAAATCATATGCTCTAATGGCAACTTTGCTGCTGCAGACCATTCTCACTATCTTGGGTTTCACTGTCTTGACTCATACATATAAGTCACTTTGATAGCACCTTATAGATTATATGTGATAATAATAAAAAAATATAAAAAATGGAACAAGATGTATAGGTATTAAAAAAATACCCAAAACAAATGTATTCATCCCTAATCACCTAAAACTCATCCCTAAACACATTCTCACACTTGCCTAGTTTTTCTCACTATTTTCACTGTTAGCCATTTTAGTGATAGGTCATATTGGGTGACCAAATTGATTGAAATGAAGGATATAAATATATAAAAAAAACAATGGAAATAAATAATGATTCTCAGCCTTCAACCTCCAATAAATTATATGTATTGACCTGGTCAACCCTACTTGTAGCATCAAATTCTTTAGAAACAAGCAGTTTTCTATAGGTTCTGCTCATTGCCCTAACACACCAATACCACTTGGGGATGTAAATAAGATTAATATACATGATAAACACACACACACACACACACACATTTAATCCATTTTCTCTCCTTTCTAACAAGTTTTCTCCAATTAGGTCATTAGGAGGGTTTTGAGAGGGTTTTAGACTAGTGAACCTCCTTAACGATTGTTCATACAAATTTGACCATTATATGATAAAATAATTATTTTAAATAATTATTATGACCATTTTACATCTATACCAAAATTATCAAGACACAATTAAAACTTTACATGTGCTAATGATTATCTAAACTTCCTTCTCGGGCTCTCATCTCTTCATTCTACATGCACATGAGACCTTCAAATGTATTTTTGAGATTTTTCATATAATCCATTAAATAAAACTTGGTAAAAATTATTGAATCAACATATCACACCTCAAACCATGCTCACATGATCTCTTGGCATCTTATAAACTCAAATTGACTCCTTATTGAACCTCACTAGGTCTCTTTGCACACTAGGCTTAGGACTGTCAGTCATACTTGGAATTTGAATATACTTGGAAACCTATTGAATTTTTATCAACAAGTAATAAAAATTTCATATAAATTCATACCATTTTAATACAATAAATCTTATCATGGATCTGATCCTCATCCTCCGTTTGTCCTTACTAAGTGTCTTGCCACACTAGGCATTCAACTATAAGTCACTTTAGGTCTAGAGTATGACATTATCACTACTATAGATGATATAAAAACCTAATATAAACTATTATATAACCTCTAATGTGATAAAAAATTGCTACCATTATTCAAATAGGTCTCACACTTCTCTTCTCAACATGTTACTAGGTTTGTTCCATCACACTAGGTCTCTTCTGCAAGGAATTAGCTTGAATTCTTGATCTTCCTATCACTTTAAACACATTATAATGTCCTAATATGATTAAAATAATTAAAAATACCACTCAAAAGTCTAAATTCAATAACTCTATAAAAATTCACTATGCATGCCTTCTTTAACACACAAGATCTCATACTACCTTTGACATCAATGATAATGTGTTAAACATGAAATATACTGAGAGGGGGGTGGTGAATCAATATATTATATATATTATAATTAATCTGATTTCTTTTATTTAACCACTTACTCACACATTCAAGATATGCAATAATATTGAAATAATAACATGCACCATACAAGAGAGAGAAAGACACCATATTTTTACGTGGAAACCCAAAGTGGGAAAAACCATAGAGAACAATCTCAAGTATATGAATGAGCACCAAATCAAATTATAAAGTTTTTAAGCACTAAATTTTAGGAGCACCAACCCCTTTGCTGATCACCAACACAACAACTATTTGTGAGCACCAACCCATAGGAGCACCAACCCCTTGCAAAGATTTGTGAGGACCAACCCACAGGGGCACCAACCCATCTTGTGTATAAAACACAACTATCTCTCAATGTTGCTTACTCAACAAATGATATAAATCTACAATATCTCCTAATTTTCTCTCCTCTTTTATTATATATAATAATTACAAAACCATGCACTCTCTTGCATATTAAAAATGGCTTCTCAAGCCTTTATTTATAGCTTTCTAAATGACCTTTGGCATTCACCCTTTGTGACCCTTCAATCCTCATGGAAAATGTCACCAAAATTGCATGACCTTTTGCATCCTTGAATTTGAAAAGTCACATGGTGACCCTTCATAAGCAAATGCATCCTTTCTTCTTTTGTATTTATCTTGGTGACTTTTTGTATTCCTCAAAGTGTCCCTTCATGGAAAAATGTGCCATACCCTCTTTTGTCTTCACATGGTGACTCTTAGAATTCCTCAAGATGACTCTTCATGAGAAAAGGCATCCCATTCCTCTTTTGTCTTTATCCCATGACTCCTTGACTTCTCCATGGGGCCTCTTTTGACTTATAATATTAACACACATTAGCCAAGATATGAATATTAAAAACACCATTAAATCTTATGGGGCCTTTATCACCAATAATGCTAGACCTTTGACATCAATGCCAATATTTCCAACAATCTCTTCCTTTGTCATTGATGGCAACCTCTAACTAAAACTTCCACATCCTAAAACTTGCACATACTACCATCTAAAAAACATATAGTAACTCCCCCTTACTATAGAAACCTGTACCTGTTCCTTGTACTTGTTTTTTTCACCTATTTCTACACAAGTACCTACACATGTACCTATTTATATTCTTCTCCCCCTTTGACATCAATGGCAAAGGGCCTATCTTGGAGCAAACACTTATCTCCCCCTCAACTGATGATAATCCTCAATGGCAGGAAGTAAAATAAATTACTCACAACTTCTACAAATACTCAAATGTGTCTTTTGGTAGTGTTTTTGTGAAAATATCTACAATCTGACCTATAGTATTGATATATTCCATCTTAACCTATTGATCTATAACTTGCTCTCTCAAGAAGTGATATCTAATGGGAATATGTTTTGTTCTTAAATGCATCACTAGATTCTTTGAAATATTAATAACACTTGTGTTGTCACAAAAAATAAAAATAGGTTCATCATATTTTACCTTGATATCTTCCAAAGTTTTCTTCATCCAAAGAACTTCAGTACAACACAATATCACTGCAATATATTTTGCTTCAGTTGTAGAAAGTGATACTAAATTTTACTTTATACTTAGCCATGATACTAAGTTATCATTGAGGAAGAAGGCTCCTCCACTTGTACTCTTTCTATCATTTAAGAAACCTACCCACCGTGAATCTGTATAAGCAACCAAAGTGAAATCTCTACCTGTGAGATACCACAATCCATAATCTAATGTCCCCTTGATATGTCTGAATATTATCTTCACCAATTGAACATGACTATCTTTTAGAGCTGACTGATATCTTTCAACCATACCTATTGCATGCATGATGTCTGGACTCGATCCTGTCAAATATAAAATACTACCAATCATATATTTATACAAAGATTGATTTGAAATAGGTGAATCTTCATCCTTGCTCACCTTATTTCCTATACTCATTAGTGTGCCAATTGGTGCACAATTCTCAAAACCAAACTTTTTCAGCATTTTTTTTGCATATTTACTTTGAGATATGAAAATTCATTTATCTAACTAAAATATTTGCAATCCTAAGAAAAATGACAATTCTTCAAGCATAGACATCTCAAATTATTTTTGCATATTATCAGAAAATTCTTTTGTCATCTTTTCAATGTTTCCTCCAAAAATAATGTCACCAACATATACCACAATAATCAATTGATGCTCACCTTCTGTTTTGATGTAGAGATTACTGTCAACAAATTCTCTCTTGGGACCTTGATCTTGCAGGTACTTATCAAGTCTTGCATACCAAGCTCTGGGAGCTTGTTTCAATCCATACAGTGCTTTCTTCAATCTGCATACATGGATACTAATATTTGAGAGAATAAATCCCTTAAACTACTTAATGTAGACCTCTTCTTCTATATTCTCATTTAAGAAGGCAGATTTAACATCCATTTGAAACACTTTGAAATTTTTAAACACTGTATATGCAAGAAACATTATAATATCCTCTAGGATTTCCACTGGTGTATAAGTTTCTTCTAAATCTATTCCCTCAATCTGAGCATATCCTTTACATACTAATCTTGATTTATTCCTGGTCACTTCTCCATTTTCATTCAACTTATTTCTATAAACCCATTTTATTCCTATCACATGGCGATCTTTTGGTCTAGGTACTAATTCCCAAGTATCATTCTTTTCTATTTGATTTAATTCTTCATCCATTGCCTTAACCCAATGCATATCATGTCTAGCTTCTAAAAACATTCTAGGCTAAATTTTGGATAACAAAGAGAAATTAACTTGCTCATATTCACTTACCATCATTCTTCTAGTGTGAATTCCTTCATTCATGTCTTTGATGATGTCACTTTCATTATGATTTCTATAGACATATTTGGATGGGGTTTTGGTGTCCTTTTTCTCCTCTTCATCTGATTCTTCAAAATCTTTTGTAACATCCCCTATGGATAGTTGCCCCAATTTTTCCAAATGTTCCACATAAAATTTAAACAAACCATTTGCATGAAATAATTTCTATTCATCCAATAAGTTGCAAACAAATTTCAATGTAAAACATATTATAACAGTTTTAGAACAAGGATCTGAAATTACATAGGAATATTGCTTTCAAATCTTTAGTAGAATAACATCATAAATATTCAATCATAGCCATAGAACTTATAGTCGGATTGAATAACTAGAAGTATGAATTCGAAGCATAAAGTGAGACACCTAAATAATATCTTCAACAGATAATGGGTTTTCGTCCACTGTCTCCAAGCTTGTGGGTTTCCATCCTCAAACCTGATGAAAGCCAAAGCTTCCTAGAATTATCTAAGAGAAAATAATAACCAAGCATAAACCAAGCATAGCTAAAAGTGAGCCCTTGCAACACTTTTATAAACTTCTCATAAGAGCTCACTCACCCTTTTAACCAATGTGGGATAAAACATGACTTCCCTTTTTCCTTTTTTGATGTCTCATGTAATTTAAAACAAGGGGCCCCTTTTACTATTCATTTCCCACTTAACTTGACTCACATTAATAAAGTTAAATGATTGAATTTAACTTTATAATTTAAACTTTATTAATGCGGAGATGAATTAAACCAATGGAGCTAAAATCATCTGACGATAATAACCAATTTTCCATTGAAAAGGCACTGACACTGGAGATCACAACTTACTACATGAATTACTATTAATAACATTAATGACTTACTAAAAATAGTAAGTATACCAAACTACCTCCAAACAACCCAGATTGACCTGTAACAAAAATTACCTAGGCCAAAAATCATTAAGATTATATAAAAGCCCTGATTAGCCTATGAAACTAGGGAGAAATAGGCTAACAACAACACCATACAATGTGAGTTGGAAAAAGGGACATTACAGTCCTCCCTTCTTGAGATTGCTTGCCCTCAAGTAAACATCAACCAATCTACTACTTCATCCTAATAAAAACACCATACTCCATAAGCTGTGAAACAACATCATGGAATCCATAAGAGCCAATGCACCAATCGTGTCAATACCTAGATCCCAAACCAACATGTAAAACCCACTGTAAGAGATGAAAAAGAAGTTTGTCAACCAAGTACCCTTATGTAACCATCCGTGCATGTAAGACATCCAGTCAATGTGAAGATGAACCCCCATATGCCCATAAACCAGAACAAATGGCCACCAAACCTCACTGTCATAACTCTGATTAGAAGCATAGATGATATCAAATATGTCATCAAACTAATCACTATCACCATCATGGGAATGATCAACTATCTCAATTGGAGACTCTGGGTTAGGCAATTCATGCCTCTCATCATTAAAAGAATGGCAAATATCATGAATATGTTGAAATGGAAGATTGACTTGTTGAACCATAATCTTAGCTTGTTTAGCTCTTTCCAACCATTTTTGATTCAAAACTTGGGCATAATCTATATCAGCTGTATCAAAAGGTATAAACTCAGTCCTATGACAAGAGACACCATCAAAATTACCATGTACCATACTTGCCTCTTGTAGTCCATCAATAGGTGAAACTATGCCCTTATTTTCTTCATGATTGTTAGTGACAACATTAGGAGAAAGGTGAAATATATCACTACTATTCTCAAACTAAAATTTAGGACTAGTTTCAACCTTTGTGTCCTTGCCTATGTGATCTTCCATGGAATGATGAGGAATTTCCATACCACGGTGGCTTGAATCTACCCTATATTCCCCATATTTATCACACATAATTTGGTTTCCATCATAGGCAGATTCCATAATGATATCCTCCCCACTCAACCAAATCATTAGCTCCTATTGAAAAATAGAAACATAACTACTGTCATTCAAATTAGAATTATTATTATGTGCTTGAGCCATGTTTTTGACCCCTTTTACCATATCATCATTGAAAATTTCTTGGCCAATGCTTGCAACATTGTCTTCATCAGTATTCTCAATTGTAAGTGCCACAATATCAAGAGAAGGAGGATGTAGGCTAATGCTGCCCCAAATCAGACTTTTGGGATCTTCTTCTTTCCTTCCACTAGAACTATCAAACATCACCAATTCTAAACTTGTCTCACATCCTTCCCATGTGTTTAGAGGTGGTAGTGTGTCAAGTAATTCTTCTTCAATTGATGTCACAAGGCTGCAAGGTGTGTCCTTTTGAAGCTCTTCCATTCTTCCATAAACTTGTTCAACTTCTGTGCCCCTTGCTTTGTCATTTTGTATCATATAAGGGACTGCTATAGAGGACTGATTTGCCGAATTATGCATGGAATGATGAAACATACTCAACTGAAGACAAAGATCCATGATCTCCCTATCTTTATCTTCTCATACCAATTTTTTGTTTTGTTCTGATTTTTCATGTGTAGGAATTGTGTCATCATAGAAATCAACTATCTCACTAAAAGATGCATTGTGATCATTCCAAGAATCCACGCCATCGTTATCCATGTCAACCTCTTGCTCTAGATCAAGGGAAGCTATGTTTACAATATCTCTAAAGGGCTGATCCATGTTTGCATTATCTTCCACTTTGTGATCAACCAAAGGAACACCATTAGAAACCATACCTTTATATGGATTGTCAATCATAATCTCTACATCACCCACCAAGAGACTCATGCACCCTTTTGTAGATGCCTCAAAATCTCTATAAGAATGACCTAGATGCAGGGTTAATGATGCTTCCATGTCCTCATTTCCACGTAACTCTTTATCATATGAAGATTCTAACAATTCATTAGGGACATCTTGAGACTCAAGCATACTCCCATCTTGAGTTAAGCCATCCTTTTCAAACTTTGTAACCTCATTTGTTGGTATGTTTTCAACACTGCTTGGCTGTAATGGTTCTTTTTCCTTGTTAACTCCAAATATGTGATCAAATGACTAGTTTTCATGATAAGTGAAACAAATATGCTCTTTCCTCATTTGGTTCTTGCTCTTTTTGGGTGATTCTGGGACCTGTATACCCAAAGAAATTAGCTCTGCAGCCGTCATATGTTCCTTGAACCACCCAATTTTTTGTTCAACCAAACCTTTTGAGAAAGCATAAGCCATGGGTGAAACACACTACTCCTTCTTCCAAATGGCCAACAAGTCTAATTATAACCGATTGCAGATATCATCATCCTCATCTAAGATTAAGGACATAATAGTTTGCATAGAAGCCCTCACATTGTCTGGATGATGCTTCCTAATTTTAGTTAAAAAGCATTGAAACATTTGAAGAATCAATTTATCACATCTGAGATCCAACAAAATGATAAATGATCTAGTTCTTGCCATGTTTTCTAAAATCTTAGCCTTCTTACCAAAAGTAGGGGCTTTGACATAATGTAACCCATGTAGGCTCTCCACAATCAACTGTATAACCTTTTTTAGTATGTCATCGTTATAGGGTGCTACAAGTGCTGTTATCCTTATGATCTCACTGTGACAAGAAGCAAATGCAAGTCTCACCTCTTCATAAGGATGTTCCACAAACTTGTACTGAGCCAAAGTGAGCATTGAGGGCTACAAGGCCCAGTTTAGAAGCCTCCAATATGATTGGTCTACTTTGGACAAATATGTGTCTAATTCCTCCAACTTAGAGAGAACATCATCAAGAAATTCCATGGACTTCAATTGTAATCCAATTACATAAAGCCGATTCCCTACTTCCTTTTGTTTCTGTAAATCCCTTAACTGATCACCATTAAAAGTATCATTGAATTCTTTTGAGAAAGGACACTTTTCAAATCTGCCATTGTCTTCATTTTATTTACTGAAATATCATGAACTAATCTGCCTTCAATTTTTGAATTTTTTTGTTCGTCAAATTCTTGGCATGCTACTGTAAGTCTCTGTATTTCTAAATCTTTAGCTTGTTTGGAATGTTGTTTATGATGTCTACTTATGTAATTTCAGTTCCAAAATCTAATAGACATTTTATCAAACATATAACATGCATTTGCTAGAAAGAAACATTACCAAATGTATTGCAATTTATCAAACAGTTGGGAAGATAGAATAGCTAGTTTCAAATTTAAGATTTGAATGTTGCCCTTATTGTTTACACTTAGGAATTCTAATATTTTAGATTATATCATAAAATACATTTTGTCAAACAATTGACTTACATTATTCTAACTGAGGAATTGGTGCAATAACTTTTGAATTTGTTGATGTAAAATCAAACTACCTGTAATTGATATTAGACAATTTCTGTCCTTAAGATGAAGTTAAAACTATTTGTAATTAATGTAGTCTGATGATACTGCTATACCTATACCAATACTAGAATCTACTTATATCTTCCTTAAATGGTGACACACTTAGTGTCCAATCACCAAATGTTGAAACAGGTAAACCTTGTTGTTATAATTATTGAGCAAAATTATCTTTGAATGCCCATGATAATAACAATGCAATCTTCCCCAATCACCCATGTCACTTCTTATGATGAAGGCTTCACTCTATAAGGCTGTGCTTCTCTAAATAATGACTAAAAAATATATTAGCTGTGATCTTTCAAACACAAGCACCTGCCTTAAAACTTTATTTTGAACTGGTGAATATAATGAACGATCCACGAAACACCATAGATTATGCTACTTCTCTTTGATATATCCAATGATTTCCTTCAGATTATTTCCCTTATACATTTATAAGCTTCAAATAATAATTTTAAGATTAAAACTCATATTTAAATTGCCAATCTCATCAATTGGGCCCCACGTAAGATTTCAAAGACTCCTATACCTCCACAATTCCTTTCTATAATTATTATAATTTTAGGACAAGGGGGACCCTACTAGAATTGTGTTAGAGATTGTCTCTTTTTTTCCAGCAACAATCATAAACTCTAAAATCATAAATCTCTCTTTATTTGTTGTGTATTTAGTATAGAATGGCAGCGATGTAATATATCAAACTCCATGATTCTTTGAAGATGACATCACACAAGGAAAATAAGACTCTCGATCTCCTTTGCTGACTGAGTGGAATAACACAACTTGCCATGATTTCATTAAATAGTCAAATAACTCCTTTAACTCATGGCCTTATTCAATTCTATGTCACTCTGATGGTGGTCTTCATGAATGGGCGACTTGTATTTCATGATTCACTTCTAGATATGTTGCGCTCAGAAATAAAACTCCTATGATTCCTAGGTGATTTCTTCTTGTGCGATCATATAATTTTTATATTTATCTTCAAACTACATGGGATCCACACTTCTCCCTCTCACTGTCAGGGTTTGTCTCCTAAGCAGAGACCAACTTCAAATTCTAATTCTTTAATCAACTCTGATATCAAACCAAAGAATTTATGAGATTCATCGAACCCTAGCATTATCTAAAAATATTATTTTGCAAACCAACACAGGATGGCAGGATCATGGATTTGATACCACTATAACATCCCCTATGGATATTTTCCCCAATTTTTCTAAATGTTCCATAGAAAATTTAAACAAACCGTTTGCATGAACTAATTTCTATTCATCCAAGAACTTGCAAAAAAATTTCAATGTAAAACATATTATAATAGTTTTAGAACAAGGATATGAAATTACATAGGAATATTGCTTTCAAATTTTCAGTAGGATAACAATAGAAATATTCAATCATAGCCACAGAACTTACAGTCAGATTGAATAACTAGAAGTATGAATTTGAAGCACAAAGTGAGACACTTGAATAATATCTCCAATAGACAATGGGTTTTCATCCACTACCTCCAAGCTCGAGGGTTTCCATCCTCAAACCTACTGAAAACCAAAGCTTCCCAGAATTCTCTAAGAGAAAATAATAACCAAGTATAAACCAAGCATAGCTGAAAGTGAGCCCTTGCAACACTTTTATAAACTTCTCATACGAGCTCACTCACCCTTTTAACCAATGTGGGATAAAACATAACTTTCCTTTTGCCTTTTTTGATATCTCTTGTAATTTAAAATAAGGGGCCCCTTTTATTATTCATTTCCCACTTAACTTGACTCACATTAATAAAGTTAAATAATTGAATTTAACTTTATAATTTAAACTTTATTAATGTGAAGATGAATTAAACCAATAGAGCTGAAATCATCTGACGATAATAACCAATTTTCCATTGAAAAGGCACTGACACTAGAGATCATGACCTACCAGATGAATTACTATTAATAGCATTAATGACTTACTAAAAATAGTAAGTATACCAAACTACCTCCAAACGCCCTGGATTAACCTACAACAAAAATTACCTAGGCCAAAAATCTCAAGATTCCATAAAAGCCCTGATTAGCCTATGGAACCAGGGAGAGATAGGCTAACAAAAACACCATACAATGTGAGCTAGAAAAAGGGACATTACATCTTTCTCTTCAATGATTTTAGGAATGTCTATTGGATCACTAATTCTTTACATTCCATCTTCTTCTATCTTGACACTTGCACTTTAAACTATCTTCTTGGTTATTTTGTTATAATATTTATAAGATTTACTTTTGAAATAATAACCAAGAAATATACCTTCATCTGCTCTAGATTCAAACTTACCCAATTTTTCATCAGTTCTCTTTATAAAACATCTACTATCGAAAACTTTGAAATAATCAACTATAGTTGGTTTGTCTTTCCATAGTTCATAAGGAGTCTTGTCACTGTTGACTCTCAATAATGCTCTATTTTAAATATGCAATGCTATAATAACTCCTCTCTCCAATATTTATCTGGTATCTTGGATTGATTTAGCATTATCCTCTCCATCTCCTAAACTATTCTATTTTTCTGTTCAACTACTCCATTTTGCTATGGAGTTCTGGCTACTGAATAATGTCTCTTTATTCCATGGTCTTCACAATACACAATAAACTATTCTGACATGAATTCTCCTCCTTGATTTGATCTTAGGCACTTATTATTCAAACTAATTTCATTCTCAACTAATGTTTTAAATGCTTTGAAATGTCTGAAAGCTTCTAATTTTTCTTTAAAAACATTACCCAAGTCATACGTGAAAAATTATCAATAAGCAACATGAAATATTTCTCACCTTGAGCACTTTGAGTTCTCATAGGTCTACACAAATCAGTGTGAATAGGCTCTAACATCTGAGTGGTTGAGTATTCTTTTGTTTGGAACTACCTTCTGGCTTGCTTCCCATGCTGACAAGGTTCACAAAGCATGTTGGATGGCTTTATAATTTTTGGAAGATTTTTGACTACTTGCTTTTTTTTGATGTTAACAAGATTGTCAAAATTTATGTGTTCCATTCTCCTGTGCCATAACCAACTTTCTTCAATCTGACTCAAACAACAGCTTTGACCTTTAATGTCTAATAACATATACAAATTATTGCCTATTTTTTGAGCATCTGCAACCAACACATATGAATCTTTTCTACTAATTTCACAACCTTTTGCATAAAAATTTAGTGTGTTCCCCTGATCACACATTTGAATTACACTCAGAATATTATGTTTAAGACCTTCTACATATAAAACATTTTTAGTTTTAGTTTTACTATTATCCAAACTTAGTGCACCTTTTTTGACAATTCTAGTAGTAGTATTATCTCTAAATTTCACTGTGCCACCATTGATCTTCTTCAAGGTTATGAACTTGTTCTTGTCTCCTATCATGTGCCTTGAACATCCAATATCAATGAACCATATATTTTCTTTATTTCTTGCATGCAAAGCTGTCTAGACCAACATAGACTTTTCAGGTTGTTTCTTCTACCATGAACATGCATGAACTTTCTTTTTGATGAATGGAGACTTGAAACTCTGGTCTTTCTTGACTAACTCAACCATGATTCTACAGTACTGGGCTATGTGTCTAAAGTTGTTACACTTGTAACATAGTATGGCCTCTTCATTAAAGCCTACTAGAGGAGCAAAATAGTTGTGGCTTTTGCTTGACTTTGCACGAGTTTCCTTCTCCTTATTTCTGAAATTGTTAGCCCTTTTTTGACATTCTATTTTCTTATGACCATATCCATTACAATAAAAATAGTAACCATAAAAATAGGACCTATTTGTGTATCTTTGACCTAATTATATTTTGTAGCTCTATTTATTCTAGCCTTCTTTATTTGAGATGTCCTCCGTATTCTTAACTTCTTCCCTTTTTATTTCTTCTTTTATGGGAGCTTCAGCATAGCTCTTCCCTTTTTCTATGTTAACCTTATATGTGAAAGTAGTGGCCTCCCCTTTCTTTTTCAAATCTAATACCTATCTTATCTGACATTGATATTTGACTTTCTAATATCTTATTCAACATATTAGTGCTATTCTTAAATTTTGAATCATTAACTACTCTATCATTGATTACTTTATTTGTTTTCTCAAGATCTACTTTTAAAGAAGCAATTTCAATAACATACCTTTCACATTCTTAACTTACTTTTTGCAATTGTAATGTTAGATCTTTTTCATTCTTCTTGGCTTCTTCAAAGTGTGCTTGTAGATCTTCAATTATTTCCTTTGACTCCTTTTCATTTTTCTTGATTTGGAGCTTTAATCTTTGATTCTTCTTCTCAGGAGATTTTAAATATTCTAAGGTACAAATGAGTTATCCTTCTAGATTCAATTCGGCTTCATCTTTTTCTTCTTGTTGATCATCTATACTTTTTCTTGAGGAGGCATCTTCATGTATGTCCATGAATAGAATCTCTTCTTCTTCTGAATCATTGACTCCAATTTCTTTAGTTGAGTTAAGATATTTAAAATACAAACTCTTCTTCTCAAATCCATTCTTGAATTTTCCTTTGAAATTATTCTTGTATGTATACTTTCCTTCTTTATTGTCACCATTACCCTTATCTAG
Organism: Torreya grandis; assembly: GCA_037957365.1. Classification (NCBI taxonomy): domain Eukaryota; kingdom Viridiplantae; phylum Streptophyta; class Pinopsida; order Cupressales; family Taxaceae; genus Torreya; species Torreya grandis. The sequence goes on along the minus strand of JARHVA010005081.1, from coordinate 147,057 downwards.
GAACTTGGCTATAAGATGTCCAATCTTTTCATAATTAAAACATTTAAAACACAATTTTCCTTGATATTTACCTATGCCATTTTTAGGTTTGAGAATGAATAGAGCTCCATTATCATCTTCACCATTTCTAGAATTATCACTTGATTCTTGAATCTTAGCCTTCTCTTTATTTGATGTCTTGAAAGCAGCTTCTCTCTTTGAGGGTTTCTTTTGTTTGGTCTACATCTAATATGCCTTAAGAATACCATGTAGCTCATCCATCTTTAGCTTGGCTAAATTATTCATCTCTTCAATTTCTGAATTTTTTGCATCATATCTCAATGGTAGAGAACTCAAAAATTTTTATACCATGATTGATTCTTCTAAATTTTCTCCAAGACCTTGATTCTGATTAACTATTTGATCAACCTATAAAAGGTAACTTGCTATATTTTCTTTCTCTTCCATCTTGAAACTCTCAAACTATATTCTGAAAGTCTAAAGCTTAGCTTGCTGAAATTTTTCATCACCTTTGTAAATATTCTCAAGATTTACCTAAGTTTCATGAGAAGATTTACATTGCATAACTTTAACAAATTCTAATTCACATAAACCACATAAAATATCATTTAAATCTTTAGAATTATTTTCACTTGCCTTCTTTTCTACCAAAGTAGTTACAGGTGTCTGTGGCTCTTGATATTCCTCCACCACTAGTTGCCAAATGTTGAATATAAGAGCCATCAAATAAGTCCTCATTTTTATAATCCGAAAAGAGTAATTTGTCCCATATAAAAAGGTGCCTTATTTGTATAAAAACCTTCATGTGATCCAACCATCATGCTTTCCCTGATCTACCTTCAAGTTGTAAAGCTTTTTCAAAAGGAACCTACTCTAATACCAATTGTTAAGCATGAAATATACTGAGAGGCGGGGTGAATCATTATATTATATATCTTATACTTAATCTGATTTCTTTTCTTTAACCACTTAATCACACATTCAAGATATGCAATACAACTAAAACAATAACATAGACTACATGAGAGAGAGAGAGGAGAGAGAGAGAGAGAGAGAGAGAGAGAGAGAGGAGAGAGAGAGAGAGAGAGAGAGAGAGAGAGAGAGAGAGAGAGAGAGAGAGAGAGCCAACCCCTTTTTTGAGCACCAACACAATAACTATTTGTGATAGCCAACCCAAAGGAGCACCAACCCCTTACAAATATTTGTGAGCACCAACCCATAGGAGCACAAACCCATCTTGTGTATAAACCACAACTATCTCTCAATGTTATTTACTCAACAAATGATAGAACTCTTTAATATCTATTGCTTTTCTCTCCTCTTTTCTTATATAAAATAATTACAAAACCATGCACTCTCTTGCATATTACAAATGGCTTCTCAAGCCTTTATTTATAGCTTTCCAAATGACCTTTGGCATTCACCCTTTGTGACCATTCAATCCTCATGGAAAATGGCACCAAAATTTCATGACCCTTCATATCCTTGCAGTTGAAAAGTCACATGGTGACCCTTCATAAGCAAATGCACCCTTTCCTCTTTTGTCTTTATCTTGGTGACTTTTTGTATTCCTCAAAGTGTCTCTTCATGGAAAAATGTGCCATACCCTCTTTTGTCTTCACATGGTGACTCTTAGAATTCCTCAAGAAGACTCTTCATGATAAAATTCATCCCATTCCTCTTTTGTCTTTATCCCATGACTCTTTGAATTCTCCATGGGCCCTCTTTTGACTTATATGAAACCAAAAATATATTCGTTAATATTAAATAAATATTAACACACATTAGCCAAGATATGACTATTAAAAACACCATTAAATGCTATGAGGCATTTATCACCAATAATGCCAGACCTTTGACATCAATGAAAATATTTCCAACACAATGCATAAACACATGACATCAATGATAAATTGTAACATGGACACATGAAATCCCAAGTAACAATGAACTACCTATACAAGAAGACAAATTATAAATTTCTTGTGATAATCTAGAAGATGAAATGAAAGAATTAGATTATTTAAATAAATAATATGCATTCTATGCATTTGAAACAAACCTATTATACGTTGTTGTTCCTATAATTAGAGATCCAATTCAGGAGGATTAACAGTTAATTCATAATAGTTCAGCTGGCTCCCCATTAGTGGAGATAGCTAAGATGGAATATGATGACGTTGAGATTGGATGTATGCATAAATAAAATGATATAATATATCTCAAGCATGAATGAATACTACATCAAAATATACTTGCATATGATCTAGTTCGCATGTACCTGAATGGTGTTATCACTAGGTTCTTCTCCATGGAGAAATAATGTTTGTACATTGATGATGATACATGGAAAGAGGATGAATATCATGTTTCTAACCCCATTATTTAAAATTTAGATTAGTTGGAGTAGCTTATAAAATAATATTTTAGTATTTCATTAGTCCTCTCCATGGTAGAGGCAATAAATTTTGAGATGAAAAACTATGAACATGGTGGCTTGAATGAATAAGTGAAGCCAATGAGAGTCAAAATTGAAAGTGAATTGATTTGATATAACTACGTACATAAATCAACTACCGATGAAAAATATATAATATCCTTAACATGGGAAGAGTAGAATCCATGCCTTCTAGATGCTAAAAATAACAAGAAGGATGTTGCTAAAGCATCCATAGCAGTTGAGGAACAATCAACAATGGATTCACCAATGGGCTGCCACAAAGAAGATACCTCTTTTAGGTTGGGTAGACAAATCATTTTGGTATGTGTTAATACCTAACCCTATCCTTCACCGTAATTTAGTGTACGAGTAGAGGTATTTATTAAACCTTATCCAAAATGTTTCTCAGAAGTTGAGTGTAAGTACATTTCTAAATCTGATTCCAAAAATTTATTTAAGTTGCATGAAAACATAGTAAATAGGAATATTTGGGATAATGTTTTTGATTTTAGAGGGAAACATAAATAAAATTATGTATTTACCCTTGGGAGGATTCCTACCAAAAATATCAAAATATTGAACATTAATATGTTCCATTTTAGGTGTCTAACTAGTGAGGATGTCTTCTTGCTTGTTAATGGCATTTCCTTATCCCCTATTTATAGGATTGAATTAGCTTTGCAAAGTCCTATATTTTTCCCCCCCTTTTTGCTTTTATTTTATATTTGTTTACTTTATTTTCTTGATCTACATCATTGATCTAGCCTTGTTGCCATTTATTTTGGGTCCATATTATCTATTTTTCCCTATGGGTTCCTGTGTTGGTCAAGGAATGGAGGAAATAAGGTCTGTACATAGGTATCTCAAGTGGAATTTTGGTATGAGAATACTCTTTAAATAGATTATGGAATTAGATCTAGTCTCTAATTTTTTTTTGAAAGCTTAAGTGATCATATGTGTTCTGGATTCATTCTTATTTGGATGAGTTTGGGTAAGCTAGTTGGCCTCTGAAAGTATTTTCTTGAAACCAAACACAAAATCACATCTTAAATAGTTTCTGAGTTTTTTTGGGTAAATATGATATGGTCAAGATCTAGTGTGAAAAATATATAGTTCTATATTTCATTTTCCATAGTGGTCCTTAACCCATAACCAAGATAGTAAAAATGAAGAGAAAAGAGAAAAGAAAAATAGAAAAGAAAAATCTATTATTAAAAAAAAAAACTTAGTTTTTGGTGATTCATGAAATTTATATGGGGGATATGGATTCCCAGTTGGCACTAGAGCAAGGATTTGAGTGGGACCAAAGATAAATCTATTGGGGTTATAGACACCTAGATGTCAGTGGAATAATGTCTAAGCAAATTCTCCTAAGGTGGAATTCACTAGCCCAATGGTTGAAGTCATAGTGGTTGGTATTTACAGGTCCTAAAGAATGTAAATTGATTCATTTTCACACAATGAGTCAATGCAAATTATAAATTTGGTTACTTAGCCACTCCCAACTTTTCCTTTCTATAAGTTTTTCATGTTTTGCATTCTATTTTAAGATAGAAATTCTAGGTTTGTACACATGTTTTCTTTGTTCCAAAAATACTCAATAGTATTTTATAGTAGAGTTACCATTTATTGTTGATTTCATAACAAACCCTAATTCCATCATGAAATCATGGAACCTCTTTTTGGTTTGGGGTTGGGTATTTTGATTTAATAGAGTTGGTGGCCTTAGCTTGTTTAAATTACTAGTCAAACTTAAGAAAGTCTTTAGATGTCAAGCTTCATTGTTTTAACCAAGTATGGAGTATAAAAGTTGATTATATGTACTTGGTCTAAATTATTCATCTAGGACTTTCTTGATATAATTGTCTGAATTTGCCTAGGTTTAAGGAGTCTTGGTTTTTCTAAAATTGGTTTTATAGTATACAAAAATTACCCTTTTGGGTAAATTTGGTTTGGACTTATGTAAATTATCTAACTATTTTAAGAGTTTTTGTGTCTTTTACTTAAACAATTTGGTCTTTTATTACTCCCCTTCAAGTTAAATGACTAAACATTTGCACCATTATACTTTTAGACTTAGTCACTTTATGAAATCGTAGACTAAATTGGCTAAAGATTTGGTAAAAAGGGCTCTTTTCATCTATTTTATTTGTCTCCCTTTTCTTTCTTTGTCAACTTTTACTTAGCCATTTTATTTTAAGTTTGAGATTTAATGGTCACTATTTTTTCTCATAGGCGCCCTTTATTTAAGTTTTCCACATAGTTGTCACTCATGGCTCTTGGGATTTTGATATTTGAACTAAGTCTTTTAGGTCCTCGATTTAACATATTGTTGACACTTGTCACTCGATCACTTCCTTGAAAATTTATAGACTCAGTTGATTTTCAAATATCCACAAGCCCTTAGATAAGTGAGATGTTGTAGAGTGTCAAGATACTACTTCCTTTCTTTCCTAAGACTTTTAAAATTTTGAGATAGGTCCTCAACCTCTTGAATGCTTGGGATGTTTCCAAGTTTCATGATACAACATCCCCACTTTATTAGAGCATCTAAATCCTTGAGTCTAGAATCATGAGCATTCAAGTAAACAAGATGATGCCACATGGTAAAATATCACTTTTCCATATCCCTGGGACAATTAATTCACTTTGACTATGCAATGAGGTTTCAGATGAGTGGGATCCTACCAAGTGTCATGATCTAATCTCATTAGAGCCATAAACTAAATAGTACAGTTAGATGTCTATTTAAATGGTGTAAGAGTAGATGGATACTAGTGGCATGACCCATAACAATAGAGGACACATGAGCATCCTTATCAGTTGTATATGAACTTAAATTTGATGGCTATTTCACCCATAAAAAACTACTAAAACTTGAAAATAGACTTTGATATTTGAAAGTTATTTAATTTTTTTAAGGTTTCTTTCTTATGTCTTTTTGTTAGAATTTTGGTCTATTTTTGATTTTTTAAAGTTAAATTGGATAAGTATTTATATTAATTCATCCTCAGACTTAGTTGCCTTCAGTATGTTCGGCTAAATTGGCCAAGGATTTGGAAATGATGGTTTTTATTTTTGCTAAGGTTGTCTACCCTTTGTATTTATTTTAGGATTTTGTACTTAGCCATTTTTATTCAAATTCAAAAAATACTAATGATTATTTATTTTTCTCTTAGGTTCCCCTTTATTTGAATCTACCATGCAATAGTCACCACTTTTGGGCTTGGACTTATCTATTTGAATCTTTCAGACCGAGTCACATTTTAAAGTCTCTGGGATCCTAAATGCATGAATAAATTCCACTTGTCATGTTTTCCATTAGTTGTAACACTTAGCCAAATTAATATTTGGGCCAAAATAGTGAGCTCCCTAATAAGTGAGATGCAACCAAGTATTTAAATCTCACTGCATCTCATCCCCAAGCCCTCTTAACTTTAAATCTTGGTCCTCAATCTCCTAGATGATAAGGATGAAGACACTTGCTAAGATTAAACTTCCCCACTTCATTAGAGCATCTAGGTCCTCAACCCCATGGATGAACAAGATGATGTCACATGGTGAAATTTCATTTCTCTATGACCCCTAGATGATCAATGCATATAAAATAGTAATAAAACCCTAGATAGATGAGATGATGCCACTTTTCAAGATATCAGATTGCTATGATAGTTAGTACATCTTAAAAATTGATCCAATACCCATGACCTCTTGGATAAGTGAGATCATGCCACATGGATAGATCTCACTACATTTCAACCACATAACAATCAATAAGTGATTATTTACTAGTCAAGTAGTAGATGAGTGAAGAGAAGTTGCATGGCATCTAAATGACACCAAAGCTATGATGGCATCCTATTAAATATTATGTGAACTTAAATTTGAAGGCCATTTTGCCCATCAAATCTCAAGAATGGAGTACATTTCCAATCTGACCTATATAATCAAGTAGCATATTATCACTTAGTGATGGAATGACCATAAAATGTAGAGTATAATGTGTTGGAAAAATGATCACTAAGAGGGGGGCATAAATTAATGATGCAATAAAATCAAATTCAATTCCAATTCTTCAAAATCTTAATCATTCAACATAAGTATTCATGAATCATATAAACCATTCATTACGATGAACAAAGAAAACAATGTAAGATCAAAGCACATATCACATGAATTATGTGGGAAAATATCATGGGGAGAAAATACACTAAAATAAGATTTAGAATACTATCCTATAAATTTATTTATTCAATTTAGACCAAAACCAACTAATCAAGGAACACCCACCCCTCAATTTGGTCAAGCACCCACTAGACCTTTAGCTAGCACCAACTAGCAAGGAGGCTACAACCCCCTTGATGATCAAACACCAACTCAATCACCTCCAAAATGATACACACTTTTGATATAAGGTTTGATACACCTAATTATGGAATTATATTTATCTAAAACTTGAAAACCTACCTCTCTACCTCATACAATTTATGGTAGTTCATACAAACTCAAATCTGCCTCTTACATAGGCATACAACAACTCTTTCTCTTCTTTACTCAAACACTCCTCATACACTTGACCATGACCTTAAAGCCATTAATAATTAACACTATGATCTTATTAGATATAAATATAGTGTTGAAACATCATGAATATCAACCATACATAGACTATGCATTACTCTTCTAACATATATTCAATGCACTTCTTCACTCTAGGTCATCTTGACAAACTAGGCCTAATCATGCCTTAAATCAATATAAAAACTTAATTATTACCTTAAAAATCACTATTATATCTTCATTAAATGTTAAAAATTTTATTATTATGTTTTTCATTACCTCTTACCCTTTTTCAAACTCTCATACCATTCGCTTCACTCTCTAATTGTCTAATTAGCCCAATTAGGCCAAAGTAGCCTTCTACTTATACACGATTCTTTCTCCAATAAATATTGGTCAGAAAAAACAATTTACATGATTGAATAAACATAAAAATTTATCTTTGGACATGTTACATACAATATACATCAACTCATTGGGTTGGCCATGCTTCAAATGGCTCAAACCAACACACTAGGCTTAAGCTAGACCTACGCAATTAGCCCTCCATTAGGCCACATGTTACATTTAGATACTAATAGCTCTTAACCAAAGATGGAAACATTTTAAACACTTTACCACAAGGTTATAAAATCCTTTATATTTTTACTAAGTCATATAATACTCCAAGTCACTCGCTTACCTTATGAAACCTCTTTTAGCCCTCAAACCTTTAATAGGTCCCATGGAGACCTAATTCACCTTCACAGAACACTTTGAGCCACTATGGTCTAGATGGTACTTATCAATGACCAAAACCAATTCAAACTCTTTAATTTCATCCTCTATGAGCCTTATCCATGATTAATAAACATCAAATAATTTTCTCATATTTTGAAACGTTCATTAGGTCTTAAAGACCTATTAGGCTTAATTAGCCCAAAAACACTATCTTCACAAATGAGGCTCAAACTAACTGTATATAAAATTTCCAAGAATATTCCATATATTTATGTAAAGATAAATATCTCAATAACATCATATAATCCATAATACACCTTCGTTCAGCCTTCAAAGGCTCAAAAACACCACTGCAAGAAGCCTACTTAGACCTATAATAATTACAATTAAAAAAGTCAACTTTGACCAAAAATAACTACACCTGTACATATAATCGAATATCCAAATCACTTTTAGGATGATATGCATGGAGTATAATTCATTTTTTATTTTTATACCAACAAGTTTTGATCAATATTTTTATTTCTATAATCATTTATTTTCACTCTGGTTCATTCAGAAAAAACACAACCAACCAATAGTCAACTCTCACATGTAATAAATGCAATTGTATGACCATTCAAACATCTTAATCTATTTTATTTTATTTATCTTGAATTTATTTACCACTTTTATTTTTATACCATGGTCAAATTCATCCATTATCAATAGTTATAAAAAAATACTACATATTGGTTTTCCTTTGTAAATTCAAATATTTGAATTCTAATGTTCACTTTTTAATGCAAATTGGCTAAGTATGGAAAATAGTGAAATCTACCTAGGAGAGAAACTTTAAATTACCATAAATTTTGATAGACATCATTTCCAGTCATAAAATTTTAAACACATGATCTAGGCACAAATATGAACAAACCCATGTGACCATTTTCTTCTAACACCTTCACACATGTGAATGTTGATGTCATCAATCTGATTAATCAAGAAATTTTGCCATGATGACTAGGATAACCTAGACCTTCACAAGACTAATTATATGGATTCATAAATTAAAAGTCTAAATAAACCCATGTGACCACTTTTTTCTGACACCTTCACATTTGTGAATGCTGACATCATAAATTTGCTTACTCAAGAAATTTGCCATGATGACTAGGATAACCTAGAACTTCACAAGATAACTCAGATGGATTCCTTTCACTTCCATAAGTACACCAAGTAATTATTACACCCCATATGACCCATCAAACATGGTCAATCACCTCAAATTCCTACATACATGATATGCACTCTCAAATCCACTTGGAACCTATCACTTTATCATTAATGCATTATGTACTAAGATCACCTTAACATCAATGAAAATCAATGCATCTCAAGACCATGCTCAACATAATGTGAATCAGATTAGGGCATTGATCATGGACATAATGTGCACATTGGGATTGAATAAGAAGTATATAAAGGATAAGGGTTACCTTAATTAGGCATAGTTTTCATTACACAAAACATGGCCAACTAACTATCCCGAGGAGATCTTAGTGGTTGTCAGTTACCCAAAATTAAATTTAAGATCAATCAAGAATGGAACATATTGTGTAGATTATGTCCAACTAAGTGATTTAATGAATATCAAATAGAATTCAGCCTCCCAAAATTTAATTCAAATTGAATTGATGTGGCTTTGATCCCGATTTCATTAGGATTGTGTGGGATCTGATTCAAATTTGATCCCCACTTGGTGTGTTTCATTTAATCCTTTCAACCACTACCTAATAGGATGATTAATAGCTCCATGGATTGTAATCATCTATATATGACTTGTTGAAAGACTTCGTAGTGGTTATTCCATATTAGAATTAAAGGCTAGAGTAGAGGGCCATGCCATTTTTATTTCCTATTTTCTTAGTTAGATTTTACATTTTGCATGAGCCTAGGATATTTGAATTCAATTTTATAATTCAACTAAGTAATTTATGAATCCCAATTTTATGCTTCTTGAATTATCTTCTAGATAAAAGCTTTGTAACCTGATATTCATTCCCTGCATGTGTACATAGTGGCTCTATTTCCATGTTTTTCATAATCAACTTAGTCCTCATGCTCTTGTACTATCTTTGTTCCTAGATGTGCTATGATGGTCATGTAGAGATTAGTTTTCTTAAGGGACTTGTATACTCAACAGAGTCAGTTTTTTTTCCTACAAAGTGGGCTTATCTTCTCTTTCTCCTTGCCCTTTCTATTTTACTCTTTTTTATATCTGTGTTAGAGTAGGTAGATTAGTTTGAATTGTAATCCATGTTTACAAGTTTTATCCTGATTGTAAAACATTGTCATTAATATTTTTTCATTGTTGAGTGTGTGAAATGAAAGTGATAAATCAGTTGTATTTGCATGCCAAATCCAATTGCTAATTTCCTAGGCAATAAGTCCATAAAATAAATATTCTCTATCATAAATTTGAAATTTATTCCAAACAAGCCCCTTAACCCAACACAGTCCATAATGGATAACTAAGTGAAACAAGTATGATGAGACCCAATAGATATTGACCTTGTGTAAGGATTTAAGCCTTCCTTTTAGGAGAGGTTGGGTGAGTTCTCATCACCCATCCTAGCAAGTTGGTGTGCCAAGCAGACCACCAATATTATGTTACATTTTTGACAATGTTAAGAAGTGTCAGTCTTTTGAATTATTTTTGTTTACATTATTATTGTGAATTAATGAAATAAAATAAGTGTAACATAAATTTATCATTTTAATGTGGATGAATATCACATAAATTGTAACTAAAATTAATTTCCAAAGAACACCTAAGCTGAGGATGTTTGCAATTATTTTTTGTTTGGTAATATTAATACTCAATGATGATGTTGGAATTGTCACACCATATTCTTCATACTAACACCTCGTTTGATGTGCTTAAACTATATTTGGATTAATAAAGAAGTTTGTAGTTGATCCAGTCCTTATAATTTTTCTACTACATGATAGAAGTTTAGCTTTCCTTATTGCAAGAATTAGAATCATTGATATTTTGGATGCACACAAATTAGCCAAAGTTTTCCTTCTTATTTACAAAGGTTCCCAAAGCCTAATTTAATGTTCTATCTAGATTTGTCTTGTAATATTTCCATTATTTTTATGTTTGAAGTTCCATTTAATTTTTTGAAGGTGGAGGTAATAATTACAGATATAAAAAAACCATAAATGTCTATCAAAAAGTTGGCCATTGTAGTTTTGATCTCTTCAATATTTTTGAAGAGGAATTGGTATAACAGGATAATGTGATCTTCCTTAGGGTGATGTTTGATAGAGGATGTCATGTCAAAGATGATTTTCCGTGGATTTTGTGATTGATTTTATTTATTTTTGCAAATTTCAAGATTCCATTTGATACTAAGTATATCTTGTCATTATGTATTTGATTGAATAATGAAGTAGCTACTTGATTGAAAGAAGTTACAACTATGTCATTGCCCTCATTGTTGATAAGGTCAAAGATAAAAACTATCCCTAGACTAGTGTTGTTTGAGTAATTATGTAGATTTCCCTTTTTAAAGACTCTACACTTTGTAGTCCAAGGGTTCTTGTAAGGGTTTAAATTCTTAATTTCATTGTTTGGCATCATTTATGTGTGTTATATTTCTTGTGTTGATCCTGATGAATTGTCAGTGGTAATAAATTTCCTATGATTATCTATTTTTTACAATGTAAAGTTGGTAAACAGATGCACATAGAAGATGTTTTTTTATTGCTATGGTGCTTTCCTATAAAATAAAAAGAAGAAACATAATAATTAGTTTGAATTTGTTTTAATATTAGTGAATTCAAAACATTGCATGAAATTTAATGTGGAAGTATAATAACATAGTGTTTACTATTTTGAATAAACGCAATGTATTTTTTTTTGTATTTGAATTAATATACTCAAATTAATGAGGAAATAAAGACATATAGTATTTATATGATACGGAAATGATACTTTAATAACCACATATGAATTCCTTTGGTATTAAGACACATTGTATGCCAAATATAACATTTAAAATGGGATGTTTTGTAAAAGAGGTGAAGGGAATTATATTAACTTGAAAATCACTAATAAGGATATTGTAACATGTTATAATGATGAATAATGTTTGAAGATATAACCAAAAAATTATAATGTAATATGTCTATTTACTAAAACAACCATAGAAATTATCACATTGAAATTTCATGTAACATAACATATATATTGATTGGATTTGATGTTTGTGTCATTCATACACACACACATACTTATTTTGTTTTTGAAGGATTTTTAATTTTTTTTAAAGAGTTAAGCTATAACCATTAAATTAGAATGTACCACATACTAATAGTAAATAAAGAATATTATAAAGTAAATTAAATAATACATAGCTATTCAGATTATGTAGATCTAATAACTCTCTCTCTCTCTCTCTCTCTCTCTCTCACACACACACACACACACGTATGGACATAATTATTTGCATAAAATATACAATATATAGGCTTTTGGTTATGTACATTTTTTAAGCCTTTAAAAGAATTTTTTTAAGAGAGAATAAATTTAGTGTTTGCATTTAAAAATAATAGCATGATGGTAATTCATAAATATTGTGGTAACCTTTGAAGTTGTATTTAATTTAAAGAACAAAAAATTATGATATCAACTTGATTTAAAATTTTTAATACTGCAAAGCTTCTTTGCTTTGTTTGGGTAATGTAAATTAGACTTGGGATTGTGGACATGTATTCTAATTTAGATTAAGATATAGATAGGCTCATATTTCATTGCATGTTCAAAAACATCTTTAATAATGCCAAAGCTTTTAGAGTATGTTCGATTGGTTTTAATTCATGATATAAAAATTGTATAAGGGTCGATAACACCAAAACACTCCATCAAATTCTTTTTTATATCAAGAATTTTAAGATTTGTCCTTTTATGATAAATGACATCAGTCATAAATAATTTCATATTAAAGTGTTCTTCACACTGTATTTATTTTAAAAAAATAGACCAAGTTAGATTCTCCTTTAGTATGATTATGTTTTTTTGGTTCCTAGTTGTCATAGTACTAAAATAAAGCTGACAACCAAAAATATGTAATATGAATTACAAATATAAGGAAAATAAAATTTAGTGCATGAATTTGATCTTATTTGATAAAAATAAGGAAGCTAAAAATAATATATTGAAACAGATAAAGGTATTTTAATGTACAACAAGAATTTATAACAAAAACAAACACTTTTTTGTTTTGTTTAATAACGAAATTATCCTAGACATTAAGATACATTAGTAAATTTCAAAACATATAGTAATACTAGATATTATTTAAAAAATTAAATATACAACTATCATTTATATCCCTAAATAATCTGGTTTCAAGAATAAAATGTTAGCCTATATATTATTATATACTTGGGGGGTCTCCTGTTAGCTTAATTTAAAAGATTTTTATATACATAGTCCAATGTCCCACTAGGAAAGTGCTGGGAGATTTTTGTAGGGATTTAATTCCCTACACAAATCCTTTATCTTAGTACCAATCAAGGCACTTGTAAACTAGTGAACCAATTTAGACAAATATCCAAAGATATTCCACAATGATAATATAATATGCCAAAGTGCTAAAATATTTTGTTAAAAAGTAAGAATGAAAATGGAATATACAAAGGCAATTAAATTCACTACAAGAATTATATTTGCTAACACAAGTAAACAAAGGAATTTATGCCTTAGAAATATATTATCCTAAATAAAAGGATAATATGACAGATTTAGTAAAGATAACAACCCAAAAATTAATTAAAAATAATATTAAGATAAAGTGAATATAAAACTATATAAACCATCTTTAAATAAAGTGGGTTTTAAGAAAAATATATTACAAAAGTAAAGTTAAAAATAAAATAGGAAGGCAAGAATTTGGAAAATACATTTGTAATAGTATTTTACGATCTATCCAAAATTTTTCTTGCATTTGATATAGTATACTGAAAAAATTGATATAATTTATAGAGAAAAAATATAAATATAGTCATACGACCATCAAATATAGACCCTTCTTGTAAATAACATTAGTACTAAAACTTGTATTTCATAATTCATGCTTCCATATTAACCAAGCTAGATTTATACCTAGCTTTTCTTCTTAATATTATTTAATATAAATTCACAATAATTAAAAATGAAGGTAAATATAATTAATAAACATGTTTAAAATTAATTAATAAATAAAATAATATTATTATCCCAAACAAAATTCAATATGAAGTAGGTAGATTTTATAATTAGAAGGTTGAAACTTATGAACTCAAATATTATTATAATTAGAAGGTTGAAACTTGATGTTCATAAAATTATATGAAGGATTTATTACAAACTTATTTTCATAAAGAAAGAAACAAATTATACATTACTCTTATTGAGAAAGTATTTCATCTAATTATTCATATTTCATAAAAGAAAATAATTTTATAATATATTTATTATTAATATATTATAATAATTATAAAATTTAAAAGCTTTAAGTAAATTTTATAAACATTTTAAATATTTAAAATCTTGAATGACATTGCATAATTATTATAATATTTATAAATTGTTATAATTATATTATGTTTATTATTAATACATACATATTTAATTTGATATAATGTATTATATATATATATATATATATATATATATATATATTAAATAATTTTATTATACAATATTTAGTATTATTATATATTATATAATTGTACTTTATAAGGAAAAAATACAAATACAATCATATGGTCATTAGATCTAGACTCTTTTTATAATTGACTTATTAAAATTTGTATTTCATAAATCATGTTTCCATGTTAACTAAGATCAACTTGTACTTATTATCGAAGACTTTCCTTCCCAATTTAATTTAATATAAAATTCAAATACACATTCATATTTCTTAAAAAAAATGAATTTCATAATATATTTATTATTAATATATTATAGTAATAATTATTCATATACTTATTCATATTTTGTTAAAGAAAATAAAAATCATGCATTCTATGATATATATTTATCACTATTATATTATAGTAACAATAAGGGTGGATTTCTAATTACAAGTGTCCATTATTGTGTTATCTTATGTTCTTTCCCTTTCCTCACAAACTCACATGTGCCACTACATTTACTATTCATTAATCCTTTACATGGAGTGGTGTATTTACTATTCATTCATCCATTATATGGAGTGGTGTATGAAGCATTGAGAGAAAACTTTATTAAGGGACATTTATATTTATGGTTGATAAATTTCATCTCAACATAGGATTTATTGATCTATTGACTTTAATTTAAAATTTATTTTTATTTACATGGTAATTGAGATTTTTCCTTCCTATTATCTTTAAAATTGAATTTCCATAGTTCATATTTTAAATCTCTTTATTTGTGGTAAAGTTGTAGTAGACTACTTGTTCTCATGGACATTATTAAAATATTTCATTCATTCATTCAAACAACTCCATTTAAATATACATAACCCTCCTTGACCGTCCATGCAATGTCTTGAGTTTGATTTCATCCTTTTGTCTTTTTACGAGTTGTCAAAATCAATTTATCAATTGTCAATTCCAAGGCACATTTTCACATTGGTCACCCTTTCAAACATATTCCAAATCCTTTTGGAAGCATACAAGGCCTTTTACAAAGTTTATCTTAAATAAATAAATACTTTAATACCATTAAAAAATATTTTTCATGCACCTTGGTGATCTTTTGAAGGTATTTCTATGTGTAAAAATCCCTTATAAAGTCATCACTTTGTAAAATATTTTTACAATGTTCACCACCTTTTGTCTAAGCCTCTTACTGAACATTATGTGATGTTTTCAGTATATTTTTACATATAAAATGATAGTGTCAAAAACCACCACCATGTAAAATAGTCTTTTATAACCTACACATCATGTAATATGTTTTATAAAAGCTCGCATACTATGTAAAGTGACCTTTCAAAGGTCTTTTCATGTGCATTTATCCTCCTAAAGTTTGCCAAAGTGAAATCATGCCTTCCAAACCCACCAAAATCCTCTCTAAGCTTCTCTTTCCACCACATGGTAGTTTCAAGACTTATATAAGACTTTTGAAAGGTTGTTTTCCCACTAAAAATCCATGGTATTGGTTATTTCAAAGTTTGTTTTATGATAAGGTTAATGTTTTTTGGTGTTTTAAGAGTGGCTTATGCAAAAATTCATGCTTTTGGGCTTTTTCAAAGGTAATTTTACCTTGTTAAGAGTTATTTCATGCCTACAACCTGTGGTATATGGAAAATGAGGGTAGTTTTACTAAGAAAATTTGTGGTATTTGCTTTTTAAAAGGCCGTTTTGACAATAAAATATATTTCACTGTGTGAAGGTAGTTTGGTCAATAAAAAACATGGTAAACACTTATGCTGCCTTTCTAAGGTAATTTTACATGTAATTTCTTCTTTTCAAGCCAAAAAAGCTTGTAAAATCCTTCTAGAAACTCTGAAAGCCTTCTAAACATTTTTATTTAACCCTCTAAAGTGGCTTGAGCTCTTAATCTATGGTTTTGACATGCAAATTCATGGTATTAAGTGTGCATGAGTGGTTTTGGATGTGTAAGCTAGGTTTGATAAAAAATAGAACTTTAAAAATCCTTTTAATAGTTATTTGCATGTAAAAGCCTTTCATATAAGTCTAAAAAGTCCAAAATAGATCATCTAAAATATATTTTAAGAAGAGAAATCATGGTATTTATAGTTTTAAAGGCAATTTTGGTTAAAATAAAACTTATTTTTAATACGTGGCAACCCTCAACTAATTTTTATACTTGATTCATCCTTGATATTAAGCTTTGCATGCAAATGGATCCTCTATAAAACTCTCTCTAACTCTTTCTTATTCATACCCATTTAAACTTACTCATGTTGGTGTCAAGGAGAAGAGAATGTGATTGTTTTAATTTGATATAGGTGGTTTTCGAGTATACATGCATGTTTTAGCATAATATGGTATTTTCCAAACTTATGATTTCTCCATACAACTCTTTTAATCCTTCAATGTGGCTTACTAAAGTCATTCATTACTCATCAACTTAATTAGTCAATTTTTTCTTCTTTTCTCTTGCATATAAATATGTAAACACCCTAATTTGGTCAAGCAACCACAAATAATATGTCTTTTGTTGCTATTTCACTTGAAGGTCTTAGTGATGGTTATAGTCCTTATTTGCATGGTAATTTTGAGTCTTTTGATCTTCCTTATGTCTTAGTTTTCCTTGTTTGTGACACTCCTAATAGTCACATGTCACCTTTTCCCAATTATAAGACACCTATCTTGTCTTCCCTAATTTTTCTCTATTTTGAGACTTAGGACACTAACACCACTTTGAGGATAGTAGCACCATATGCTGCTAGTGTCCACTTATGGATCTAGTGTCTGATGTGCCCTTTCACCCATGTTTGAGTCCTAACACATCTGTGATCCTTCTCTTATGTTTTTATCTTTCTTTTATGACTTTTTAGCCAAATATCAAGGTATTATATTCAAAACAAATATCCTTATATATAAAGAGCCTCATAAGGCATTTTACATATAACACTGACTATTTTGGCACATAATTACATAAAATCAATCAATAGTACAACTCAAATACTCTGCATACTACTCAGTCTTCATACCTAGACATTTACATGCTTGATCAAAGAAGGGCCTAAGTGAAAATCATTCTAGCATAACTTTTAAGTTGATGGTGCACATTCCCTAAGGGATAATTACATGTGATATGAGACCCATAGCATTGTGGGTTAATGTAGGTAGTGGCCAAGACAATAAGGGTCCTACTCTATGTGATTGTAACATCCCACAACCTAATTTTTCATTTCCTTTTTACATTTGATCCATTTATTGTTTCATGTGTGAAGGTATTCGTTAGGGTTTCAAAGGAGATTAGACTAAAATAGTGACACATATGAGACCTCAAGTGACATAGAAGCACCCATAAGACCTCTAGAAACTCATGCAACTTCCTTAAATTTTTTAGATAGTCCCTATAAAAATGACATTAGTGTTAGAATTAGACATTAGCACCACATGAAACTACTATCTTGAGAGGGGCGTTACTATCTGGAGCTCGATCTCAACAAACAATCAAAATATGAAATATTACTCTATGTCTACTCAGTTATTTCTAATACCTTGATCTATGTAAAACTCTATTTATCTCTAGATAATTCCCTTTTCTCTCCATACCTTCTATTTTGGGAAAGTTCAATTAAATCAATAATTTCCATATTTATTCTAGATTAACAATAGACTTAATCCTTTAACTTCCTAGGATTTACAATAGTAAAAACCTAAAAGGTTTAAACATTTGGTGAACTTGACTTACTTCAAACCCTATTTTTACTTAGGGTTCACCTTCTCCAAATTTTTTGCATTAAATTAGGGTTACAAAATGCTAATTTTATGATTTTTTGGCATAACCTAGATAATTTAATTAATCCTATATTAGGGTTTCATTTTTTTAATGTATTTTTTTTTGTAACACAACCCTAAGTCAAAAACCCTAGATCCACATACTAGGTCCCTATACTAAAATATTAGTAATTAGAGTTTCAATCACAATCCTATTTTCAATTACAAACTTGTTTCAAATTTCTCACATTGCACACATACTTATGTTAGATTCTATTCTACCTCTTGTATGTTTGTCATTCATTGTTTATATTATCTTATTTGGGAAGTTTAAAATGACATCTAAAAATTCTTCTACCCTTCATCCACTTGATGCACTCTTGAATTTCTCTCATGATTATAACAATGAATGGACTAATTTTTAAGTTTGTACATTAGAGAATAATAATGACTTCATTTATAATGATGATGATGATGATGACTATTGTTATAATGATGGATATGAGGATTACTATGAACATGATAATGAGGATATATTAGATACATCATCTTCTCTTTCCTCTCACTCTTCTCTTACTCCTCAAAATCAAACTAATAATATAATGACAAAAATAACCCCTTATTGGTAGTGATTTATTCCAATGTGATCTTAGATTTTCAACTAATTTTGGTACTTCGTTATTCAAATTAAAACAATATAAGTCCTCTACATGAAAACCACTTTTGCATGATTCAAGTAAAGTAGATAGAAAAAATGAATCTTCTTTACCCTTCTTAGTTACATTAAAAAAAACAAGTACCAAAGATGTTACATGTTTTAGTAATGCACAAACTAAGGTAGATGAATTTTTTTTATCACCTTATTTTACATTCCAAGCTCAAAGCAATGATTCATTACAACATGTTGGTAATGTAAATGTATCTAAATATTCTCCTATATGTCATAATATGCAAAAATAAAAAATATTTGTCACTTTTCCTACCCTTGATTATAAAATTAAAATTGATAAACATTCTTGCATTCTATAAAAATGTAGTGAAAACATGTCTTGCATCACACCTTCATATGATGACACATTGTATAGTAGCAAAAATTTATAATCTTCCCATTCTCTCTCTTAATGATCATGAGGATGATACTTCTTCTACTCTTAATTCTACAAATGAATTAAATTCTGATTTTAATAAACCATGGGATAATGATGATTATTGTGATTATGATGAAGATGACATATAATCTACACCTTTTACTTCTTCTCTTACCTCACTGATCTATCTTGTTCAACCAAACACTAGGTAACATATAAAAAGACACACACACACACACACACACACACACACACACACACACACACACACACACACTTATTCTTATGTCCAGAATTTACATTTACTTGAGAAAAAAGTACCTTATATTCAAATATCATGTGATACTTATTTACAACTTAACAAAATAATAAATATCAATGAATCTCCCTTAACCCCATTTAATATAGTAGAACCTATTTCTAAAACTAACCTTAATGAGGGTGGTAGCTTATTTCCCTCTGACCAAGTCCCATATATCACACCTCCAAAGGTTATTGAGAGTGAACCAACCCTCCCTAATTTTTTTCCAATACAATGTACCAATGGCTAAGATAAATAAAAATATTCAAACATTAAATGAACAACTTGATAATAATAATATACCTTCATAAATGTTAATTTATTTAATACATGATGTGGGTGATTTGCAATAACAAGTACACCATCTCACTTTGGAGAATAAAGCATACCAATATCGGTTTCATGCTAATGTTATACATGACAACCCTATTACACGTATAATCTCAACTACAAGGTTGCTACACAACTTTTAGATACCATTGTTACCTGTATTTGATGGATATGGAGATCCATACTTGCTCTTTTAAGATTATTATAAATACAAGGCCTATATTAAAAATAAGTTGAATCTAATATAATTATTTTTAAAGTCCTTAAATGGGAAAGCACTAGATTAGTTCCAATATATAATCCCTAGTGGATCTTTACACACATATGAGGATCTAGAGATAATCTTTCTCAGGGATTACGTATAGAATAAGAGACCTCTACTCACACATGAGAGGTCAACTATTAGAGTAGGGGATTTATTTTTTCCTGTATATATTTATTATGGGATTTTCTCCCTTATTTGGAGTTTTCCTACTTTTGTGGATAAGCTTACTTAGGTGTACTTGGGTTTACATTTTGACCGGATGAATATGAAGTAACTCTCCTAACTGACTATTTTGGGTATAGGAGTTACTCTTATATTATTGGCTCTGTGATTGCCTTTCTTGGGAGGAGTTATTCATGCACTCCTATATGTGCATTTATCTTAGTGAGCTATTGTTCAATGGAAGATGGGTTTTGGCTCTTATCTTGTCTATGCAATATTCTCGTATGTAATTTCATTTTCTTTTAGCTATTATGTTGTGTACATGCTTGACTTGTACCTATCATAAATCAATGCATTCATTTGATCCAAAGATCTTAGAATTCAATCCAATATGGTATCAAAGCCATTCTAGTGTTTGATTGTCTAGTTTTTTATTTCTATTAGTTTATTTTAAATCTTGAGATGTTATTTGCAAATAAAAGCTAGTTTTCACAATCTATTTATGGGAATTTTTTCATCTTTGGTGGAGTCATATTTTTTGCATAACTAGTTCATTTTCATCCATTACCATAATTTATATGGTTTCTTTATGACTACATGTTCGATGTGCCTTTGTGCATTTTTCTACAAAGCATGCCTCCATACAACCTCAAGTCTATTCTCCTTTATTCAATATCCACCTATGTTCAGCTTCAACCGATTCTGCATGTTCAACCCTGGTTTTGTATTTCTTCTAGATGGTTCATGGCTATAAAATTTTTAGTTATTGAGACTAATATTATTACTGACCAGTCAAAACTACCAGTCCATGTAGCCTCTATGCCAAAATATACTTAGCACGTGAGTTAGTCAAGAATCATCATAAAATACTCATACTATTTCAAAGGCTTGAAAATTACTTCCAAAACAAGATAAGTCTATTCAAATTTGCTCTAATGTTTTTAGCACATTAAATTTTTATTTTTAATAGATTTATTCAAAACAAAAGCAAATATGCTAATTTTATTTTCATGCACAAGTAATGCATAAGAAGATTGGTCAAGTTTAACATTGTTTGTGGATATTTTTTTTTATTTTTTATAAAATAATATATTATGGGTAATATTTAAAAATAAAGTGTTATTCATTTTTTCACCTGATCACATTTTAGTTGCTTCCTTGGATACATTATCAACTAAGTTTGAAGTCCTCTTTTATTTGTAAAATCTTATCTTTTGAATCATTACACTAATTTTTCAAGTTTCACCATCAGGTGAGTCTGACATATTTTGAGCATGTATTTGAAACATTTGGGGGTGGGGTTCACCATTTGATAGTTCAAGGGGGTGTATTGTGCCTTTTTGGTCACTCTTTTAATTCTACTTGCACTTTCATTTTTGCAACAACTTCAACATGCACTACTACTACATCTCATTTCTACAGTAATGGATTCAAATTTAATCAACCCACTAACTCCCTTTAACTATCATCAATGGAAAATCATTCTAAGGAGTAAGGGTTTGTATAAGATAACCAGGGGTGATTAAACTAAACCTAGCATAGATGCAAATATAGTTAAGTGGTATAACCATAGTAATGGAGCCTATGGGATATTATGTCTTTCTATATCACTTGATCTCTTGTTTCACTTAGATCTTGCCAAAACACCTCATGATGTATGGACCATTCTAGGTAAACTATTTGGGGAACAATATGTCATGAGAGGTCACAAGCTTGATAATGAACTCATTAGCCTAAGTTCTTACAACTTTGACACCCTTTAGGATTTCTTCACTAAGTTCAAGTCCTTAAGATTACAGTTGAAATAATGTGGGATAAATAAAGAATATGACCAACTTATTATTTATATACTCTATAATTTAGGTCCTAAATATTCAGTCTTTGTCTCTACTTTTCATGCCACTAAAAGTGCTTTGGGCACTACATGAAAAATTCCCTCTTTAGATGCTTTCATTATTGACTTAATTAGGGAACAAGACAAGTTGATCTAGATGGGTACATTGAATTCCATAAAACCTCAATCCCTAATTGATGGGAATGAGAAAGCAAAGACTTTAAAAAAAGAGAAGAAGAATAAGGATCAAGAAAAGAATAAAAAATCAACCTCTACTAAAACTAATACTGAAGCCTCCTCTTCCAATGACAAACCTAAGAAAGAGAAGGTTAAGTGTGCCTACTATAAGAAAAATGGGCATCATGAAATTAAATTCATGAAGAAGCAAATATATCACATAACTCATCTCCTAGAGAAGAAAAACATAGGTGTTTCTAAGTCCAACAAGCATAATTCATCTACCCAAAATTCTACTATGACAAAGGGCAAGGGGAAAGAGAAAGAAAAAGGCAAGGCTCTTATAGCAGTTGCATCTTCAACATGTTCATAGGTTATTGACTTTGGTTCTTATCACCACATGGGATCTTAATTAGTTGAGTTTTTTTATTTAGACTTTTTATCATGTCTTTAATCAGTTTGGGTGATGACACTTCTATATCTATTGTAGGGATATGGTCTATTGAAATGGAAGGAGGAACATTCAATAATGTTCTAAGTGTCCCTTCCTTTTCAACCAATCTCCTATTAGTGTATCAAATCACTCATATCAATAAAGGAATGAGGGTTGAGTTTTTATAGATTTAGTTATCATTAGAGAGTTGCATAGTGATACTATAGTAGTAGTGGGTAGGGAAGATCACCAAGATAGGTTACAAACCTTCTCACATTTTACACCTAATTATTCTCTGATAACATTGTTGAATGATTCAAATGGAGTTATAAAATTATGGTGTGAGTGGTTTGACCACCTTAACTACCACTAACTTGAATAACTTAGAAAAAATGACATGGTCATAGGCTTACCTCAAGTCCAATTCTCTAAGGGACTTTGTGAGGGGTGATCTCTTGGAAAACATCCTGAATCAAAATTTGGCAAAGGAAAAACTTGGAGGGATTCACAAACATTGGAGTTAGTAAATTTTGATGTATCTAGGCCTTTTCCTAGTCTATCTTTTATAAGGGATAAGTACATTCTCACTTTTATTGATGATTTCTTGAGATATACATGGGTCTAATTTCTTAAGAATTTTTTTTAAGTGTTTGATGATTTTCAAGATTTTAAGGCACTTATTAAGAAATAATTTGATAAATCCATCAAGGTTGTTTGAACTAACAATGGAGGTAAATATGTCAACAAAATATTTGAGTATCTTTTCACCATAGAGGGGATTGATTTTCAATGGATAGTTACTTACAGTCCTTCATAAAATGGAGTTACATAATGCAAGAATAGTTTCTTGAAAGAGATGGCTAGATAGTTGATTCACTTTAAGTCCTTGGCACCTTAGTATTGGGATGAAACCATTAATTGTGCTTACTCTGTTTATAACAAGGTTTCTCACAAAGATTTAAAAGTCATAACACCCTTTGAAACTTGGCATGGAAGGATACCTAATGTTGAATACCTTAGGGTTTTTGGATTTCCAACTATGGCACATATACAAAAGAATATACACAAAGCTATGAAATGTTAGTCCAAGCCTTACATCTTTATAGGTTATATAGATGGTGTCAAGGGGTAATGGATTCTAAATAAAACCACAGATGATTTTTTCATAGATAGAAGTGTTCACTTTTAGGAGAGTCCCATAGACTCAACACTTGACACTTCTCTTTAATTGGATTCACTCATACTCGACTATTCTTCTTCTAACTCATATCATCTAGAGTAGGTTATTGAGCTAGGTTATTCTTCTTCTTCCAATTTTGATAGTGAGAGTAGTGATGGGGAGTCTTATACATCCACATCTAGTCATGTTTCAGAGGATGAGGAGTTAGCAACTAACTCACCCACATCTGGGCCCCTTTGGTTTAGGCAGACACTTTAGAGTATCAACACCTGGGTAGGGGATCCAGTAGATGAAAAATGTACTTGGAAAGATTATAAAATTGGTTCACATGATTTTTTTGATTCAATTTTAGATCCATAGACATTTTGAGAGGCTTTAAGCATACTTGAGTGGCATAGTGTTATGAAGGAAAGATATTCTTCCTTGATCAAAAATCACACTTGGGAGTTGAATTCTCT
This sequence comes from Torreya grandis, assembly GCA_037957365.1. Taxonomy (NCBI): domain Eukaryota; kingdom Viridiplantae; phylum Streptophyta; class Pinopsida; order Cupressales; family Taxaceae; genus Torreya; species Torreya grandis. The sequence goes on along the minus strand of JARHVA010005081.1, from coordinate 122,669 downwards.
TCATAAGGTTATAAAAATGGTTTGATATAGGTGGATATATCAGACCAAGTTTGTAGTATATGGGTCAATCAATAAGTATAAGGCACAATTTGTCACCAAGGGTTTTTAAAAGGTAGGAAACATTGACTACTCAGAGACCTTTTCACTTATTACAAAGATGACTTTGATCCAACTCACACTAGATATAGCCATAAAACATGGTTGGGATGTGCACCATATGGATTTGAAGAGTGATTTTATTCATGTAGACCTTGAGGAGGAGATCTACATGGATAATCCACCTCAATTTGTGTAGGATTTATCCTTAGTTTGTAGACTTAGGAAATCCATATATGGCCTCAGAAATCACCTCAAACTTGGTACGCTAAGATGGATTCCCTCCTTATTACTTCAGATTTCACCAAGAGCCATTCAAACCCCAATGTATATTTTTTATAGTAGGATGATTATTTACTAATATTGATCCTTTATGTTGATGATATTTTAATCATTGGAGTTTCCTCATTGGCTATTGAAATGGTGAAGACAAGTCTATAGGATAAATTTGACATGATTGACTTAGGTCTTTTTCATTACTTCCTTAGAATAGAGATTTTATATTCCAATTCATGGATTTCACTTACACAACCCAAGTATGCTCTTGATCTTTTGGCTTAATTTCACATGGATGATTGTAAGCCATCTCTGACTCCCTTTATATTAGGAGTCAAACTTGAGGCTGACTATTTTACACCTTTGGTTAATGCCACTCGATATCAATAACTTGTTGATAGCCTTATTTATCTGACTCATACTAGGCCCTATATTTCATATGCAGTAGGACTTGTCTCCAAATTCATGCAAGAACCCCATGAACTCCACTAAAAAGTAACTAAGAGGATCTTGCGCTACATTTAGGGATATTATTTATTTAATATTCAGTACAAATTTGGCACATATGTTGACTTAATTGGTTTTATAGATTTAGATTGGGCTATCAATACTCATAATCATAATTCCACTTCAAGTTATAAACTTTCATTGGGTTTTGATCTCATCAGTTGGTTTAGAAAGAAGAAAAAAGAAAAATGCTATTGATATATCATCCATAGAGGTAGAGTATAGGGGAGATGTTAACATGGCTACTGAGGCTATTTGGATTTAAGGGATTCTATCTAATTTTGGCATTCCTTTCAGGTAGCCCACCATCATCTATTATGATAACTAGAGTACCATACAGATATGCAAGAATCTAGTTTAGTACCAATAGACCAAACACATTTAGATTCACATGTATTTTATTTAGGAGCTTATTCATGGTCAGGCCATTGACTTGATATTTTTCTAGTCTTTAGATCAAGTTGCATATATCTTTACCAAACCCTTCACTGACAGCAAGTTCATTCATCTACGAGCTCTTTTTTGGGTGAGTTTTACATCATCTTCAGGGGGACCTTCTAGCCTCTTCACTTCTTCTATGTCTCTCTTTTTTTTGGGGGGGTGGGGGAGTTTTTCCTATGAGTTTTCTATTTTTCTCTACTTTATGAGAGATTTCTTTATATTGGGTACCTGATTAGGCCTAGTTGTTGTTACCCATTTATTAATTTTTTTACACTACCTACCCAAGTTGTAATTATGGGGGGGTGTTAGAGTAGGGATTTTTTTTCTCATATTATTTTCCCTGTTATTTGGATTTTTTCTACTTTCATGGATAAACTTGATTAGGTGTATTTGAATTTATATTTTGACTAGATAAATAGGAATTAACTACCTTGACTAGCTATTTTGGGTATTAGAGTTACTCTTCTATTATTAGCTCTCTAATCATATTTTTTGGGAGGAGTTACTCATGCACTCCTATATGTACATCTCTCTTGGTGAGTTATTGTTCAATGGAAGATGAGATTTGGATCTTATCTTATCTATGCAATATTATCATATGTGATTTCATTTTCTTTCAACTATTGTACTATGTACATGCTTGAATTTTACCTATCACAAATTTATGCATTCATTTGATCTAGATATCTTGGTGTCCACTTTTATATTACCTTTATTACACTAGGGTGAGACAAATCCTACATCTAAATACATTCTAAGGTTTAAATCTTATTTATATCAACTAATTTATCAACTGATAGGTTTATAAGTAAAATACATCTTTTATACAAGTTTAATCTATCCTCTCAAGGAGAGATTTATATATCAACCATCTAAATCATTCCAAAATCTAATTAATACAGCTATAACATTAGAGAAAAAGTTAGGATTAGTAATTACATAGTTAGAGGTAGGTTTGGCTATAGACCGCTCATAGCCTCAGTCATCCAATTTGGTACAAGAGCATATTCAAATTCAAATTAAGAACTCATTAGAATAGAGACCATGATAAAGATACTTAATAAGGGAAAATAACTACTCTATATAACACCTTTTATAGTGAGTAGAACATAGGATATACATAGAGGGGTTATACAATTTTTAGATAAGGCTGGGCCTCATGATATTTTGCTTACAATATTATATAAGGGGACAATCACACTTTCTTCTACTCATCATCATCCACAACACCATTTTAAGTAGGTGCCACATAAGCCACATTATCAATTTTACAAGATAAATGGACATTCAAATGATCATTGTTATGCACTCTGAACTTGAATTGATTAGTATGTTACTTGAGGCATCATAGAGTTTACACAAAGGACACTACACTCTCATTCCCCATATTATCTTAGATCACAATCCCCTACAATCAAGTTATCTTAGGATGTTCCTTTTAAGGAACCATTAGTTACTCATCATATGAGCCCTATGACTTATATGACACATATTTATGAGTAGCCTCATGCACCATAGTTTCAACAACGATGGTAACCAATTTGAAAAATTTAGAATGCAACTCTAGTGTGTACACCAATCAAGATATATGGGAATAACTACAAACCCAAGGGCATAGTTTTAGTTCAAACACCAATAAATATATATGGAAATAATTATAGAGATCAAAACATAGATCCAATGCATACACCAATCAAGATATATGGGAACAAATGCAAACCCAAGGGCACAATTTTAGTTCAAAAACTAATAAATATATAAGCAAATAATTACAAATATCAAAAAATAAATATAGCTCATACACCGATCAAGATATTAACCATAAATCATACAACTCAAAGTGAAGTTTTATCATGTCAACCAATCAAAAGTTTTACACTAGAGTCTACACATCTACACACTAGTAATGCATCACATGCAACTCAAGTTTCACATCCTCCTTCTACAATGACACAACATGAGTAGTATGGTCATTGGTTCTCCATGCCATTCGGGTTTAGATAGGGCATGCTGCTGTCACATGTTATACATGCATAAATATTATGGAATAAAAATGAAAACCCTATACCAATAAATACAAAATCCTAATCCACTACACATATGTATAAACACTCATAAATTAGATACAAATTCATGAATTTTAATCCAACTAAAACAAATTACAAATATCAACATTTCAAATAATAAAACCAATTCAACACATAATAATACATACAATATAACAAGATCTAGTTACCAATACACATAGTGCCAAATTAAATAACAAAATCCATATATATAACTCAAAATATAGTTTCAATACAAATATATTCCTTCACTCAATAATTCAGAAGTGACTACTGGGACTAGATCCCTCACTCTCATTCTTAAATATATCAAATCTTAAACTAAAGGCCCCACTATCTCTACGTGAACTAAATCAATGAATTCATATCATAATACTTGCCAAAATCATCCATACATTTAACATGATCTCATTGAAAACATATGTAATTATCTACTATCCAACTATTAGCACCACCTAAAGCATCAGGTGGGGGCATGCTATGCCTATGCAGCTCAACATGTGCCTCATCTCTATCTATCACCACTTGCCTATATGTCAAAGTCACTATTGTAGCCTAGTCAAAAAAATGGGCATGCACCCTAGACACATTGGTGGCTCTCTCCACTAATCCATCCTCTATGACATCAACATGAATATAACCTCAATTATAACCTCCTATTACTCATCATCCCCTGAACTTGAAAATGTCCACATAGTTAATAAGATTCCTCATCACATAAATACATAATCAAGTTTACACAAAACATACAAACATACTATATTAAATTACCATCAACAAACCTCAAGGGCTCTACATCCAATACATCCTTTGCAATCATCCCACCTATCAAAAATAGAGGTACCCATCTATGGTCACTCCATTAGGATGCACAGGCCTTAATCAATCATACATCATCTATATTTGGTATATCAATATTAAGGTTCTGATCTAGAAATGAAATATGAGATATCTTAGTAATAGATGGCCTTGACATACTACCTAACCTCGTATGCTCTCGAGAACTCCTCAACCATATCACAAGTACTAGGGGCACATATTGTACAACACTAAACTATTGTGTGACTTGATCATACTAAAATTGATCATATACATTATCCCAATGATAATACATCCAATAACTCACCTAAATTCACCTTAACTATGTCCTATCCTTAGGCCACCCCTAGTAATCCCTTTAAGGTATCCAGAAGATATCACCTACTGATAAACTATTTAACTATTGACACTACATAGTTTTATTCCTCGAAGCATGACCTATACTTATCCACATCTATAAAAAAAATTGTGGATGATCCCATCCATCATGTGCACCTTCGACTAGACTACTCATAGCAATATGCTCATATGTCTAGCAATGTAATAATGTCGATGATCTAATACCTCCACTACACATCTCTTGCGGAAAAGAATGTAGATCCCTATATAGGTGAGATAAAATCATATGACTCCAAGAGTACATAATTACATACTCCTTGATGCTCTACACTATCTCATGCATCTTATAAGAAATAAAAAAATCACTCCCATATATAACCACAAATGAAGATAACAACATAGCTAGGAACTTACATAATTACAGAACCTTGACAGTCACAATCAAGGTTAATATATCACTAAGAATCCTTGTATGATGTGTCCCCACTACCATGGAAAAGAAATATCTAGATGTTGACTATATGGCCCAAGGACTAGTAACCTCCTATAATATAGCTTGCTGCCCAAAGATTGACAATCATCGAATCTAGTACACATCCTCTAATGTAATAGTCATCTCACTAGTGGGTATCCAAAATGTGCATGTATCGATGCCCCATCTCTCACATAGTGAAATAATAATATGCTTATCCTAGGGCCTAGGTTATAGGAATTTAACATATCTCAAACCTAATTTCTTGAGCACCTTCATCTTAACATCCACCAAGGGAAACCTGCAAGGTCTCCATCATCCTCCCTGTGCAAAACTCCCTCATGTGGGCATCAACCTACAAGAGTACAACCAAATCAGAGATCAATAAAATAAAACTAAACCAAATAGAAAACAACACACATTAGAAACCAGTAAACAATATTCAACATTTCATCTCAAGACTTCTAGACACTAGCACTACATATAGGACATTAGCACCACATCCTAGACACTAGCGCTAGGTCCTAGAAAGTAGCACGTAGAATGGGAAACTAATGCCATTATATGTAAAACAAACTCAAAAATATTTCATTTTTAGTAAAAATAGTAAATAAGACAAAAAAAAAGATAAAAATAAGAAATAGTTTGAATTCCTTACTAGGTGAACCTCCTTCCTAGATTGAATCTATGCCTCGACTTCCTCATAGCATGAGAAAATATCTCCTTGTCTCCTTGACATATTTCTCACTTAAACATGTAATTATTTTTAACTCAAATGGTCTAAATGATCTACCAAATGAATCAAATGACCTATTTAAGTCATAATTACCCAATACCACCTTATTAATGTTAGATTTTCATGCCAATTTCATTGACTAATACAAATTCCTTACTATTACCATATCTCTTTAACGTAGCACCAATTTGTGAACCATTTCTTTCACATGGGACTTGACATCAATATACAATGTCCCATATTGGTTAAATCAATCTCCTAGTCATTTCAAACCTAGAAAGTGACAAAAATAATATCACTATATTTTACATAACTAACAAAAAAACATCTATCTAATTACATAATCAATTATCAATTCTGACATAATAAATGCACCATTAAAACTTAAAACAACATTACACGTGCTAATTAACACCAATACAACTAATCATTACTAATTTTGGTTACATATCCTCAATACAGTCTCAAATTTATCACCAAAAGGGGGAATATGCATAGATTACTTTAAACATATAGAGTTTCACGTAGATATATAGACACATGGTTCTACACAGGTACACAAATTTACACAGGCATTTAGATTCATATATATTCAAATATATACACACAAAGGTCTACACAAGTACATAGATTTACATAGGCATTTAGATTCATAGATTTTTAGATATAAAGACACATGGGCCTACTACATAGGTACACATATTTACACAAATATTCAACTTCATAGATTTTTAGATTTTCAGATACATAGATATATAGGTTATCAAATATATACATATTCAGATTCATAGATACTTAGATATACAAACACATGGGTCCTAAAAGAATAACCTTGTATAAGGAGTATAGATAGCTAAATTGGAAGTGTAAAATAGTCTAATAGTGATTTTAGGTTGCTTATAAATGAGAATAGGAATGCTTTGTATCATAATTGCTTAGGGGTATAATTTCATCCGTATAAAGGTAAAGGAATAACTATTTGGAATTGTGGAATTGAGTATAGTCTAAGTATGCATAAGGAGTACCCACAAGTGCATTTTTTAGCATTAAATATTATTTATAATGACTATAAGTACATATATTAACCTATATATGTGTGGGATGACAACAAGTTCTCTCTCATGTAATATCCTTGAGATTGACATGAGTATAGTGCACTAATTTGGCATTGCATGTAGGGTTAACATTGTGCACATATTTTTAGTTGTGTGCATGTTTTGTAGATGTTTTACAAGATGATGGTTATGTACCAATTATGAATCTGTTACACATTAAATAATTTATTAATGTCACATAAAGGTTACATGTGTGATAAGTGTTTCCAGAATAATGTGTTTCATGGAGAATCAATGAAATAAGTTGGAACTCCTTAATAATCAATCATCTTGCCTACATTAATTCTTGGATACTAGTGTAGTGCATTATTCTCAATATTTTTTTCAACATTATTAGAGAATAGAATAACTACAAAAATATAGTGTCTCTTACTACCTATTGATAGTGATACTTTGAGGATTGGTTGTGTGCACACCATAACATGTTTGCATGTATGCATGACCAATTATTATATCAAAAATTTTGATTGGCATGATGTCACATATTAGCTTCTCTCTAAAATGATGGATAACATGTGTAATGAGGTATTGGTGTGTAATATGTAACCTTTAGCATGATATGAAATTATCTATCTCAAAATTTAAGGACACAAATGAGTCATGGATGGAAGATTCATTCATTTAATGGTTGCTTCAGATATGATGTTCTTCATACTACTACCTTCAATGAAAATATCTAGTGTTTGTTCTTATACACACATCTCCAAATGAAATAGGTGTTCTTATTCAGTATCATGCATTGTTGGTGTGGTTATTACATTGACACAAGTAGATTTTTGGCCATTTTTCTATATTAAATGGAAGTATATACCCTTTTTTTCTACACACACAATCTATCCATTTTATGCATGGAATTTTTTGTTGGAGTGGCTATTGGTTTTGTGTCTATCATAACATTTCATTTTATTAGATAGTTTCAACTCATCTAAAGTATGTTTCTTTATTGGTGCAATAGATTTTGTTTCCTACTTGTCTTTCATATTAGACTTTTCTTCAATGGTTTTTATGTAGCGATAGGTTTCCCCCATCATATTGACATTAACCGTACTCATTTTTGACTAAATGAATGGTCATAGGCCATTAGAATACTTGAGTACTATATGCTTCTCTAACTTGAAGGATCCCAATTTTGCATATAGGTAATGGAAGGCATTGACATAAACTTGAACTAATTATTCATGTCCTTGATGAAGTTGTGACCATTGAAATTAATGATCATCATAGATATCTTTAAGATAATATTCACCATTAAAATATCCTAGGAATTTATCCCAGGTTTCCTCAAACTTTTTTTTATTTGGTATTTATTCCATAGAGTGTGACTTTCTACCACTTCTTAATGGATGAATACACTTTCAAAAATATGATCTTGATCTTTATTTCATTAAAAAAATCAAACATATAAAAATATGACTCTAACTAATCTAACCATTTATATACTACATCTACATCATTTTTATCTTCTAACACAAAAAATTATAGATTTACTTGAAATGTATGGTAGCTCGAACACCAAAATATTTACCTAATGTGTAAACCAATGGAATTTATCATTCAAGGATTTTAATAAATTGGACAAATAAAAATTTAGTTTTTACTTTAATTTCCTTTACAATGTCATTCATGATCATCACATGGATCATCTTATGTTATGTTATCTCTTACCATATGAACTTTTATGAAATGACATGGTAGGTAGGCTAAGGGACCTTGTGGTTTGATGTTGAGATTTAAATATCCTAACCTTATTTCAACATGACATGTAGATAATAAATCAGTCTCATCCCAATGATCTAGATTCTAGGATTTCCAAATGAATACACTCTGGATGAGGATCTAGATGGGTTGTATGTGTATGTAGAAGCAATATTGAATAAGATGGAGAATATAAAAAGTTGTGAAATTGTAACATAAATTACATTAATATTATGTTATGTACATAGAATACTCTTAATAAATATATATGGATATATACTTTGATATTATCTACCTAAACTAATGTTACAAATATGCACATGTAATTTACATGCCATGAAGGCTACGAAACCATTATTGAAGTTGAATTGTTTGATATTCCATGTGTAGCTCTTCATCTTCTAACAAATACATATATTAAAATCTAGATGCATAAGATTTTGACTAGTGTTTTGTCAAATAAATTCCTTAGGGATGTCATGAATATTTCACTTTGATTTGGTGTTATGTATAGGGTTGAAGTTGCACACATATTTGGATTTACGTGTAGGTTTGTGTTTTACTTAATTTGTGATTAATGTGATCTAATTGAAGTAAAATTGTGAATATTCAAATGATGTAAAATAGGGAAACAATCATAAAATTTAAAATGTAAAATAATATATCAATATTGCAATTACTATATTTAGAACAAACAAATCAAAATTAAATGGACACACTATTACACTTAAATAATTAGAAATTAATAAAGAAGTATTGGTGAGAGACACATAAATTATGATGATATTATATTTCTTAATATGTTTCTCACTATCCCTAAAAATATTCAATATCTTCTTTGTAACCTCTCAACTTAAGAAAAAAGAGATCAAACCTTACACAAACACTACAAGTGAATCTCAAACCCATGTACAGATCGATACTATATGTCTTATTTGTATTTTACTTATTAACTATACAAGTATGTGATTCTTTAGACCTCTACACCTACACATATATATGTATTTTGTATGTGTTCACCTTCGATCTTGTGTGTTGATCTATATTTTATTTATTTTTATCTTGAAACCCTAATCACACTTTTGACACAAGATAACCTTCAAAAAATGGATTAGTATGTTGTGTTGGATAACCCTAAGGTCTCTTTACTAAGTGATTAAGTGTTGAATACATTCCAATATTCTAATGAGGGTTCTAACAACATGTGTTTATCCCACCTACATGTTTGTGTCCACCATCATGATCAATCTAGAATGTAATGTAATGTTTTGATTTACAAACTTGACACCATGCAAGTTTTATGTGCATTTATGTTTAGACTTAGATATATGATTTCTCTTTTGAGGTTGGTATATTCAGATATGTATGCATTTTTGATAATTTTTCAATAAAGTGCTTGTGGATTTCTCAAGATTTCAAGTGATTCTCAATATAACAGACAAGTATTGAACAAGTAAGTATGACCTTATAATTGAGTTATATTTATAGTTGAGAATTTTATATTTCCTATTAATACCATCCCATGAAACATGTCTAGGCTAACCTAATGGAGACTTGAATTTTAAAAAAATAGTTGTTGATTTTTTTCTAGACACAACCAACAAAGGTATATTTATGATAAAAATATAACTATTTGATTATTTTTAATACTATTATGGGACTTAAAATTAATAATTTGAGATATGGATACATTATGATATTTTGTTTAGGATTCTACAAGGTTTTTGTAAAGACTAGGGTGATTTGGAATATTTGTATTGGTAAATTATGTTGGCCAATACAACAGTTAGGTAGATGGATAGGGGAAATTGTGAACAATATTCAAAGGTGTACTTAAAGTATAGTTATGTCAAATTTTTCCAAATTTGATGTTTCCAAAGTATTTCATACTAAATTTAGGTATCTAAAAATGCCCCCATTTAGTATAATATTGAAAATTCTAGATTAAAAGGATAATAAAATGAATTTGGTATTTGTGATTAACCACACTTGATGTTGACAGGTATGCCAAAAATTTATTATTTACTTCATTTAAAACCTACAAGGAAACATGTATAAATCAATGCCCATTTATGATAGAAAATCTAAAATAATCTAGATCATTTGATTATTTAAAATTTATAATCCAAAGAATGAATATACTTAAGGGTACACAAACCAAACTGCCACATGTTGAACTCATTTGGAGAATGCCATGGATTTATTATGATCAAAGAGATGAAATTATTGAAACCATGAGTTGATTAATTTTAATGCCTCAACCTCCATTGGCTAAGTAAGAGTGATATAAGTTGAGCACCACGAAAATATCAATTGCACTACTATGTATATCATCATAAGTCTTCTGTAGAACCTCAAAATCAGGTTCATATGTAAAATTGGAACCCAAAAATATGTTTTTATGTCAAAATGGGACCAATAATAGGTCTTTATGTCAAAATAGAACCCCAAAATAGGTTTTTATGTCAAAATGTAACTCCAAATCAATTATTGTAGATGAATTATAGATACAAAGTGCTTACATAGTACCATGATTCCCCATAAATAAAAAATATAGACATATAAAATTATTGTCATGAAAAAAATTCATGCCTTAAATATTATCCATTTGTATATCAAAGTAATATATAATTCCATAAAATATTTTTCATAATTTCATAAAATATATCTCAATCAGGTAAACCTACTCAATTCGATGCATATAATCTATCTCATAATATCATAGAATGTCTCAACTATTCCTTTTAATTGTGTATATTTCCAAACATATGGATTAATATGTTGAATGTACCCCATATTAATCATGTAGTTTGATCTAAATTATTAAATATTTGACTGTCATTACTTGAATCTCTAAGACAATCCCACTTTATACCCCCTTTTGATATGAAGGACAAGGCCTACAAATCACTCACATTAAAAATAAATTTTATGCACACCATGTTTTATATATAATAATGTAATCATGTAAATTATGTATAAAAAAAGATAATATATTTCATAATATTAATATTTGATCATTCAATCATGTATGAAACATGCAGTCTAAGGTAATGGGCATATAAATGTCATATCAATTAGACATCATTTAAGCATGTAGTAATAAGCATCATAATACATGAATGATATAAATTATGGAATGCATATAATAAAATTATACATAATAAAAATGATGACACAAAACTAAAAAATAGTCATATATGTAACCACACACACACACACACACAAAATATCATGACCATGTAGCATGCAAACACTCAAGACACAACTTGAATCTAACCTGACATGGACACAACATGGTCATGAATTAGACTAAATATAATCTTACATAAATTAAACATGATGTGACAAGACACAATTAATTCCCTCATAAAATCACATGATATAACACACATCAATGGTCAAACAATATAATAATCATCAAAATCAAGCACACATGGAACACACAATATTAATTCACATAATCAATCAATGTCATCATTTAATAAATATAAAAGAAAAACATTTGTATGAAATAAAAATATATAAAGTATAAGAAATAAAATTTCATGTATAATAATATACTATGATCAATGAAATAAAATATAAATATAAAACTTGATAATGTAAAGATAACCTAGTGCAGGTATGCCCCTAATATAGAAAGGTAGCCCTTGGGTGTAAATAATTCCATACATCTATATTGACATGTATCATATGTAACATGTATTTAATACATCCCACTCATGTATATCATGAAAATTATGTCCATATAAAATATATATGTAATTCACCATTCATATGATAAATAACATCAATCAATCATGTACACTAGTAAATCATATCACACATAGGTCCTAGTCTAGTTTTTTTTGAATATTTGAATAATTTCGAATTTTATATTTTTTTCTATTTTTTAATTTTAAATTATTCCCCTACTAACCTATGATCTCATTAATGGTATGCTCATATGTAGGCCCTGTATTGATTAGTGTGAATGACACATGTCATGAGTAAGGGTTAATGTCTATATCATTATTTGAATCAAAGAAATGATCATGCACTATAAAATATCTAACATATTCATTATATTTAACATAATCATGTATATGATGTGTAGATATAGTAACCATATTAACTTATACACTTCATTGTATGCAAGGAGAATGTGCTGGTATTCACTATGGAACACATGCACAATATTTTTTTAGAACTTATTTGATATGTGATGGAGTAGGTAATGTAAGCTAAACTCAAATAGATCATTGATATAATGGATGTTTAAGAATTAGTCTTCGAGGAATATCAATTACATGTTTTTGTTTTTAATTCATAGGATGAACTTGTATACTCTGTAAAATAGGTTTTTATGGAGATGATGGAGAGAATGTATCTTGTTAAATGGGGTACTCATATGGAATATCTAGAACCATAATCACTTGGATTCTATAGATATAATCTAAGCATTAATGTACAAAGGATGGGATTTCATGTATCTTAATTATCCATGGATGTTGTAATAATTTTTTTAACTTGTTTGGTATTTAGTGGATCTAAATAGGCCAAAATTATTGAAACTCTAATTTATAAGATATATTATTTTCCATAAAAATCTAAATGTTAAAAATAATTGATTGCACTTAATAAATACATAATGACCAAGGGATAGGGAATTTAACTAGTATTTTGTTATGTATTGCTCGTTATATGTGTATGGTCCCCTAAAATGATCCAAACTAGCTCTTTTGATTACTCAACTCATGAAATAGACTACCAAAATATTTATAGGTTGCTACCAATGAAGCCTTAATAATTAAAGTAACTATATTTGTCCACTTTATGTTATAAATATCCTTATTAATGTTTTTAGTCTACTCTATCATACATCATTGTGCCAACTTATCCTACTCTTATTCATGAGTTCATATCATGAATTTTTATTCCTTTTCCTTTAAACCCTATCTCCACATTCAAAACTTATTAAACTTTAAACTTGGTTATAAATATGGGTTAAATAACTCAATGTACACCCTACTGAGTGCTTAAATTTTTTCTATGTTATAATACTATGAAGAGGACTCAACCTAAATGTAATTATCCCACCTATGTGTATGTGTACTCAATATTTTTTCACTATAGTTCAATTCATCACTTTAAATTTTTACACTTGACAACATCAAAATTTTACCTTGCATGATTTTTTAGACTTAGCTATTAGGACTATCCATTTAAAGGGTTTTTAGATTTTGATGCTTTTGGATAGTGCCTCAAGGGTGTGAAAATGCATCTCTAAAGATTTGACAAGATAAGTGCTAGAGGCTATATGATTTCTAGATAGAAATTTCATTATACCTGATGTGTATATATAGATGAATCTTTGGGTAATTTCTTTCCATAACTACTATATGAAATGTTCATAGCCCAACCCAAGGGAGATAATTAAATTTGAAAAATAGTCTTTAAGGATCATGGGAATATTCTTGTGAAGGTAGACATTGTTTGTAACTACCAACATCCAACTATTTTCGGCACTATCTATAGGTGGAAAAATAGTGATATGAAATATGGTGATAATATGCTTAGGATAATAGGGCATTATGGCATAAAATAGGGAGATCTTGAATATGAATGAAATAAAATTGGGTTGGCCAAGTAAATAGCTAGAAAAATGGATAGAAGAGACTATGAGTAAGAGTCAAATGTGTATACAAACATATTTATTTCAAAGATAGGGAAAAATTAATGTTTCCAAGTGTATAATAACAAATTTAATATGTCTACAAATATTCCTTTTAATATAGTATTGAAAAATCTAGATTAAAATAATAAAATAAATAAGTTTGGTAGTCATGTTTAATCACTTTTGATGTTGACAAGTGCCCTAAATATCCATCTTTATCCATGAAAAACCTTCTTGGAAACTATTTTATATAAAATGGGATTTTAAAAAAATAACCTATAGAAATAAAACCTTGAATGCATCAATGTAAAAACTTGGATCTAGGTAATATGTATTGGTAGAAAATTCATTCAAGCATGTGAAATATATAGCAATTAATGTAATAATTACATGGTTAAGGATTATAAGAGATAATATATTGTTTATTCTTCTATTCTAGACTATCACTACTGCCTAGCTTCATCACAATTCTAAAACTTAGCTTTATGTTTCATTCATCTAAGGTTTTTAACTATTTTTCATATCGAGACACTATCATCAAAATTAAAACACTACCATTAATGTTAGTGTCCTCTTATGGAATTTTTTATCATATATATAACATTAATTGTTTTCTATAAATTCAACCTACACCTATTAGATTCATTATCACCTTGATGATTATCTATCTAAATTTTGTGCAAAGGTATTCAATATTAGAGTGTAGATCAAAACCCCAGGTACTCTAGTTCGGGAATGTGATCTTACAAAACAATGGTTAGTGGGCTCAAGCTAAGCCAAGATAATCTTAAATAACCCTCTTTTAGTGAGTGTTTCTTACATATCTAATACTCTAAATAGGACCTCAGACATATGTAGTTCTCCCCTATGTGTGGGCTTGTGTGCGGACAAAGGTGTAATATGCTATATGTGAGTATAAGTAGATATATACCTTGAAAATTGACAAATATTTCTAATGGGTCATTCTTTTAATGGTTTAAAACTGTAGAAAGACTATTCCTTTGAATAATATGGAAATAGGATAGAATAAGACATTATTGAATGCTTGAGATGTGCTTTTACTTGATAAGTTTTAGATACATGATTGAAGAGTACATGATTATAATGAATGGTATTTTAATTATATTTATACGACCTATTTTTAAATGAGTCTCATAGAGGGTTAATTAAGACACTTTTACTAACTCTTAGATATTGAAATTTTCAAAAATTTAAGGCTTTGTGAGGTACGAACACTAACATCAAAACTAGACATTAGTGTCCTACTCTAGACGTTAGTGTCTAGGAGATCAAATATTATGTGGAGATCTATAACTAATAATGTAAGATTATATCAAATTTTAGGTATTCTGTGGGCTATAAATGATCTAAATAATCAAAATAATAGTCATCCCATAAGTTAAGCATTTAGGCATAATGAGATGGTGGATACAATCCTTTCAATTGCAAAGAGGTAGTGAACATAAGGGCTGAGTCTTGAGTGATATTTGTCAATTTTAAAAGACTATTTTATCATATAAAATCTAGATTTAGTATCTATATTTCCCCCATTTAATCTATTAATGCATAGGGATGAAATTATTAGGTTAAAGTTTTAAAAAACATATTGTGGTGTGTACAACACACCTTGTATTTTATTGAGCCCTATTTGAATTTGTTGTATGCATGTATTTAGTGAAACCAAGAGCTTGTTACAATTTAATTAGTGTATGAAATATAAAAATTGAAATAATTAAAATGTTTGAAAGGAAAGAGAGCAAGGAAGGAATACACCTGTGTGTTGATGCAACCATGTTGCACCTTTGTATTTTGCTTTGGTGATGATGCTTCTTAGCTGAATTATTGGAGAGAGACTCACAACTGAACCTTGGGTAAGTAAAGAGGAAAATTAGAGGATGATCATGCCTCAATCTAGTACAATGATGAGTTATTCCCAAGGCCATCGATAACACTAAATATTAATCACATAACCCACATAATCCAACCAATCTAGCCAATACCTCATAGGTCAAATGGTATAACCATATCAACCTAAAAAAAGAGTTGTTCGAAGTCCATTGAGTGTGTTAAATCTTGATCACACTACTCAAAGAATCGAACTACTAAAAATAAAAAAGGCTCAAATGGTGATTGTTGGTAAGGTTGATGTGGGAATATATGTATATGAATCTGATTTTGTATCTATAATTTGGTGAATTTTCATGGCATATAAACCTAAAATATGCCTCAATTTGAATTAATATCAAAATGTAACCTCTGTTGTGTAAATATGTGTAAACTCAACCATAAATCTGAAAAAACTATATCTAAATTTGTGAAAATTGGCACTAAATGTACAATATTATAACCTAAGTGTATATATGAATCATGTAAATTGTATAAAATTCTACCAATTCTATCAACTATATGTGTGTGTATTCATGTCTCTATGACATCCCCCCCAGATATGCCCCTCTTTTTAGGTGAGTGGAAATGTTCTCTACTAGTCACCTTATCTTAAAAAGATAATAAAACAATGTTGTATATGTATCAATCATGTAGTGAAGAATCATATAGTGGACTCATGTCTAAGTAGATATATCAATGAAACTCATAGTATCAAATGTAAAAATCCTAAGATGCATGATATGAATCACGATGTCTAGAAGTATCAAACACAAGATCAACAAACAATCAAGTGCACATACAAGATCACTCAATGTCATACAAAAGTGGTCTAAGAAGACCAAAAATAAGGGGCATGTTCAAATTATGCACATTCAAAGAGTAGGACATGTTCAAGTGTTTTCACACCAAAGAAAACCACACTCGAAGGAATTATGTCTAACAAATAAGGAACATATTCAAATGTTCCATAATCGACACAAGGAATCAAAAAATAAGTACACTCAAGTAATTTGTGTGATGAAATGAAATAAGTAAAATTTAAGAAACTAACACAAGTAGTCATACTAGTCCTTGTATACATGTGTTGGTAAAATGTCTTCTATCATAGCATATATAACACATTATTAAGATGTAAACATGATTATAGGCATGTGTAACCATTAGTATATAAACTCAGCATGACAATGTAAAATGATTCTAAAATAGTAGATCATGTATCAATCAAGATCAATATAAGCAAGATTTCTCCAACATAGTATGCCATATGGGAAGAGGAAATATCCAACATCTGCACGTTCATATATCATGGATCTAATGTATGCATGTATCACACTCAAGTACCTGTGAAACATATGTGTGTATATAATTGATATGTTATCTACTAACATAAAGTAAACAACATATATAAAAGCTAGTAAACATGTGAATATTGAATATTTTTATATTTTTGGTTTTTTTGAATGTTTTTGTATTTTATTGATTATTTTAATATTTGAAATTTTACATAATAGTATGATTAACAAATGTGTTTTGGACAAGGAAAAAGTGCTACTAGAAGTGAATAATCTCATCAAGGAGATGCCCTTATAAGGGCCCTATATCATGTGCATCATATTCATATTTTTTGTAATGAGTATCATGCCAATATGTATCATCATCATCTCAACTTTTTGGAATGTGATTTTTATCTAATTTAATATCTAGATATGAATAATGCACTGCCCCATATTGTGGTGTTGGCCTTTCATATTTTTAATTTGTAAAATGAATTATGTCATTTACCTTTATTGATATTCCATTACTTGTATATAAAAATATTCTATTGCTTTTTCTCTAAATATTCTCCTTCTTTGGAAAATGATGTAACCTTGCCTTCATGATCAAATGATATGAAACATTTGTTTCTATCAATTTTTGCTCCTATTGAATGTAACCATGATTTTCCAAACACAACATTGTATACATTTGGATTGTAAATAACATGAAAAAGAAGGTAAAATTCATTTTAAGTAAATGAAACTCTTAATTGAATTGATCCCAAACTTTTTTCAATTTAATTAGTTTTATCTAGTTTTGGATACTTATTTCCAACAGAGCCAAGAAATGACATAAAACACAAATTTGTATCTTGATAGCCTATAACCTCGATATCTATGAATTATTTACCATATATATGATAAGTGATATTGAAAGGGTCCTGATATAAGGAAAAACTTTCCACTTCCCCCTTTTTAACCACATTTGAAAAATTAACAATTTTAGGCATCTCTTTCTTTTTGACCTCTTTTATTATAAATCATACTTTTAGCATGCTTATTGGCTTACATTGAAATTGATTTTCCAATTGATATTTTTGTAACCATGCCTTTGAAATACATTATTTTTTTAATTTTTCCTTTTCATGTTGTGATTTTTGTAAAGAAAATCATCTTGATCTTTTTGTAGCATTGCTTGCTCTAGCTTTGCCTTTTGAATCTTTTCTTGTTTAAATTGTGCCTTTTGACTTTTTTTTAAATTTTTAATTATCCTTTGGTACACATACTTGTTATCTTTTCACTTATGATTTAGGAGAGGCACCCATAATGGGAGTGGGTTTTTTGATTGATGTATCAATGATAGGGTAACCACTATCAATCATCTTTTGTATTTTATTCTTCAAGGCAAAATAACAATCTTTGTGATGCCCATACATTCTATGATATGCACAATAGTATTTTGATCTTCTAAGAGGATGTATAGGGGGTAATTTTATCATATTGTTTCTAATAATTTTACTTTAGATATCACCATCTAGAGAGTTATAAATAATAAGAGATTAATTTTTATCTATTTTAAAATTTCCAAATACTAAAAGGATAAAAATATAGGAGAGACATACAAATTTTAGGAAATACTCAAACATGATATAAAAATTAAAATTGAATAATTACTACAATCTGAATCCCTATAAGGTTAAAACCCTAGGGAAATCTAGGGTTTGGTTTAATTAGACTCATAGGTTAGGTTCACCATAATTTTTTTAAATCTAAAATGGTATTTTTACAAAAATACCCTATATAAATAAAACCTTGAATGCATCAATGTGGAAACTTAGATCTAGGTAATATAATATACTATTGGAAGTAAAGTCATTCAATCATGAGCAATATATAGAAATAATTGTACAAATATGTGGCTAAGGTTTATAAGAGAGAATATATTTTTTATTGTTCTATTCTTGATAGTCATTACTACTAAGCTTCATCTCAGTTCTAAATCTTAGCTTTGTGTTTTGTTCATTCGAGGTTTTTGATTGTTTTCATACTTGAACACTACCATCAAACTTTATATATTACCATTGATATTAGTGTCCTCTTTTGGAGGTTATTTTATTATAAAAAATATTGAATCTCTCCTATAAATTTCACCTAGACCTATTAGATGTCACTATTTCCTTTTTAATTTTCTATATGGATCTTGTGTACAAGTATTTAATATTAGTGTGTAGCTCAAAACCCTAGGTCCTCTAATTAGGGAATTTGATATTAAAAAATAAGGGTTATTGGGATCAAGTGAATTAAATCTAACCCCAAATCCCCCTCTTTTAGTTAGCATTGACTACATAACTAATATAATGAAAAGGGCCTCAATCATATGTAGTTATCCCCTATGTTTGGGTTTGTGTTCATAATGGAGTAATATGTTATATGAAAGTGCATATAGTGGTCTACCTTGAATCTTGATAAATAAATAACATGGGTTGTTTTTTTAATGCTTTAGAATTGTAGATAGATTGATCCTATTAATGATACGAGAATAGGGAAGTATTGAATTCTTAAGAGGTGATTTTTCTTGATAAGTGTTAGATGTGTGCTTGAAGAGTACTTGATGATAATGAATGGTATTTTATTTATATTTATACCACCTATTGTAAAATGAGTCTCATGGATGGTTAATTAAGACACTTTGGCCAACCCTTTGATGTTGAAATATTTGCAAATTTGAGGCTTTGTGAGGTAGAGACATAACATCTATGCTAGTGTCCTGATCTAAACATTAGTGTCCAAGAGAATATAGACTAAATAGATATATATAATTAACAATGTAAGATGTATATAATATTTTATGCATTTTATGGGCTATAAATGGTCTAAATAATTAGAATAATAGTCTCAGGCAAGAATATAATCATTTAGGCACAATGAGATGGTGAATGTGAGCCTTTCAACTACGAAGAGGTCAAGAACATAAGGGTTGAGAATTGAGTGATATTTGTCAAGTGTGTAATAATATTTTATCATTTAAAATCCAAATTTATCATCTACAAAAACATGTATAAGTAAATTTCCATTCATGATATAAAAATATGGATTAATCTAGATCATTTAACTATTTGAATATTAAAATTCAATGAATGAATACACCTATGGGTATGTGAACCAAACTAACCTCTATTGAAATCATGTGGAAAACTCCATGAGATTATTTTCCCCCAAGATGATGCCATTATTAAAACCATGGGTTGAGAATATATTCTTAAACCCCCATTTCAAACTTATAAGTGATATAAGTTGAGTAAAATGGTAACCTCAATTATGTTACTCAAAATATAATCATAGTTATTTTTTGTGGGACCTTGAATTTTTTTTTTATGTAAAAGGTGGAACCTAAAAATTGGTTCATATGTAAATTTAAAACTCTGAATCAATCATTGTAGACATATTTTAGATCAAAATTTCTTATGTAGTACCATTGGTACCCAACATAGAAATATAAAATGTGTATGCATGAACAATATTCTTACCCTCCAATATTATCCATTTATACCTCAATGTCATATAAAATTCCATAATCTATATGTCACTCCATTAAATATAATAATATGATCCAATCTGACAATCTAACCCATTATAATAATCCACTCATGGAATCTATCTCATAATGTCATAGAACATGTCAATTTTACCTCATGATCTTCAAAAATTCCTTCACATATGCCCTGTATATGTCTTAATATTTAAATATATCCCAATAATATTCTCAATATGTCCTAGTATAAATTTTAATCTATCTCAATCTGAAACCATTATCTATAAAGGCATAAATCTCTAAGAAAATTCCATTAGTATTACTCTCTTTAAGGTGAGGGATGAAGCCTATGAATCACTCACCTCAAAATAAATAGTTATACACATAATGTTATATTGAAACATGTAAGCATATAAAACATTTGTGTTGACAAGATAATATTTTCCATCACATAAGTATTTGATCATTTAGGAAAATATGAAACATGTAACCCAAGTCATACAAGTGTCATGTCAAGTAGATATAGAAATTAGGCATGTAATAATAAACATAATATGAATAAGAAATCAACAATAAGACACAAAAAACAAATGATATCAATCATGGCATCACACACAATAGAATAATGTGTGATATAAATCACAAACACCACAAGCTCATAAATAATGTAAATATTCACACAATTTCATGAGCATTATGCATATAATTACTCAAGACACATAATTGATGTATGACATGACAAAACACATAAAAAACATGAAAGGTATCACTCAATGCAACACCTATTAATGGTCACATGATATAAAAAATCATCAATGATCACACATAGAACACATAATGTCATACACATTAATATTTACATAATGTAATACACTATTAATGATCATGCTATGTAACAATAATCGGCATAAAAAACACATAGAACAAGCAAAACTAGTCTACACACTCAATCCATGTCATCATTGCATATTAAAATGTATAATATCCATATACCATAGAACCATAAATACAATATGTAAGATCAAGCCATGTAAATTTTTTATAAGTATCTAAATATGATAAATAAAATAGTCATAGAAAAATAAAACTTGTAAATATGTATCAATATTCTCCTAGTGTAAGCATTTCCGCTAGTGTGGGAAGGTAGCCCCTAGGTGTAAGGAATGTCACACATATGTATGTACATGTATCATGTATGACTTGTATGGCTTTCATCCCACTCATTTATAACATGAAAAAAATGTGCATATAAATTATATGTGTAATCTACCATGTATATTATATATAACATAAATCAATCATGTTACTAGCAAAACATGTTATTCATATGTCCTGAATTATTTATTATTCATTTTTATTTTTTCATTTTTTTAACATTTTGATTTGTATATTTTTTTAAATTGAAATATGTGTAATTAACTAATGATCATATCAATAGGATATACACATATAGGTTTTGGATTAATAATTGTGCACCTCTCACATCATATGTCATGGGTAAAAATTAACATCTATATCAATTCTTGAACCATATAAATGATCTTGTATTGTACAATATCCATCATCACTATCATAGTCAAATTGACCATGTATATGTCATGTAACTACAATAACCATAACAACATGTTGATTTCATTGTATTATTGGAGAATGTGTTTGGATTCATTGTGGATCATGTAGAGGACCCTATAGAATGATCTAAGGAAGTGACAAAATAAGTCATGCCCCCAAGTTAGGAGTCAATGTATTGATATTATTGAGCTCAATAGTATGGGTTTTGATCAAATCTTGTATCTTATGTCTCAAATCAAATCATATTTTATTAAAATGTTCTTGGAATATTTTAAAAACATAATATGTAATGATATCAACCACATTATATTGTGTCTTCATCATATCAACCTCAAATGGTGGATGGAGATATGAAATTACACTAAAGTAGCATTTGCACCATATTTTTAGGAGGTTATAGTAATCATGTAAAATTCTTATGTCAACATCAAAAATTTATCTCCAAAATTTAATTCTAATTATTTGAAATGTTTTAAATAATTTGATGTAAAGTGTAATTAGTAATAGTGTCTATTAGATACCTAATGATGATAGCCTAGTGGTGAGTGAGTTGAGTGCTAGAAGTGAGAGGTCTCAAGGTCCATTCCCTAGGATGACCACTTTCTAGCATTGTTCCCAATCTAAGCTATGATAAATTATTCATGAAAGTATCTAATAAAATGGAATGCTAACTTGGTGGTCAATGTAATGGGGGTCGACATGTGGTTTGAATCCTATGTTAAATAAGATGAGGAAAGTCCACATACCATGGATAAGGATATGATTCACCATTATTTTGGGAATTTTGGTTATAAAAATGTATGTACCCAAAATTTCACCAATGAGATGTCGATGAGTTGGTAAAGTGGCTTGGTTTTTTCAAGCCCTATTGAGGTTCAAATCCCACTAAGGTATTTGAGGTTGGATGTGGCCATTGTTAGTATCTAGGTTTGAATGTGGTCATTTATTGGTATTTTTAGGCTGATTGTGGCCATTCATTGGTATTATTGGGTTGGTTGTGGCTATTATTGGTATTCTCAAGCCAATTATGGCCATTATTAGTACATTTGGTACATTTGGTAGATGATCACTTGGGGATATAGGGCCCTGATTATGTCCCAAACCAATTCATAACTCTGATCAAAAGCAAATATCAATTAAAAAATAGTATCCATTAGAATTTATTAGCACCTGCCAAGGAATAATAATACACATAACAAAAAGTCCAATTAAATAGAAAATATTTCATGGTAATGGTAAAATTAGTTTAACGAATATTATGAAAATGATGGTCCATAGTAAAGAGTAAACATATGTCATAAATGGTCATAGTAATGTCAAAATATCACTATCATTGTTAGTAGCTCACTAGGATCAAGGTGGCCCCAAATAGATAATATTATATTTATCAAAGTGGGACACAATCTGGGATTAGACTAGATAGGGTCAAAGGCATGATGAAACTACCTATGTAGTAGTGAAATCAAACATGAGCTAGGAGAAACAATTGATCAACAATCAAAATATTGTAATATTGGTATTGGCATCATTAGCCATAAAAGATTTAGGAATTTATATTATATATGTGAAAGATAAATATGTCATCACATCCTTATGAATGTGGGATTATCTTTCACAATGACCTAAAAAGGCACCTAAGTAAGATAATTAAACATGTGTAGGGAAAAACCATTAAATGGAATAAAAACCTAAACTAACACTCCCTTTAAGAATAACTTAGGTGGGTAGTGGAATTGGATCCCATCATAAAATATTAATGAGGTACCCAAGTACAATAAAATTCCCCCAAAATGAGGATGTCAAAGCTACCCAAACCCGAAACCCCAAACCCCAAGAAGATCCCATAAATGAAGATACTTGTTCTTAGTGAAGGGTTTGGTGAATGTATCAATAATTTACTCTATTGTCTAGATGTAATGGATATCAATGAATTTCTCATGGATGAGATCCCAAATAAAATGCATGTGAATATTGAATGCTTAGTCTATTGATGCAGGAGCAGATTCTTATATATCTAGATTGTCCTTTGGTTGCCATAGAAGATGATTGTTGGTCTTCGAAACTATATGTTGAAATCAATGAAAATACCTTGAAGCCAAATAGCCTTAGTGGAAAAATTAACAACTCCTTTGTATTATACCTATATATAATATAAAATAATAGCATTTTACTTCTTACTTGACCAATTAATTAGACCTGAAACAAGAAATAAACTATAGCTTAAAGTAGACTTATGATTCTAAATATTTACAACCCAATCTAAATATATATAACCAATCAAGTCAACATTAATTTCTAATCCATAATGAATCTTGAAACTACATGTACCCTGAATTTTGTGGAGAATCCACTTAGTTTCTTTCTAGTGAAGCTCATGTGGTTCTTGTATAAATCTAGAGACCATTCCTATTACATATGAAATATTATTTCTAGTGTGTGTAAGGTAGATGAAACTACTAATAAATTATTAATACGAGGTAGCATTAACCAAAGGAGATGGAAAATCAGCCTCAAGATTCACACCATATATAAAGGGAATTAGAGTTGGCTTATAGTTAGCCATGTTAAACTATGCAAGTAAATCAAGAACATACATGGATTGTGCAATAGTGGTCTTGGAGTCAAATTGATAAATTTCAATCCTAAGGAAGTAATGTAATAAGCCCAAGCCATTCATTAAGAACCTACCAGACAAAGTAGTTTTCACTACTATGATGGTGGATGAAGAAATTATTGTGATCAATAGGTCATCCATGCAGACAACCAGAGACAATAGTAAATCGTTCTTCCATAAGATGTATATATTTGGATCAGAATGACATTTGGTAAACCCAATCAAAATAATAAAGGAGTCCAAAATGGCATACCAAGCTCAAGAAGCTTGTTTAAGGCCATAGATAGATTTATGAAGTTTGAAAACTAAGGAAAAATATTCCATAAATCTTTGTGGTTGCACCATGTATATTTTATCTTTGAGGTCATTGTGAATAAAGGAGAGACTAAGTTAGATTGAGTTAATTTTGGTAACTAGGGTGAATGTGTTGATATAGTCAATGTTAGGTACCTAATAAAAACCTTTACTACCAAATGTGCTTTGAACTTGTCTATGGACCGATTTGATATAAATTTTGTTCATTAGATCCACCAACATTGAATAAATTATCTTCTCTTAGAAAGAGGGACTAAATCCCAAGTGTTTTTCCTCAATGAGGAAACATATTACTCTTCCATTATAGTACCCATTTAGGAGTGCCTAATGTCTCTAAAAAATAATATGGATTAGAAGAATATGCAATGAAAGTATGTAAAGAATTATAGAATTGTGAATGTGTCCATATATTTTAAGATGGATCGCCAAACCATTGGCCAACATTTTTAAGTGTCTATCTAGCCCAAAAATGACCAATTCTTAGAGATTATAGAGTATATTCTCATCCTATAAAGATATTCTAGGAGAAGGAATAAGTGAGTCCTGATCACTATTCTCAATGCTAGAACTAGAATAAGAATCCATATCATCAAGAAGATACTAAATTAGGTATGAATCATTAAAATTTTCATCAAATCCTAATGTATCCAAGGGAAAGGGAGAGTTTTAATGTCTGGAATCTGAAGGCCCCTCTTGAAAATGAACACTTCTCTCAATGAATAACTCATGAGTGGTGGGATGGATAAGCATGTATCCCTTAATACCTTCAGGATATCCAATGAAGATGAGAGGTTAACTCTAAGGTTTCATTGCCTTACATTTCTTATTTAGAATGCAATCCATATCAAGATATCCAAACACTTCAAAGTTATTCATTGTGGGTTTTTAACCACTCCAAGCTTCAAAAGGAGTGACTCCCTTTAATGCTTTATGAGTAACTTGGTTCTGGATATAACAAGTATAGTTGATGGCCTCAATAAAATATTGAGGTAAAAGAGATTTGGAGTGTAACATACACTTGTCCATTTACTTCAAGGACCTATTATTACACTTTGAAACACCATTATACTAAGGACTATATGAAATAGTACATTGTAGTTCAATAACCTTTGAAGTGCAAAATTATTCAAAATGGTTACTGGCATACTCACCACCATTTTTGATGCATAAAATCTTGATGGGTTTACTTGGTTATTTTTGTACAAGTGCCTTGAAATATTAAAAATGATCAAATACCTTAAATTTATAATTTAGAAGTTACACCCAAGTATACCTCAAAAATTCATCAATGAAAGTAAGCATGTATTTAATCTTATTGAATTAAGGTATTGTAAATGGTCCAATAATGTCACTATGAACTAGCTCCAATATCTATGTATCTCTCTACAATTTGCCTTTGTCATACTTCTCCTCAGGATGTTTACCAAGTATAAAACCTTGGTAAAGACTATAAAAAAGATGAATACATGGCAACCTTGAAACCATGTACGACAATTGAGTTGTTCTAGGTAATAATAGTTGAGGTGGCTGAATCTCTCATGCCATAATTTAATCACCCCATTATATGAGTGATTAATGTACTAGAGGGTTGATCAGGTGAAAATTGTGATAAAGTGTACAATCATGATTAGTGATCTACTTTCCAAAATGTAACAATGGATTCACTATTTGATTCCCTAATAACTACTGAATTAGGTGTCAACTCAACTCTCTTTCTTGAATCGATGTGAGTGATATAATAAATAGATAGGAGATTGGTGGATAAAGACACACCACATAAAACATCATGAAATGTCCTATCATTCACTTTAACAGATCTTCTCCTACTAATTTCTATGAAAGTATCATCATCCAACAAGATGGAAGGTATAGAACAATACTCCAAATATGAGAACATGGAATGTGATGAATCCATGTGGTATGATACACCAGAATCAATTACCCATGTGTAAGGTTGGGACATAAATTCAACAAGTGATTTTCCCTTATCTATTCCCTTTATAATTTCTTTGGCCTTAGAAAAATCCTATGTTGATGAACTTTGATTGGCTGAATTAGAGACATTGATATTGTGTTTCTTGAGCATCTTAGTTAGTTGGTCAATCTATTTCTTCATACGTTTGGTTTCATCATGCCTAGATTTATTATAGTAGGCACATGTGAGTGAATCTATCTAAATAAGATGACACTTTTGATGATTTATAATTAACATCATATTTATATCCCTTTCTTTTCTTTGGGTCCTTGTTATGTTTATATTCCTTGCTAATAGAATTCTTTTGTTTTCCATGACTCATAATTAAGGCATGTGATTTAGACATTTAAATAAGTTTGTCTTACTCTTAATTCAAGTCAATAATAAATTAACTCAAGGATGACATGGTCCATGTATCTCCAAGGGAATGTTTGGTAGAATTGAAAGTATAAATTAAGATAGAATAGTCAGAACCCAACTTGGCAAGGATGGAAAGAATCAATCGATCATATTTCTTATCAATGCCACATAGTTTAAACTGTAACTTGAGTGATTTGAAATTTTTGAATAAGTCCTATATAGTATCAAAATTAACTTGGATCAAATTTATGAGTTCATTCTCTAACTCATGACCTCTCATTATGTCCTACTTCCCAAAGAGTTTTTCCATTATGGTCTAGACTTCATTACAAATAGCTTCAAATTCAATATGAAAGAGTATATCAGGAGACATAGACTTGCATAGTAAACCATAGATTTAATCACTTATATTGTACCACTTCACCTTATTTGCATCAAATTTTGTTTATTTTTATGTACCCATCATGATTCAATGTAAACATTTTCTCCTGAATAATATTTAAACTATGATTTTCCACTCATGATAGTTGAACAATGTAATAAATGGAATATGACTCTGATCCATGGTATATAAAGGAATAATGTGTTGAACTATATGAGAAATAAATATAATGATATAAAACTACCCTAAATCTATAGAGATTTACTTTTACAAGGTATGAGAATATGAACAATATGTAGAGCTAAAAAAACTTGCACTTTAAAAAAAATAGCATCTGAAAAGGAGCTATTGACTCAAAGTTGTGTGAGTTTGATGATTTCTTGATTGAAAAATAATTCTCCACTTTACATAAATATTTTGGTTTGTAAATAGTTTCACCCAAATTTGTGAGGAAAAGTTAAGCCCTCTTGGGTTGGTTTTGACCAAGGGCTAAGGGTTAGGATGAGGGTGCCCCCTTGATGATGTCACTTTACACTGTGATGTGACTAGAGGACTGATGTCACTACAAATTTCTAATGAACATTGTTACACTTCATGGGATTAAATTTGACATCCTCTTAACCATAATTAGAGTTTTGAAGCAACATCATAGTAGTTAGAATTTTACACCACCCTTGTGGTTAGAATTATGCATCAGGGTTGCATTGACTCCTTTTAGTGGTTAGAACTTTGGAGAGTTCTAATAGTGTCAGAGGTACTAAGAGTTTCGATAATAGAACTTGGGACTATTTGAGTAATCGATAGTTTTGATTATCATAACTTTAGATTGTTGATGAAATTAATAGTTTTGATAGTGTAAATTTTGACTATAGATTCATTTGATAGTTTTGATAGTCAAAAGTTTTGACTTCTAATGTAATTAAAGAGTTTGATATCATCCTTTTGGGCTATCAATGTAATTCAAAACTCTGATGTTAGGGTTTTAGACTTTTAGTGTAGCTCAAAATTCTACCATCAATGTTTTGGGTGGGTGAAGTATTTAAGATTTATAGTGTCAAGGTTTTGGGCTACTAATTTAGTCAATATTTATGATGTCAGGGTTTAAGATTGTTGGTGCAACTAAAATTGTTTCCAAGTGAAAATAGGGATGAAAATTATATCAAATTTAAAAAACCCAAATCTGGTATGACTCTCCAAAACCCACCAAAGACACACTTAAAAATCCTAGAAAATATTTTTTCTTAAAGACCCCATATAGTACAAATTTGTGTGAAAATAAGGAAAATGCCTTCAAATCCTCTAAAAATGGTAAAAAATGATTGTCACAAACTTGGTTGTGTTTACAACTAATCCTAGGGTTTTGACACCATTTTAATCCAATGATGTGATCCATTTTATATTAAAACCTACTAAATGACATATAACTAGCAGGTGACACCTTTCTCTTATTTTTTTAAAAATCTAGATGAATAGAGGACTTTATAAGAAGAGTGAAATCTAGGAAAGTGTGAATCTTCAATATCTAGTAAATGAATGGAAGATCTATGACATGTAAGATAAAAATCAATATTTAAAATTAGGAACAATAACATTCAACTATAAAAAATATTTAATACCATTTTTGAGTGGGCCAAAATTGAGGATCAGACTGGATAGGGTTGATTGCATGATGAAATTACCTATGTGTAGTAGTTATATCAAACATGAATCAAGAGAAGCAATTAATCAACAATCAAAATATTGTAATTTTGGTATTAGCCTCATCAACCATAAAATATTTAGGAAGGTACATTATATAGGTGAAATATAAACATGTCCTCACATCCTCATGAATGTGAGATTATCTTTTATAATGAAATAAAAACATACCTAAGCAAGCCAACTAAACACACATAGGTAAAATTTATTAAATAGAATAAAAACCTATATTATAATGATTCCAAAAGAGTGATGTCATAGATGTTTTGGAATATTTGGTTTATTATTAGGTAATGCCTAGTAAATGGTGATTAGGTAGGAATTCTATTTAGTAGGTTGTGTCATGTCAAAAGTTAATCTTACCTAGTGATAAGCCTATGTGTAAAGAGGAGACTTGTGTATGTTGAGGCATGTCCTATTTTTGGTATTGAGGCATTGATGTTTTCATTAATGATAAATTCAATATGGATGCCATTAATGTCAAGGTCAAGAGTTGAGGCCATGAATGGTAGAGTGGTATGAGACAAAGAAGTCTTATAACAAGAGAACATTTTAAGGAAACCTATTGTTTCTATGTTGAGAGATAATTTTAAGGCAAATTTTTAATTATTCTAAGGTTTATGGCATGTTAAGGTCAAGATCATGATGCAAGGTAAGCTACTGTTGAGTACTAGGTGTTTTGAGAAGACTAGTCTAGTCCTATGAGAAGGTGTATGCATAAATAATAGTGAAGCTTGGTGAATTATGTCAGTATAGTAATGTGGGAGTGTATAAATTTGTGTAAACATGTGAAATAGGCAAATAATATTTTATAATAGTTCTAAGGTCAATTTTGAAGCTTAGTCCTTGCATTGAGAGACCTAGTAAGAGGACATAGGCCTATAGCATGATGAGATAAGCAGTATCAGACTTGTGTGAAGAAGGTTGGAAGTGTATGATCATGGTATGAGGTTTTATGACATAATTATGAGGTTTTTAGAATATTAAAATAGGTTTCATGGTGTGATCAAGGTCTAAGTATGACTAGTAATTCAAGGCCTAGTGTGCAAAGAGACCTATTGTGACCTAATGAGAGGTCAAGTTTAGTTCCCAAGGTGTTAGAGATCATAAGTAAATTTTTATAGGTGTGATAGGTTGTCTTAATTTTTTTTACAAATCTTGAGGTCAAATCCTAAATTAAAAATCATGAAAATTGGTGTTGAGGTCTTCTATGTGCACAAAATGGGTTTTACAGACCTAAGAAGGATTTTATTATTCTCATTGGTATGTGAAAAATTTGCATGAGATCCTGATAAGTTCATGGAATTTTGACAAGGGTCATATCTTGAATTTATTTTCATTATTTTTGGATTTGAGGGGAAATCCTTTATGAATTATTGCTAAGAAGGGAAAGCAATCAAAACCCTCCTAAAACCCTCATAATGACTTGATAGGAAATATATTATTAGAAATGGCCAAGAATGGATTAGATGACATATTTTAATGTTTGGAATATATATAGGACTCTTCCAAGTTTCTCCAGGTGGCATTGGTTTATCAGATGAGTGAGTTAAAACTATAGGAAATCCCTTGTTTCTCAAATTTTTGATGTTACAGGTAGGGTTGACTAGGTCATAGCAAGAAAATGGTTAGAGGATGATATGTGAGACTTATATTTTGTGAAAATGTAAGTTTATGAGAATTTTTTATACCTAATATGTGATAAAATGGTCATGAAAGTTGACCTATTGCTAAACATGCCTAATGAAAAAGACAATGAGAAAACTAGGTAGAAGAGAGAATGAGATTAGGGATTGGTTATAGTGGATTAGGGATGGATCCAAATTCATGGGGTCATTTTTAAATACATATATCAACTTTAAACCTTGAATATAAGTTTTGGTGATGCACATAAACAAGCAAAAATTTGTTCTCAAAGTGACTTATCTAACACAGTGAAGTCTATGTAGGGCGAACACATGAGATCAGTCTATAAGACCAATATTGATATTGAATATTTTAATATATATATATATATATATATATATATATATATTAAAATATGTTATAATGATTTTTAAGTATCATATAAACCCATTTTAATATTCATAGTGTGTTCCCATAGGTGTTTTAAGACTTAGTTTTCATGACTGTGTTTTTGGAGGTTTAAGTAGTTTTTTTTGTGTATGATTGAGAATGATGTTCCTGAGTATTTTTGCATATATTTGAATAATATAATTCAAATTATGTTGTTATATAGGTCTCATATGTTCATTTAAATACATTTTTATACATGATAAACTCCTATGAAGGTGTGAAATGTCAAAGGATTTTGACTAGGTTCTCAAGGCCTGTGTGTAGTTTTGAGTGAGCATATGAAGATGATAATTTTGAGGTATTTTGACATATATGGTGAAAAATAATAGATTTTATGTTGAACCTAAGGTTATATAAGTTCTATACATTATTTAAGAGTTGTCATGGTGATATCATGGTGGTGTTATGAAGATGTCCTGGTGAGTGGATGAAGTGCTTTGATAGCCTAAGTGATAATGATAAAGTGTGAAATGTGATTATTCTAAGTATGTTTGAAGGTGGCTTAGTTTATCTTAATATTTTGAATAATTAGAGGTGTTGAGGTTGTGTGCATAAGTGGAATTCATCTGGTTGATCATAATTCTCACCTAGACACTTTGGGTCTAGTGGTAAAAAATTTGAGTAGACAGTTTGATGGCATCACCATTGAAATATGGGAAGGAGTAAATGGGATATGGTCATATGGTTATGATAAAATTATTACCTAGTTTTTATTTTCTAAATCTCAAGTCATGCATTGAAGCATGGTCAAAGATATAAGGGTGTAAATTTGGCTTCTTAGTTAGAATTCATTATTTTCCCATAGTTTGCCAAATTTGTAAATTGCCCAGAAAGAGCTGAGTAAGCATGTTGATGACGTCGATTTTGTCACTTAGAAGAGGAGAGATAGTAATTGCCTCAAGGGATGAAAATCCAAGTGACAATAGTTTTTGGCATGCCCGATGAGACTCTTAGTCCTAGAAGATTGTCCAAGATTGGTGTTGGTCTTGGCATAATTTTAGATACAAGAACATCTACATTTTATACCTAAAAACTCCACTAAAGTTTTCAAATCTTTGGTTTTTTATTAGTCCCTAATTTACATGCTAAAGGTGACCATTAGGTCTGTTTTTAAAGTTATACCCTTTGAGTTGGTGTAATTGCCTTTGTATTCTATCAAAAGGTTTAGGTTTGTGAATACTCATCCTTATTCAAGAGAGTTGGTGTTTAAGAAGTCTAAGTTATTATTTAGTTAACCCACTAATACTCATAGTTCACATTCCAAGATGGCTAGAAACCAACCTTTTGTACCTTTCACTGGATCATCTCCTTTTAATCTTGCCCAATATGACCAAATTCTAGGAGCAACCCTCAAGAGTGTTCCATATTTTAGTGGATAACATATTATTACTACCATTCAACACATTATAAACATATAAAACTTATAAAATATCCATAATATCACTCAAAAAAATGTGTCTATTAGGTTATTAGCATTATCTTTCAAAGGTCAAGATTTAGATTGGTATGGGACTCTACCTAAAAATTCTATTGGTTCATGGGATGAACTAAGAGATCTATTGACTAAGAGGTTTGGAGAGAAAAGTGATCATCTATCACTAGATGATAAATTGACCACTATAAAGAGGGCACCACAAGAGTTCATGCAAGATTTTAACACTAGATTTCAAAAAACATGGGATAGGATCCCAGCCCTGGTGAGACCTACTCTAAATTATGCCTTCGTGTACTATCTAAAAACATTGAATAGTGATGTAGCCATTATGATCCAATCCATGGGTGGGAATAAATTTCATGCTACCTATGAGATAGCCATCAATGCTAATAATTATCTTTTTCAAGTAGGAAAGATTGCTCATATGCCACCAATTCCATTGTTCCTTGATTTGCAACTTCCTAGTCAAGTTGCATTACCTACCTGGGCTCCTTTACCTAGTCAAGAAAGGATTGCCATTGCCCCCACAAATGAGATTCATGAATTTAAGAGTTTGATCCAAAGTGTCACTAATGAATTAGTTTCCCTCAAAAGGCAACAAGCTCAAAGTTATAGACCTTATCATCCCTATAATCAGTTTGGACAAGTAAATAGGCTTCCTTTTCAAGGCAATAATCAAGGATAAGGTAAAATCACTCAAGATAGACCTCACCAAAGTTAAAATACTAATTATGACTTATTTTTAATATCTCTTTTTTCCACTCAAAAAAACTTTGTTTAAGAATAACCTTGTTATCTCTCCTATGACCAAAATCGAGGCCAAGTTGCATATGCCAATGAAACGCCAAGTCAAGACATGACAATGCAAGGAAATCAAGCATCTCAATTTCCTAATTTTGAGATGCCAATGCAAACTTGAATGGAGAATGGAAAAATACAATCTGATTATACTCTCATAAGTCATTTAGAGGGATATTTTTGTGTCATCAATCATTTGGGGAATTCAATCAATGTGAATGCTAGTGTGTCCTCTAACACTAGGTCTAAGAAGAGGGTTGTTGAAGAGATTCAAGGGGATGATAAAAGACCTATTTTGACTATTAAATAATCTCAAATGGTGGGTGGGTATAACTCAGCACCCAAGGTGCAACAAAATCAGAAGTTCTAGAATGTAAGGCCTACTCCTACACATCCACCTCCACAAGCTACACCATACGGTATTAATGATTTTAAAGAACCTTCCAAGGTGAAAAATCCTTATATCAGTGTTATGGAATATATTAAGAAGTTACATATGAATATTTAACTATGGGATTCATTAAAAATACCTGAACAAAAGGATATGCTTCAAAAGAATTGCAAGGACTAGGTAGGCAAGTTGGATCAACTAGGAGTGAGAATGTTATCTTGGTGGATGGAAATCAATCCATTAATGGGAAAGTAAATAAAATTGATAAGACTCCTCTTGTTTACCTATATTTAATCATTGGTGATTGATTAGTTCATAATTGCATCATAAATAATAGGGCTAGTACTTCAGTTATGCCCAAGTGTATAGCGGATAAACTAGGCCTCAAGTATGAACCAATGGCTAAAGGAGTTTTAAAATTGGATGGATCACCAAAAAAGACTTTGGGAGTAGTAAAGGATTCAAACTTTATTTTACATGCTTTTCCTACTTTTTCCATTCCTCATGATGTGGTTATGGTAGATTTACCTCCATACTTTTCAATTTGTTTGTCAAGAGAGTTTACAACTAAGATAGGTGGATACTTGGCAGCCAATTGGTCCTATATGGATTTTAGGACAAATTATGGTACTAAGATGAAGATTAAATCAGATTATATCCATCATAATCACTTAGAGCCTTATAATCCTAAAGTGGCAAATGTCAATTATGCCTTTATTGATGAGGATGAACTTTATATAGATCATTCTCCAACATCTTCTATTGAAGAAGTTTTTGATTTATACTTAGATGAATGGGGAGATGAAAATTATGAGCATGATCCTTAAAAATTCATAGAAGAATCTGGTCTTGGGGTGTATTGTATGCATGATGACTCTTTCATGATGAATTTGATGAAGCCAAGTGAAGACAGTGATGGTTTATGGAAGCTATTCATTGATGGATCAAGAAACAAGATTGGGGTAGGTGGTGAATTAATGTCAATTTCTCCTTCCAAGGAAAGGTACTATTCCACTTTCATATTTCAATTCTCTTGTACTTGTAATGTGGAATAATATGAGGCCCTCATCCATGGCCTTGAGTGGGCTAGAAAAAGAGGTGTGAAATAATTACAAGTGTATGGTGATAGTGAGTTGATTGTGAATCAAGTAAGAGGCCAAAATATGACTAAGAACTCTTTGCTCAAGTCCTATAAACATAAGGTGCTGGATCTTGTGGAAGATTTAAAAGATTTCAACATCACATCTATCCTAAGAGAAGATAACAAACATGCTAATAGGTTGGAAAAAATTGGAGCTCAGTTTGATGTTCCAAAAGGGATAAGAGAAGATAAAAATCATCCATATCTCAAGGTGATTGTAAGACTCTCCATACCATATAATTTCACTAATTGGAAAGTGTTTGATAGTGACAAAAAAATAACACTTTTTATACAAGAGGATGCTGAGTTTTCTTCCAATAATCAGTCCAAACTACAACAACAATATGGAGGGTAGATTGTACAATTTAAGTCAAACAAGCTCCCTAAAGGCCTAGTCACACTTGAGAGTATTTTCAATGATGATAACCAGTTGTAGAAAGAAAAGTTAAGCATGTATAATAAGAAATAAAACTATGATAAAGTACAAATTTTCAAGGATAAGTTTCTTGAACTTGGGAATGTATGTACTAATGAAGAGAACCATGCTTTCATTAAGTTATGAAAAGAGTTTTTTGATATCTTTGCATGGGAATATAGTGATTTGATCCAAACTTAGCTCAACATACTATAGAGCTAGATGAGAATTCTAAGCCTATCAAGAAAAGACAAAGGCCAATAAATCCTAATATTGGGCCTCTCATGAAGAAATATATTACTAAGTTGATTGAGTCCAAAATCATTTTTCCCATTAAGCATTCATCTTGGTTGGCAAACTTAGTCCCTGTTAGGAAGAAGAATGGATAAATTAGGTTGTGTGTTGATTTTAGGGACTTGAATAGAGTTTCTTTAAAGGACCATTATCCTATTCCTTCCATGGAACAAATTTTTCAAGTTGTGGTAAGTAGTGAAAGGTTTTCTCTCCTTGATGGTTATTTTTGGTACAATCAGATTTTAATGAAGGAAAGTGACCAATATAAGACAACCTTTACTACTAAATGGGGTACATATGTTGATAGTATAATTACTTTTGGAGTGTCTACTTCTAGAGATAAATTTCAAAATGCAATGGATATGTATTTTCAAGGACTAATAAATGACATTGTGTTGGCGTATCTTGATGATATTGTAGTTTTTTCTAAGGATGTAAAGGATCACTTGAATCACCTTAGGCAGATTTTTGAGAGATGTAGAGAGTTTAGAATATATCTTAACACAAATAAGTGTGTGTATTATATCCATGAATCAAAATTTTTAGGACACATTATCTCAAATAAGGGCCTATCCATAGATCCTGAAAGGGTGAGTACAATCTTGGCATTATCTTTGCCCAAACACAAGAAATGTTTGAAAAGTTTATTTGGAAAAATTAATTTCATAAGGATGTTCATCCATAATTTTTATAATTTATTCAATCCTCTAACCTATATGCTAAGGAAGGATGAAGTGTTCACTTGGAATAGAAGAAGGAAGGAAAGTCTTGAAGAGATTAAACAAGCCATTGCCCAAGCTCCAACTTTTACAAGTCCTAATTTCTCAAAGGATTTCAAATTGTATAACTTTGGAAATGAGGAAGAAATATATACCATGCTTACTCAATCAAATGAAGAAAACTTGGAGAAGCCTATTGCCTTATTTAGTCAAGATTTGGAAGGTTATGAGGTAAGATACACGTATGTTGAGAAACAAGTACTTTCAGTTGTTAAAAGTCTATAGAAGTTTAGGCATATGTTATCTAACAACAAGATTCACATATTGGTACCTCATCCTAGTGTCAAAGATTTCATTTTGAGTAGAGAATTGAATGAAAAAAGGGCTGGTTAGATCACAAAAGTGATGGAGTATGATGTATAAATCAAGACAAACAAGCTAGTGAAAGGAAAGGGGTTATGTGAGCATCTTGCTTCATATTTGAAAGAACAAAAAGAGGTTTTTTTAGCACTCCATTATGATCCTATGATATCTAAATCTTAATTAATGAGGATTTGGACACAAGATATGATCCATTTTCTTAAAATTGGTGAGTATCCATAAATCCTTGATAGAGCTAGAAGAAGGTACTTTAGATTGCAATCCATTCCTTATGTACTTGTTGATGGAGTGTTGTTTAGGAAGGGCTTATTAGGTGTGTTATTGAGGTGTGTTGAATCTAATAAAATTGAGAAATTTTTTCTTGAGTTTCATGATGGACCAGATGGTGGTCACTTTGCTCCAAGAACCACATCTACTAAGATTATGAGAGCTAGATACTTTTGGCCTAGTTTGTTAAAAGACACCCATGCTTGGGTAAGGAAGTGTCAAAAGTGTGATATTTTTGATGAAAAATATTTTTTTTTGCCTTGCCTCTTCATCCAATTTAGGTTGATCAACCCTTTATGCAATGGGGTTTGGATTTCATAGGCCTAATCAACCCACCTTCTAGTGCTAGCCATAAATGGGTATTAACTACTATAGATTACTTTAAAAGGTGGGTAGAGGATGTTTCTCTCAAGGAAGTAAATGAAAGTTTAGTTCTAGAATTATATGAAGGCATAGTGACAAGGTTTGGAGCTCCTTCAACAATAATTTTAGATAATGTATTAGATTTCCTTGGGATGAAGATAAGTGAATGGGATTTAAAGCATGACATCTATCTTAGTACTTCCTCCAACTATTATCCACAAAGGAATGGACTAGCTAAGTCCACCAATAAGAATCTAATTAGAATCATAAAGAGAATAATGGAGGAGAACTAAAGGACTTGGCATTCAAGGTTGAAGATAATTCTTTGGGCTGATATGATCACCCCAAAAAGAGCCATTAGAAACTCACCATACATACTTGTTTATGGGAGAGAAGCTAGACTGCGTATTTCACTTGAGCTACTGGCCTTGGATCTCACTTATCAATTGGAATTGATGGAAAATGAAAGCATGGAAGTCAGGTTATGTGAGTTGATGGAGCTTGAAGAGACAAGAGATCAAGATATGCAAACTATGAGAGCTCACCAAGATCAAAAAAAGAGTAATTTGATAATAAATCCATGCCAAGGAGTTTCAAATAGGGAGACATTATTTTAAAGTGGGATGAAGATAGGTCTAAGCCTGGAAGACACAAAGTTTGATGCTTTGTGGAGTGGCCCTTATGTTATCACCCAATGCAAGTAACACAGTGCTTTCCAACTCTTAAAGTTGGATGGAGAGGAGATTCATATCCAAATCAATGAAAAATATCTCAAACATTTATAAGGTCCTTCTCTCTCTTTGTACATAGTTTTTTGTTTCCCTTATTCTCCCTAAGTGCTTATGCACATGTGTGAGTCTTGTTTGTGTCTTGATTTGTTTTATGTTTTATTGGTATGGTGTGTTTGTTTTATGTGTGTTTTAGGCCATTCATTTCTATTTGTCTTCAATAATTCATTGAATCCATTGGCCCTTGATAGGATAAGGCTACTGGTCCTTAGTATAGTAGGCATACTACCCCTATGAGTCACCAATTTGTTGACCAAATTTGACTTTTAGGTCAAATTGGGGCACCTCTAGGTAAAAAATTGGTATTATAGATGTTTTTTTAGGCATAATATCTTTTAATGAGGTGTTTCATAAGTCATTTAATGCTATTCAATGATTTATTATCCTTGGTCATAAATTTCATTAGCGAACATGTCCTTTTGAGTCATTTTAGGGGTAAAAAAGGTGTATTTAATGCTTTGTATGGGTTTATTGAGAAATATGAAGGTGTAAAAGGGTGAATTCACATGAAATGTGTATTATGAAGTCTTAATCACCTGAAGCCAACTAAAAATTGGTAGGTTATTTAGAAAAAGGCAGTTTTCTTGAAGGAAAAGGTGAATTTGAAATTTATACAACCTCTTTGGGAAGTGTGACACATGGGAAATAGTCAATAAGTGAATATTAAGCTTACACATGATAAATTAAATATTTGGTTTGATCTGGAAGTACCATTTATTTTTCAAAACCATTCTACTCCTTTTTAGCCCTTTTTGGCAAGCAAAAGTGACTTGCATGTTTGTACTTGGTATTCAAAACTAATGAGGTTTTAGGAAAAATTATTTTGGGAGATGATAATATACTTAGATAAATTAATTTTAATATCATTATTTAAAATATTTATCAACTATTCTTTCTGAACCATTGCTAACAAGTTGACTGTGAGTTTTTACTAGCTGTTTCATACACCCTATAAGTTTTGATTCATTTTAAGCAATTCCATACAAAAAAATTGTTGATTTGGGATAAAGAGGATTTTTAATTCATTATTAGATGGTATCCATTCTTATTTTCATATTTAATAATGTTTGGATGACCAAGTTAATCCATGATGCAAGAAGGTGTCACCATGTGTAGTTTCAACTGAAGTGCTTCTTATTTGCTAAGTATTTTCTCTTGTAGGGGTATTATATAGATGATAAATAGTGTTCCAAAACTCTTTGGGTCATGTGACCACATAATTTCATGTTTTGGGTTCACCATCTTATGTCTTGGGTAGCTTACAAAATTGTCATTCCCCCTTGTCAACTCCATGCTTAACTGCAGTTGTAGTCACATGTATGGGCTTGTATATATTATTCCTAGAGTTATATTCATATTTTATAATTTTACGAGCCAATATTATTTTAATATATCCCATTGAGATTTTTGGAAAAGGTGCAAATGTGGTCCCAGGCATATTCATCATGCTCAAATAGTCATTTGATGTTCTTGATTGCTATATTCCATCTATATGCAAGTGATTTTCATTTTTAAAAAGGTGTATTGAAGATGGTTTAAAGGTGTCATTTATGGAGATAAATTAATTTAATTTTTACAAATACATTTTAGTGGTTTTTAATCTATTCCCTAATATTTTCTTGCCTAATTCTATGTCTTGCCTACATAAACCATCGTAATGTACACCTACAGGTCTTGGCTAACATCATGATGATGTGTAGATAGATGGACATGTGTTTAATACCTATTGGAACTATTATAGGTGTATTATGGTGTTGGATAAGAACTAAAAAGGTTCACATGCATGGGGAGTTTCATGTTGTTCACATCTAGCTCACTGTGGTGCATCAAAACATCCACCTATTGGTGGCTGAGCAGGGTATCAAAAGATGCTCTCATGGAAAAGATAAAATAACTTGAAAAAAATTAAGGTTGTAGTATGAGGAATCTTTGACAATCAATTAAAATTTTTTATAAGGAAAGGAGTGTGGAACCATGTTGGAAGACAAGCGACTGGGTTTAGGGAGGTTTTCCCTAAAATTACAAAATAAAGACCAAAGAGATTTTATGAGTATATTAAATCATGGTGGTATAGGGTATTAAGAAATTGAATTAGGTGTGTCTTATATAACCTAACATATAATATACCCATGCCAATAATTAAGGTAAAAAACTAAGTGGAAGGAGGTCATTTAAAGCCTCAAAATGGCCCTAAAAACACTGAAAGCATGTAGTAGTATCTACAGGTATTGAATTGTAAGGTGTCATTTCCTTTTCAAGTTGTAATTCAAGAAATTACACATGATTTCATGGTATTATATGTCCTAATGAAGTATTAATGACCTAATGATCACTAAAATGAGCTCATCTATTATGTCTAAACCCTCATATGCACCTTTAGTCTATACACAAGACATGAGAACATTCACCTACAATTGAGTATGGAAACAACCATCTAAACATGGTATTTTTGATGATGTTTTAGAAATTTTGAGGTGAATACATTCATGGGGTTGATACTAGTTAACTCTCAAGATTCTAATATGATCTCTATACCTCATGATCAAGGTCCTAATGGAGAAATTCACACCTACAATAGGGTTTAAGGACAAATTTATCTCAATCATCAAGCAATAAGCATATAT
This sequence comes from Torreya grandis, assembly GCA_037957365.1. Lineage (NCBI taxonomy): Eukaryota > Viridiplantae > Streptophyta > Pinopsida > Cupressales > Taxaceae > Torreya > Torreya grandis. Next base: position 81,165 of record JARHVA010005081.1, on the reverse strand, counting down.
GATTTATGTTTAGGAATTATAATGCATAAAATACAAGTCAATTGATTTTTTTTAAAAAAAAATGACTCTAAATATCCCTCAAAGGTGTCTAAGTGATATGTGGCATTGGTTTTGATGCTAGAAACCACCTATAGGACCCCCAAAGTCACCTATAGGTGACTGTAGGTAGATAGTGAAATGAAAATATGCTTAGGTGAGATTTTAAAGACATAAAAGGTGAAAAAAATGAGTATAAAACATATCCAACAGTTTTTAGAAACTTAAAAGGAGTCCTAATCATATTTTCAAGGTCTAAAGATTGCAATATTGACATCTGTAGGTAGGGGTTTCTCAGTCTAAGCAGGAGGGTATAGTTTGTGTTGATGGAAACATATGAGTAACCTAAAATGATAAAATAAACATATGTGAAATATTATATGGAGTTAAAAATGGTATGTAATCACTATGGTCATCTCATTTGGATCCCAATAAAGCCTACAAGCAAGGTTGTATCAGTCTAACAAGGTATGAGACAATGACCCTAGGTTAGATACCCTAATAGTGTTTTGAAGGTTTCTAGGGAATAATATGGGTTAAAACACATGGTGTGACTTAAAATTAGATTAAATTAACGTTTAAAATCATAACCTAATCTCTAGGTGATGCACATTACACCTACAATAGTCAAACTAAGAGTATCTCAGTCAACAGTTAACCAAGTTGAAAGTAGGGTCTAGTTGAAGTGTTTGGTAGAGTTAAGGTGTCTGGTAGAATTGGAAATTATTTAATTATGGTTTTAATGATGTAATTAATTCCTTAACACATCATTATCAAGGCTAAGTGATAAAACAGGCACCTACATGGGTAAAAAGATTGGGGTTTAAGTCAGAGTACAGTTGGGTACACAATTTTTAAAAAAAGGTGCATGTGAGGCCCAAAAGAGGGTTTTGGTGATTGGAAAAGCATGTGGTCATATAAATAAAAGTAATGATAAATTAATGACCCATAAAAATCATGAAAAAAACCTTAAAAGGATTTCTTGTACCCCTATGTGTACCTATAGCCACCATGTTGCAGTCTTGGACATGAAGGTGAGAGGAAGACAAGAAGGTGTTTCACTAAAGAAATACGTTTTTCATAAACATAATATGGAAAATTATTTATGAATGAATTTTTATACACAATCAAATACTTCTTAAACATGTCTACCCATTTTCCCTTGGACAAAGCTACCAATCCGTATAAAGAGCCCATGAAATCTCTTAGTCCAATAGATGAACATGTGGAATCCAAGGAAAAGAGTGTTTTTGGATGAGTTAAAAGATTAATGATAATTAAATAGATATGATAAGAATGTTTAATAATCTTGAAAGAATGTGTTTATCATGGAAGGGTCACTCTTAGGTGGGTTTGATAAAAATGCAAGAAAACAAGCTTTTTAGAGGCCTTTTTAGGGCATTTGGAGTTGGTTAGACACCTAAACCATGGAATAAAGCAAAAAAATTTGGTAAAAATGATAATTAGGGATTCGAAAAGATCCAAAAATATTCAATTTTCCATGGAGATGAGGGATATACCTGACTATTTTATCTCAGAGGTCAACCAGTCCATGAAAATTAGGTTTTGGCAAAATGAGTGAGTGAGGGAAAAATGAGCAAAAGACCTAATATGGAGCTTTGGTAACCTAATGGAAACATGTTTTGAGGTGTATGAAATGTTAATATGTTCTGATAATTACTATATTAATCTCAAATATCTCTTTATGACTAAAATTCCCCTTGCATATAGTCTAACTAGGCAAGTTTCCACTAGGTCTAGTTGGTGAATGAGATAAGAGGATGAAGAAGGGTGATTTGGGGGTTATGAAATGGTATTTTAAAATAAAATGGAATTTAAAAATTCATGATAAACAAAAATAAATATGATATATCAGTCCTAACATCCAAATCTAAAAGGTTTCCTATTAGACCTATTAGGGCCTTGAGGAGACCTAGAACCAATTGGGGGTCCATCTTCAATTCTAGCTCTTGGTGGACTATCTAGATGATTGAGGAATGTTAGGGAGGTGTATATGGACATTTTTGAACTCAAATTATGAAATTTAACTTAAAATAAAGTCATTTATATCCCAAAGAGAGTAAAATCATGTAGGAAAAGCAAAGACAAGCTTGATGAGGTGTTTTTAAATGCTCATATCTTTTCTAAGGATTTAAATGGGAGACAAAGGAGTTTGGGGGTGTTGTTAGGGTCCATTGGAATAAATGTTGTGGCATTTAGTGGTAATTTAAATGTAAAAGTTTTATGAACAAAGCTTAAGACCCAAAACTACCTAAAACCCTACTAAACCCTTAGCTAGGACCCAATAGAGACAACAAGTTTGGAGATATATCCAAATGACATAGTTTGACCATGAAATATATTGGATAATGTAGAGGACTCCTTCAAGCTATCTCACACCAAGATGAGTTGCATGAAATTGTATGAAGAACATGCAAAATAGGGTATTTTGACCATTTTTTATGTTTTATAGGTTATAAGAGGTTTTAGAAGATACAATCAAGTTTGGATGAAGGATATATACTTGATATAACCAATTATGGTAATTTAATGCTTGGGAAAATATTATAAGTGTTAAAACAATTGCCTTCATCTCAACCAATCAAAACTGGCATAGTGGACACAAGGGTGAGAAGGGTGAAAAATCTAAGTGTGGGCCTTTTTAAAGCATGCCTGATGTTGATAAGGATATAAAGGGTATTTATAGGTGTAATTAACTACCTACCATGTATTTTCATGGAGAAATAAAGGAATTTTTGAGGTCAAGTGTGAGAGGTGACTGAAAAAAGAGTTTTTTAGACTACAAACAATGATGGCTTCCTTCTAAGAGTTTATAGATGAGTAGGAATTCAACCAATGCATGGAGATGTATGAATAAAGGCCTTCCCTCTTATACCAATGATTAGACCTATCATTTATTAGTGGTGGGATGTTAAAAAATGTTAAAATTTTGAAGGTAGGTTTTTGAGCCAAGACTGGGAGTTTTATGCCATTTTTCATAAGTTTCATGACTTGTATGGACATTTGGTCCTATTGACATTGCATGGTTCATCCCATATCTATTTATCATGAAATTTTAACCTCTTTTATTAGATTGACAAGTGTCCAAGTGACTTTTGGACTTCCTTTGTCTTGCTCTTCTCTCAAAGGCTATAAATATTAACTCTTTTGGCTCTTTTTTGCAGCCTCCATTGGTTGATGGTGAAACCCTGGCCAATTTTATACTTGAATATCTCTTGAATAAAAATAAACCTACTTATATGTTGTATAATTTAGTAGTGATGCAATCTTATTGGTCTTGTCTAGTAGAAGATGATCTTTTCTAGCATGTTATCCTTGATTGTTCTCCAATGTATAAAAGAGAAATTTTTATAGGTCTTTGTTAGTGTTCTCTTTCAAGTGTATGTGTGTTTTAGAAGTGGTTTATGATTATATTCCACAAATTAATCACCCATTACCCTCCTAAGCATTCAAATACCTCTTGAACCTAACTTATAAAATATTGATGTGATAATCCATCTTGAGTTGTTAGTCTTGAGTGAAGGAAACTTTGTTTAGCTCTAAGTAGTATAATTACAGTCAATAGGAGGAAATTCAATATTGGTGCATCACCTTTTAGTTTTCTTATCCATTTTTATACACCCTTTTCATCCAAAGTTTATAGGTAAGAAATTACTTTAAAGAGTGAATAAAGGGAACTAGCCCTTCTAGAGATTCATCTCAATAAATTGTTACCTATAGCAAGAGAGATGTTTCCATTGTGCCACTTGGATGAGGAGAGATAGGCATCTCCTCAAAGGGTGAAAATATAAGTGAAAAACATCAATGTTTGCACATGTGAAGGTTTCAAAATAAAATGATCATATGGGTTTATTAAATTTTAGACCTAGTTTATTTGTGTTAATTTTCAAATCATGTGATGTAGTGCATCAAAAGATATGCATATGTAAAGTTGGGATTCTAGGTAGATTGACTATGTTTTACCATACTTATCCAAATTTATAGTGTGGTAAAAATATCCAAGTGAGCATTTTTATGGTGTTATAACTTACACATGTGAATGTTTCAAGAGAAATTGATCATATGGGTTTGTTCAATTTTGAGCATAGATCATTTGTGATAAATTTGGGTTCATGAAATGAAGTGTAAAAAAAGCTATGGATGATCGAAGTTGGCCTCTTAGGTAGTTTTGGACATGGTTGGATCTATGACATAAGATTTTGAGAAGACACTTTAATGGTGTTATATCTCACATGCATGAGAGTTCTAAGAGCACTATGTCACATGGTTAGATTCTCCTATGAGAGGAGATCATCTATTAAAAATTTAAAATCTTGTGATAAAGCATAGAAGAAGTTATTAAGAATAAAAAATGGTTACTTAGACATATTGATAGGGTTGCCATACTTTATCATTTTTGAAAGTGTTAAAGCTTGAGCAAGATCGATAGTTCGTATTTACTCTAAGGAGTCAGGAAGTAGTGAGATGAGGATAGGTACATGATGTTTAAATAATGAGAAAAGGTAAAGAATAAGGATGCAATGGTGAGTAGACATTAATATTGTTGATTGAATGGTGAGTGTTGATTTTTAAAGACTGGATTAATCTATAGATATTGACAGAGAACGTTAAGTCAATATTTTGAGATTACATGAGATATGATCAAAGTGATAGAGGTTTAATGATTAAGCATTGACACTTATGTGTTAAAAATTTATTAAGATCAACAATTATATTTGATTTGAAGATGAGATGACATAATATTTGAACATTTTTTTTGAGGTTTAACTGACTATTTCTATTTGAATATTTGAATTTGTGAAAGAAAGACTAGTGTTTAGTTTTTAGACCATAGCTTTTGATAGAAGTTGAATTTGTTATTTCAGTAAAAAGCAAAGTGGTAGAGGAATCCAAGGCACATCTAGAAATATAGATTTGAATATTTGAAAGTGTGTGTAGAAAGAGTTATTGAGATCCAAAGTTGACTATGTTTCCATATATGCTATGTATGTGACCCAATAAGGATATTTGAGCTCATATAGTTGTTGTTTCGATGTTTCATGGTGAATTGGATCTTGGAGAGTGTTTTAGACTCCATGGGGATGATTTATGAGTATTTTAGAGGAGTGAACAATCTATCTTGAATATGAATAATGCTTAAGAAGTTGACTATATGTTTGGTAATTATGTTACTATGTATAAGGTCACTGTTTGAGTTGTTTGAGAATATACAAAGGTGAGATAAAGTGATTATGATATTTTTATGATGTCTTAGGGACATAAGGAGTGGACCTATGTATTTAAAAATGGTCTTGTGTTCTTAATTTGCTCGAAGATGTATAAAAAAGGTGAACGGGTCTCTATAGGACCTAAAAGTGACTTAGGCATATTTTAAAAGGGGACTATGCTTAAGTATGACCCATATGAGATGCCTTAAGGGTAAAGGCATGTTTTGTGGCTGACAAAGAAATATTGTGATCTTGATTAATTCATGATTTCTCTATATATAGTATAAATAAATGTGTTGGGTTCTATATTTGTATGAGTGGGAGAGGTGTGAGTGTTGAAGCAAAGAAGAAAAGAGACCAAGTGTGCCCAATGGTTGGGTTTATAAGTAGAATAGATTGAGGACTATCAGTATGACCTATAGGTCATATTTTTGATGATAGAATAGTTCTCATGTAATTTGAGCATGAGTGAAGAGGCCTAGAGTGATTCAAAATGATGTTTTGGATGTCTTGAGAATGAAAAAAGGATTGCTGGTGTCTGTGAGAGCTTGGTGGCTAGTTTGAGAGAATGATTAGAGTGTGGACTATGTGTATGACCATCTAGTCATGTTTTTTTGGTGAATAGAGTTATTTTTATAAAGGATACATTGAGTGTGTAGAGTTGAAGAGTGGGGTTAGTTGGGATATGTAATGTGTCTTAATTGATCTTTGTATGTTGGTTTAAGTATGTAACATACTTTGGCCAATAGGGTGTGTTGGGTGATAGAGTTGTTGCTGAAAGGTGAGAAGAGTAATATCTAGAGATCCATCATCAAGTGTTGAAGACATTAGTTTTAAGGTAGAAGTGTTCTTATCAAAGGAGGGTCTAAAGGAGTTGGTCTTCCTTAGGGGTAGTTTCTCCTTGTAAAATAAGTGTTTTACTAAAGCAAAGTGGTCTAAAGAAGTTGATCATCTTAGGGGAAAGTTCTCCTTATGGAACATGTGTTTCACTAATTGGCTTTGGTCAGGAGGACATGATCAATGTTTATTGGTCTAAAGGAGTTGATCAGTTTCTTGTTTGTAATCATCTTATAAGATAGTAGTCCATGTGTTTGTAGGCTTGAGAGCGGGTTTTATTCCCCAAGAGGGTTTTCCACATATGACATGTGTTATGTACTTGATATTGTATTGCCTTTCTTGCTCATTTCTATGAATGATGTATGCATCATAAATGTATGTATTAAATGATTAATAATTTGAAGGAATTAGAATTGAATTTGAAGTTATCTAGGCTCACTAATTCACCCCCTCTCAGTGGCTTGTACCTATACTAATTGGTATTAGAGAAGGTATTTTGAAGGAAGTCTAATATATTGAAGGTGATCCTAAGTAGGTACAAAGATGGCTAAGTAGTTGAAGAAAGAAAATCAATAGTGGAAGGTTGTGATCAAGGCACTTGAAGAACATATATGTACTTTGAAGAAATATGCCAAAAGGGATGAGAATGTTATCAATGATCTCAAGGTTCAGCTAGTAGACTCCAAAAAAATTTTATGTTTAAAAGTAAAGGACATCATGTTTGATAAATAAGCTTGCCATAAAATTAGAGAAGATGATGAAAAATAAGTATCAAGAACAGATCAAGTCTATTGAAGTACATGAATATAGATTAAAATACAATGCCAACAATGTCAAAAGGGATGAAGAGAAGATTAATATTCTTGAGGATCAGTTAAGCACTACAAATGCAAATCTAAAAGCAAAAGAAGATGAGTGCATTCAGCTGAAGGTTGAAATGAAGTCATTGAAAAGTGAGCATGAGATTGTTATAGTCAAGTTGGACAAGATGGAAAGGAAGCATGAGAACCCTGAGCCAATGAAGAAGAATGCAAACTTGAAGAGCAATGTCAGAAGGTCAATTAGACAACCTAATGCTACAAGGTATGCTAGTTTATTTCATGGTCATTGTTATACATGTAATAAGTATGGTCATAGAGCTAATGATTGTAAATGGAAGTCAATGAAAAATGTATCCTCATGGAGCCTTGGAAGAAGAAGTAATTGGTCTTAGAAAAATAATAACTCCGATCAATCAAGAGGTATGTTGAATAAGGTTATTTATTTTAGTTGTCATAAGAGTGGACATATTACTAGATTCTATCTAAATGGTGTTAAAAGGTATTCAAAGTATGCCAAAGGATATAGATCTCCCAAAATGTCTAAGAAATAAAAAACATAGGTATGTAAACCAAAGGTAATCTTTGCCAATTCTTCTAGTCATAAGGTTGATAAAAAAGTTGCTCTAGAAGGCTATGTTGTAAATAAGGATAAGCTCAAGGATCAAGTAGGTAAGATGGTTGTAGAAGACAATAAGAGTCAAACTTTGGTATGGAGACTTGAGGTAGTAAGTACTAAGAAGACTAACTCTATCGAGTCCAAGAGTCTTGATGGATTATTTTCCAAGATAAAAAAAGAATCTGAAATAAAGGAAAGCTAAGAGTTTTTATTGACAACTTTTGTTGACAAGTCTGAAGCATAAAATGTGTCAAATTTCTAATTAGAAGAGGAAAATAAATTATCTACTCATGTTGAAAATAAAGAGACCAAGCTCAAGGAGAAGACCAAGGTACTAGCTGAGGCTAGTTATGAAGTGTGTATAGATCAAAATGAACATCCTGTTGTTGCTAATCAAGTTTCATGCAAGGAACAACAGTTGTTAGTATCTAGTAATGAGACTCAAAATTGCAAGGTAGATTCTTTAGATAAAAACGTATGTCATGAATCTATGTTGTTTCCATGTGTTATTGATTTTATCTTAGAAGAGAAGGAGAGTTATATAGAAAAGGAACCAGTTGTCATAGTTAAGCCAACGAAGAAGAAGAACAAGAACTATAAGTATCAAATGACTAAGAAGGATAAGGAATATGAGGAGTTGTGGGTAACTCCTAGTTTCACACTATGATAGAGCTTTATGGTGTAGAAGAGGTCTCTGTCTATGCTTCTTAAGAGACGCCTTTTAGTGGAGAATCAATTTTGTGGGCTCAAAATCATAAATACCATCTGTACAGAGACTTGTGTTGATCTTAAAAGGTCATTGGTGAAGGGGGAGCAACAACTTCATAAGTTTACTCCATAGGTTTGTGAAGGAGATATTGTATAGAGTTAGAATCGGTGGTTCTAGGTGTATTAATGAGATTTATGCAAATGACAAGAAGTTTTTGGTGCTTATAAAGTTATATGAATTTATTTGTGGTGTGTTCTAGGTGTTATTAAGGTCTGAAGGTATATATGTGCTATTTAGAGATTTTTTGTTAGCTCTCAGGTTTCCCAATTTTTGTTTAAGAGCTTATAGGTCCTAAAATGGATTATAATAATCCAAGGTTACAAATGGTATGGAATCTCAAATATTCATCCAAATTTGTGTAATGGTTGTCTCTAGGTGTACAAGAAGTTTTAAAGGTGGACATTGACTAGAAGGTGATGTGTTGACTTTATTTGTTTTAAGATTCTGGGGTTTTGGGCTATGCTAGAAAAGTGGTCTTCTTTATGAGTTGAAGTCTAAGGATTCTTAATTTTTTGAATGGGAGAAATTTGTGGTCAAATCAAGTTCAATAAATATATAAAGGTTTGTGGTTCTCTAGTTATTCAAGTTTTTGTCAAGTTGGAGGTTTAATTGGATAGTAGGTTTGTGAAGGAAGTATGTTACAAAGGATGATATTGGTGATGAAAATTTATGTAATTTAGGGGGAATATTAGAATGATATATATATATATATATATATATATATATATATATGAAGTTTTAGTTCTTGAATATATGTATACTAAAACTTTTGGGCTCTGCATGTTTTAGGTAGGGATACAAGAGGACTAGACTGGCCTAGTGAGAAGAAGAGCATTTTTTTGTTTAGTTTCTCAAAAAAACAAAGCATGAATGTTTCAAGGTGAGTTATAAAATTTATTTAAAACATTTTGTTAAGTTGTGGAGCTAAAAGCTTCACTGATGCAAATGGAGGAAGTTGTTGAGTGTTACAGTAACTGACATCGGTCATCTTTAGTGTTCACAGTAATCGACATCAGTTATGTGTCGACTGACATCAGTTAGATAGGAACCAACATTGACAACCTGTGTGTGTGTGTGTGCGTTTCCATGCGCTTCCAGTTATGGTCTAATTTTAGATGAATAGTTAGTTTGCATGAAAAAGACTAATTTTAGTCTTGAGTCTGCATTTCTAATTATTGCAATTAAGAAGTCTAATTATTGTTTGTATGGGATTTATTTAAGAGACCCATGGGGCTGTATTGTAATCAAGGACAAGGAAGAGATCCTTTCAATTGTAAGATCAGTTGATTTGCAAGTTGTGCAAGATCAGGGAAGATATACATGGTAAGTAAGGTTAATTGATCTGCAGGTGTGTCTGTGTGCAAGGTCAAAGGAGATCTGTAGGGTAGCAAAGTTAAAGGAGATTTGCAACACAACAAGGTGCAAGATCAGGGAGATCTACTTGGAGTACTTTGAGTACTTAGTGTAGTGGCAGTATTGTTACTGACTGGTGGAGGGAACAACTCTGTGTTTGAGTTGTGGTTGTAATTTATTGTGTGAGAGAGAGAAATCTTGAGGGAGAATTACTAGTACACCCAAGAGGTGTGGGAAGAGTGTGATTTCTTCATTGTATTTCCTTCTGGAAGAGTGTTAATACAAGATTGCATTATCTCTCATATTTTGTGCTATTTTTGAATTCTAATTGCATATTACTTCTAGTTAAATTTCATGTTTAGTTGCTTATAGAAAGGTAATCAATTGTGCTCTTAATCCTGACAAGTGGTATCAGAGCCTGGTTCAGAGCAGGTTAGTGTTTGTTGATTACAGGTCACTCACAGGGGTTTTCTATTTGAGTGGGAGTAAAGCAATGGTAGAAGAAAGTAAGCTAAGAATGGATAAATTCAATGGCAAGAATTATCAATTACTGTATTGTGGAAAGAAAGGGCAGGTAAAGAAAGATTGTTGGTTGGTAGAAGATCAACATGAAGGAAATAAAGAAGCAAATGATGCAGGTATTGTTGCACGAGATGCTCTTATATGTTCCTTGGATAAAGTAGAATCTTAGGTTTTAGATTCTATTTCCTCTTTCCATGCAACCCCAAATAGAGTATTTTTCCATGATTATGTCCATGGAGACTTTGGAAAGATTTATTTAGGGGTTGGTGAGCCTTGTCAAATTGTTGGCAAAGGGGAAGTACGGCTGAAATTGCAGACGGGCAACACATGGGTGTTGGAGGATGTCATGCATGTCCCAGTCCTGAAGAGGAGTCTAATTTCTATAGGAAATTTTGGTGATAAGGGATGCACAATAACTCTCACAGTGGAATCTTGGAAAGTTTCCAAAGGTGCACTTGAATTAGCATGTGGTAAGAAAGTAAGTACTCTTTATCTATCTACTTATATTATTGATTCTCCTTCTGATTTATCTACTTCAGATGTAGATGCAAAGATGTAGCTCTGTAGGCTTGGTCATATGAGTGAGAAGGGGATGCATGTTCTTGAGTTAAAAGGTAAGAGTTTAAATTTGGAAAGCATAGATCGATATTTCTGTAAGCAATAGAAGGAAGTGAGGTTTCTTGTTACTGATGCTACAAGAAAGGATCGGGTTTATTGCATAAAGAGAAAATTTGATGTTTTTGACAAAGTGAAGAACTGGAAAGCCTTGGTTTTCAAGGAGAAAATGATGGACAGAGATCAGCTCAAGGGGCTGAATAATTTTGAGCAAGGTAGTTTGGACAAGGTTATGATCCAAAGTGAGCTTGCAGGTAAAAATCATCACTCACAGGAAAACACTGTTACTGACATCGGTCAGGTGAGAACTAACGTCAAATAGGTAGTTACCAATGTTGGTCATGTGCAGATCAGTATTAGTGGTGTTGGGTAGGTGGACACTGATGTCAGTCAGGGAACCGATATCGGTGATCAGGTGGAATCAACATCAGTTGAGTGCAAACCAGGGTTGGCCAGAGGTGACCGAGATCGGTCACTGCCAAAATAGATTTTAGGCAGACAACAAGCTTTCAAAGAGTCTCAAATGCCCATGTGGAGGACTAAAAGGGTAAGTAAGCTTCAAATTCATTATTCCCCTTCTTTATACTACTTGTTACTCATTGATGGTCAAGAACCAGGAAGTTTTAAAGAGGCAAAGCAGGTAGAATCCAAGAAACAGTGGGAGCATGGCATGAACTCTTTGGAAGAGAATGAAATGGGAGATTTGGTAGAGTTTCCAGCTTGGATGAAAGCACTAAAAGATGAATGGATTCCCAAGTTAAAGAAAGGAGAGAATGGAAATGTGAGAAAGAAGGCCAAGTTATATGGTCTTGAGCAGGTTGCAGGACAATGGTGTTTAAGGTTTGATAGGTGTATGACAAAGCATGGCTTTAGTCAATGTCAATGTGACCATTGTGTTTACTTTACCAGGTTGGATAATATTAGCTACATTATCCTGTTACTGTATGTAGTGTATATGCTTGTTGTAGGGTCACACATGCAGGAGACTGCTGAGCTAAAGGTAAAGTTAGTTTAGAGGTTTGCCATGAAGGATTTGGGAGCAACAAAATTATTTGGCATGAGTATTTCTAGAGATAGGAAAAGTCACAGGTTGATTTTGTCTCCAGATGATTATGTGAATAAGGTAGTGGAGAGGTTCAATATGCAGGATGTAGAACCGGATAGCACACCTATGGATGGACAGTTCATATAACAGTGGCCCAAATCACATGATGAGGTTGAGTACATGAGTACTAGACCTGAGATTACCCAAGTAGTGGAAGTTGTCAGCAAGTTTGTGGCTAATTCGAGAAAGGAGCACTAGAAAGTAGTTCAGTGGATTCTCAGGTATCTGAGAGGGACTCGTAGCAGGAATACATGCTATGCAGGGTCAAGCACTTCTCTACATGGGTATGTAGATTCAGATATGGTAGGTTACTTGGATGACAAGAGAAGCACCACAGGATTTGTGGTGGTTGGTCTTTAAGACTGAACTTGAAGAGGGATACAAGCCAAGAAACAAAATTAGATGATGTACAAGTATAGGTATAGGTGCAGATATTTATCTCCAAGTGGGAGATTGTTAAGTTATGGAGCTAAAAGCTTTACTGGTGCAAATGGAGGAGGTTGTTGAGTGTTACAGTAATTGACGTCAGTCTAATCAATCGACATCGGTCATCTTCAGTGTTCATAGTAATCGACATCGGTTATGTGTTGGCCGACATTGGTCAGATAGGAACTGATGTCGATAACCTGTGTGTGTGTGTGCATTTGCATGCGCTTCTAGAACTAGTCTAATTTTAGATGGACAGTTAATTTGCATGAAAAAGACTAATTTTAGTCTTGAGTTTGTGTTTCTAATTATTGTAATTAAGAAGTCTAATTATTGTTTGTATGGGATCTATTTAAGAGACCCATGGGGCTATAATGTAATCAAGGACAAGGAAGAGATCCTTCCAATTGTAAGATTAGTTGATCTATAGGTTGTGCAAGATTAGGGAAGATCTACATGGTAAGTAAAGTCAGTTGATTTGCAAGTGTGTGTGTGTGTGTGCAAGGTCAAAGGAGATCTATGAGGTAGCAAGGTCAAAGGAGATCTGCAACACAATAAGGTGCAAGATCAGGGAGATCTACTTGGAGTACTTTGAGTACTTGGTGTAGTGGTAGTATTGTTACTAATTGGTGGAGGGAACAATTTTGTGTTTGAGTTGTGGTTGTAATTGATTATGTGAGAGAGAGAACTATTGAGGGAGAATTACTGGTACACCCAAGAGGTGTGGGAAGAGTGTGATTTTTTCATTGTATTTCCTTCTAGAAGAGTGTTAATACAAGATTGTATTATCTCTCATATTCTGTGCTATTTCTGAATTCTAGTTACATATTACTTCTAGTTAAATTTCATGTTTAGTTGCTTATAGAAAGGTAATCAATTGTGCTCTTAATCCTGACAAGTGGTATTAGAGCCTGGTTCAGAGCATGTTAGTGTTTGTTGATTACAAGTCACTCACATGGGTTTTTTGTTTGAGTGGGAGTAAAGCAATGGCAGAAGAAAGTAAGTTAAGAATGGAGAAATTCAATGGCAAGAATTATCAATTACTATATTGTGGAAAGAAAGGGTAGGTAAAGAAAGATTGTTGGTTGGTAGAAGATCAACATGAAGGAAATAAAGAAGCAAATGATGCAGGTATTGTTGCATGGGATGCTCTTATATGTTCCTTGGATAAAGTAGAATCTTGGGTTTTAAATTTTGTTACCTCTTTCCATGCAACCCCAAATAGATTATTTTTTCATGATTATGTCCATGGAGACTTTGGAAAGATTTATTTAGGGTTGGTGAGCCTTGTCAAATTGTTGGCAAAGGGGAAGTGCGGCTGAAATTATAGATGGGCAACACATGGGTGTTGGAGGATGTCATGCATGTCCCAGTCCTGAAGAGGAGTCTAATTTCTGTAGGAAAGTTTGGTGATGAGGGATACATAATAACTCTCATAGTGGAATCTTGGAAAGTTTCCAAAGGTGCACTTGAATTAGCATGTGGTAAGAAAGTAGGTACTCTTTATCTATCTACTTGTATTACTGATTCTCCTTCTAGTTTATCTACTTCAGATGTAGATGCAAAGATGTGGCTCTATAGGCTTGGTCACAAGAGTGAGAAGGAGATGCATGTCCTCAAGTCAAAAGGTAAGAGTTCAGATTTGAAAAGCATAGATCGATATTTCTATAAGTAATAGAAGGAAGTGAGGTTTCTTGTTACTGATGCTACAAGAAAGGATTGGGTTTATTGCATAAAGAGGAAATTTGATGTTTTTGACAAAGTGAAGAACTGGAAAGCCTTGGTTTTCAAGGAGAAGATGATGGACAAAGATTAGCTCAAGGGGCTAAATAATTTTGAGTAGGACAGTTTGGACAAGTTTATGATCCAAAGTGAGCTCGTGGGTAAAAATCATCACTCACAAGAAAACACTGTTACCAACATCGATCAGGTGAGAACCAATGTCGAATAGGCAGGTACCAATGTTAGTCATGTGTAGATCAGAGTCAGTGGTGTTGGGTAGGTGGACACCAATGTCGGTTAGGGAACTAGCATCGACAATCAGGTGGAATCGACATCAGTCGGGTGTAGACCAGGGTTGGCTAGAGGTGACCGAGATCAGTCACTGTCAAAATAGATTTTGGGCAGACAAAAATCTATCAAAGAGGCTCAAATGCCCATGTGGAGGACTAAAAGGGTAAGTAAGCCTCAAATTCATTATTCCCCTTCTTTATACTACTTATTGCTCACTGATGGTCAAGAACTAGGAAGTTTTGAAGATGCAAAGTAGGTAGAATCTAGGAAATAGTGGGAGCATGGCATGAATTCTTTGGAAGAGAACCAGACAGAAGATTTGGTAGAGTTTCCAGCTAGGATGAAAGCACTGAAAGATGAATGGATTTCTAGGTTAAAGAAAGGAGAGAATGGACACGTGAGACAGAAGGCTAGGTTACATGGTCTTGAACAGGCTGTAGGACAATGGTGTTTAAGGTTTGACAGGTGTATGACAAAGCATGGATTTAGTCAATGTCAATGTGACCATTGTGTTTACTTTACCAAGTTGGATAATATTAGCTACATTATCTTGTTACTGTATGTAGTGTATATGCTTGTTGTAGGGTCACACATGCAAGAGATTGCTGAGCTAAAGGTAAAGTTAGTTCAGAGGTTTACCATGAAGGATTTGGGAGCAGCAAAATTCTTTGGCATGAGTATTTCTAGAGACAGGGAAAGTCATAGGTTGATTTTGTCTCCAGATGATTATGTGAATAAGGTAGTGGAGAGGTTCAATATGCAGGATGTAGAACCGGTTAGCACACCTATGGATGGATAGTTCACAGAACAATGTCCCATATCACATGATGAGGTTGAGTACATGAATACTAGACCTAAGATTACCCAAGCAGTGGTAGTTGTTAGCAAGTTTGTGGCCAATTTGGGAAAGGAGCACTAAAAGCAGTTCAGTGGATTCTCAGGTATCTGAGAGGGACCAACAATAGGTATACATGTTATGCAGGGTCAAGCACTTCTCTACATGGATATGTAGATTCGAATATGGTAGGTTACTTGGATGATAGGAGAAGCACCATAAGATTTGTGGTGGTTGGTATTCAAGACTGAACTTGAAGAGGGATACAAGCCAGGAAACAAAATTAGATGATGTATAGGTATAGGTACAAGTGCAGCTGTTTATCTCCAAGTGGGAGATTGTTAAGTTGTGGAGCTAAAAGCTTCACTAATGCAAATGGAGGAGGTTGTTGAGTGTTACAGTAACCAATGTCAGTCTGATCAACTGATGTCAATCATCTTCAGTGTTCATAGTAACTGACATCGGTTATGTGTCAACCAACATCAGTTAGATAGGAACTAACGTCGGCAACTTGTGTGTGTGTGCATTTACATGCGCTTCCAAAACTGGTCTAATTTTAGATGGACAGTTAGTTTGCATGAAAAAGACTAATTTTAGTCTTGAGTCTGGGTTTCTAATTATTTTAATTAGGAAGTCTAATTATTGTTTGTATGGGATCTATTTAAGAGACCCATGGGGTTGTATTGTAATCAAGGACAAGGAAGAGATCCTTTCAATTGTAAGATCAGTTGATTTGCAGGTTGTGCAAGATCAGGGAAGATCTACATGGTAAGTAAGGTCAGTTGATCTACAAGTGTGTGTGTGTGTGTGTGTGTGTGTGTGTGTGTGTGTGTGTGTGTGTGTGTGTGTGTGTGTGTGTGTAAGGTCAAAGGAGATCTATAGGGTAGCAAGGTCAAAGGAGATCTGCAACACAACAAGGTGCAAGATCAGGGAGATCTACTTGGAGTACTTTGAGTACTTGGTGTAGTGGTAGTATTGTTACTGACTGGTGGAGGGAACAACTCTGTGTTTGAGTTGTGGTTGTAATTGATTGTGTGAGAGAGAGAACTTTTGAGGGAGAATTACT
The DNA here is from genome assembly GCA_037957365.1 of Torreya grandis. Lineage (NCBI taxonomy): Eukaryota > Viridiplantae > Streptophyta > Pinopsida > Cupressales > Taxaceae > Torreya > Torreya grandis. The sequence continues at coordinate 64,923 of JARHVA010005081.1, read as the reverse complement.
GGTACACCCAAGAGGTGTGGGAAGAGTGTGATTTCTTCATTGTATTTCCTTTTGGAAGAGTGTTAATACAAGATTGTATTGTCTCTCATATTTTGTGCTGTTTCTGAATTCTAGTTACATATTACTTCTAGTTAAATTCTGTGTTTAGTTACTTATACAAAGGTAATCAATTGTGCTCTTAATCTTGACACATTCTTCCTACATTTTTAGTGGTATGATGCTCTATTGATGGTCATGGAAGTGTCTTTAGAGATAAGGCTAGTAAGCCTATGTGGTGATTCTTCATGGTGTGTAGAGATCTAAAAATGCTCAAATGGTGAAATTGCTCAAAAATATTAGGGGGAGTCCCTCTTATATGTCTCTTGGTAAGTTAAATCATATTTATATGGTATTGTGTGTTAATTTTTCATTGGTTGCAATACTTGATTGAAGAGAGTGTTGGCATGGAACAAGAGGAAGTTGTCAAGACAAGAAGAGGTAGGCACACGGTAAGGGGAAGTTTGTATCGTATTTATAATATGGTCCTTTCCTATTTTTTTACTATTTTTTGGTCCGTAGGATAAATTTGTGTCCACTTTTTCACTATGTCAAAGGGGGAGAAAGTTCTTGTTGGGGAGAAAGTTCTTATTGTAGGAGTGCTTTAAAGAGAGAGAAGATGCATTATATATTGCTATATTTATGAGTGTTGAAATCAATGACAAAGGGGGAGATTGTTGGAGAGTTATCATGGTGATGTCATGGTGGTGTCATGAATATGTATTGGTGAGTAGATGAAGTGCTTTGATATCCTAAGTGATAATGACAAAGTGTGAAATATTCATGTTCTGAGTATGCTTGAAGGTGGGTTAGTTGATCTTCAGAGTTTGACTGATCAGAGATGTTAAGATTTTGTACATAATTGGAATTCATATGGTTGATCATAGTTCTCATCTAGATAGTTTGGGTCTAGTGGTAAAAAATATGAGTAGGTTGTTTGATGACATCACCATTACCATATGGGAAGGAGTCAAGGGGATCTAGTCATATGGTTGTGATCAAATTAGTCCCTAGTTATTATGCACTAGATATCAAGTCATGCATCAAAGTATGATCAAAGATATAAGGGTGAAAATTTGGCTTCTCAAATATAATTCATTATTTTTCCATACTTATCCAAATTTGTATATTGGCCAGAATGAGATGAGTAAGCATGTTGATGAGGTTAGCATTCACATGTGTAAAGGTTTCAAGATAAAATGATCATATGGGTTTGTTCAGTTTTAGACCTAGTTTATTTTCACTAATTTTAAGATCATGCAATGAAGCACATAAAAAGATATGCATATGCAAAGTTGGGCTTCCAGGCATATTGACTGTGTTTTCCCATACTTAGCCAATTTTACAGTGTGGTAGAAAGATCCAAGTGAGCATTTTGATGGTGTTTTATCTTGCATGTGTGAAGGTGTTAAGATAAAATGATCATATGGGTTTGTTCATTTTTGAGCATAGATCATTTTTTTGTAAATTTGAGTTCATATATTGAATAAAAAAAAAGCTATAGATGCTCAAAGTTGGCCTCTCAGGTAGTTTTGGACATGGTTAGCTTTGTGATAGAAGATTTTGAGAAGGCACTTTAATGGCATTATATCTTGCATGTGTGAGAGTTATAGGAGTAGTGTATCACATGGTTGGATTATCCTATGAGAGGAAATAATTTGGTCTAAATTTGAGATCCTACATCAAAGCATAGAAGAAGTTATTAAGGATAAAAAATGGCTACTCAGGCATATTTATAGGGTCCCAATACTTAGTCATTTTTAAAAGTTTTAAAGCTCGAGCAAGATTGATGGTATGTATTAGCTCGAGCAAGATTGATGGTATGTATTTGCTTCAAGGATTAAAGAATTAGTGAGATGAGTATAGGTGCATGAGGTTTAACTACTGAGAAAAGATATAGGATACATATCCAATGGTGAGTGAACATTTTTACAATTAATCGAATGGTGAACATTAATCATTAAAGAACTGATTGATCTACAAAGATAAATGGAGCACGTTAAGTCAACATTCTAAGATTACATGAGATGTGGTAAAAGTGATAAAGGTTTAATGATTGAGTATTGGTGCCTATGTGTTAAACATCGATAAAAATTGATAGAGCATATTTGATTTGAAGCTAAGATGACATGAGATGTAAACAAAGTTTCAAGGTTTAACTGTCACCGTTGCTATTTGAATATTTGAATTTGCAAAGGAAAGACCAATGTCTACTTTTTAGACCAAATATTTTGATATAATATGAATTTTCTATTGTAGTAAAAATTAAAGTGGTAGAGCACTCCAAGGAACATCTAGCAATATAGATTTAAAGACCTATAAGTGTGTGTAGATAGAGTTATTGAGCTTTAAAGTTGACTATGTTTCCATATATGTTCTACATGTGACTCGAGAAGGATATTTGATCTCATATAATTGATATTTTGATGTCTCATAGTGAATTGAATCTTAGGGAGTGTTGTAGATTCCATGGGGATGTTTTATGAGTAATTTGGAGGAGTGATCAATCTATCTTGAATATGAAAAATGCTTAAGAAGTTGATTGTATGTTTAGTAATGGTGTTACTGTGTATAAGGTCACTATTTGAGTTGTTTGAGCATATGTGGAGGTGAGCTAAAGTGACTATGATATTTTTAGGATGTCTCAGGGGACATAAGGAGTGGATCTATGTATTTAAAAATGGTCTTATGTTTATAATTTTCTCAAAGATGTATCAAAAAGGTGAATGGGTCTTTATAGGACCTAAAAGTGATTTAGGTATATTTTTAAAGGGGATTGTGCTTAAGTATGACCAATATGAGATGCCTTAAGGGTGAAGGCATGTTTTGTGGCCAACAAATAAATATTTTAACTTTGATTAATTCATGTTTTCTCTATATATGGTAGAAATAATTATGTTGGGTTTTATATTTTTATGACTAGGAGAGGTGTGAGCATTGAAGTGAAGAAGAGAAGAGACCAAGTGTGCCAATGGTTGGGTTGATGATTAGATAAAATTGAGGACTATGATTATGACTTGTAGGTCATATTTTTGATGATAAAATAATGATCTTGTAGGTTAAACATGAGCAAAGAGGCCTAGAGTGATAAAAAAGAACATTTTGGATGTCTTGAGAATGAGTGAAGGATTTATAGTGTCTGTGAGAGCTTGGTGGCTAGTTTGAGAGACTTATTAGAGTGTAGACTATGCGTATGACCATCTAGTTATGTTTGGTTTTGCTGTAAAAGATGCATTGAGTGTGCATAGTTGAAGAGTGGGGTTAGTTGGGATATGTAATATGCCCTAATTGATATTTATATGTTAGTTTAAGTATGTGATGTAATTTGGACAATAGGGTGTGTTGGGTGACAAATTTGTTGTTAAAAAGTGATAAGAGTAATATCTAGAGATCCATCATTAGGTGTTAAATACATCAGTTCTAAGGTAGAAGTGTTCTTATCAAAGGAGGGTCTAAAGGAGTTGGTCTTCCTTAGGGGCAATTGCTCCTTGTAAAATAAATGTTTTAATAAAGGTAGGTGGTCTAAAGGATTTGATCATCTTAGGGGTAGGTGCTCCTTGTAGAACATGTGTTTCATTAAATACCTTTGGCTAGGAGGACATGATAAAATTTTGTTGGTCTAAAAGAGTTGATCAATCTCTTGTTTGTAATCATCTTATAAGATAATAGTCCATGTGTTTGTAGGTTTGAGAGTTGGTTTTATTCCCCAAGAGGGTTTACCACGTATGACATGTGTTATGTGCTTGATCTTGCATTGTCTTTCTAGTTCACTGCTATGAATGATGCATGCCTCATAAATATATGTATTAAATGATTAAGATTTTGAAGGAATTGGAATTGAAGTTGAAATTATTTAGTCTCTCTAATTTAACCCACCCTCTCATTGTATTGTACATCTAACATCCATGTGATTTTTTGATTGGGTTATGTGGCAAATTTGAGTGTATTATTTAGGTTTGCAAGATAAACTTTTTGGTAGTGAGAAGGCCTAATTGTGAGTAGACCTAATGAGCTAAATGGTGTTGGGGTCTTAAGGTGGACTTATCTCTGGTCTAATTGATTTTTTTATGAATTTTTTCATCCATTTGTGGAGGATCAAGGTGTTTCAAGGAGTCTAAAGTGAAATGTGTGCTTTGAGAAGGCTTATTTACAATAGGTCTCTATTAGGCCTAATGGTGGTTTTGTCCCTTAGAGGTAATGACTAACCTATGTAGTGGTTGTTTCAATTGTGAAACATGTTTTTTTATCTATTCCAAGGGTGATCCAAGTATGTAAAGGTTCTTTTCTGAATAATATTGGTAAGAGAAAGAGTCAAGTATGAAGAGAAGGTCTAATAGGTCTAATTGATTAGTTAGAATATTGAGAATATGAGCTAATGATATAGAGATTTGGAAACTAGGTAAAGGGTTTAAAGATCATCATAGAGGTGTATTTAATATTTCATGAATATCTAACTATGTTTCTATAGGTGATGAGCAAGGTCATATGACCTAATTCTACCAAAGAAATGACTAGTTGAGTGAGAAGGCTTAATAGACTGTTTAAGAGAGATAAAAGATGAAAAGAGAAAAATATGGTGGTATTTTTAGTGGAGTGAGAAATAGGTGTCCAAATGTGATCATAGGTTCATGGTAAATGAGTTGGTGTTGATCTATCTAGGGGGTTGGTACCTCCTTACAAGTTGGTACTTGCTAAAGGACTAGTTGAGTTGGTGCTTGACTAGAGAAGGGGTTGGTACTCCTTGGAGGGTTGATGCCTCACTAAATATTAATTAATTTCTTATACGACTATAGTACAAGATATTTATTAGTGGTTTTTTTACCCCATGAGGGTTTATCACATATCTCCTATGTTCTTATGTTATTTTCTTTCATAGATGCTTGGTTATGCATTGGTTAATGTATGAATGTGAATAAATGCTTCATGGATGTTAAGTGAAATTGAAGGATTGTTTTAAGGTAAATGATTCACCCCTCCTCTTAGTAGATGTACTTGAAACATTTGGTATTATATCTTGTCCTTTGAAGGAGGCCTAATAACCTAAAGGAAATCCTTAGCAAGAGAAGATGGCTAGTCAAACACAAGGTGGTATTTCTACAAGCAAGGATCCATTGTTTAATGGATCTAATTATGATTTTTGGAGTGTCAGGATGAGGACATATTTGATGTATCAAGGTCATGATGTTTGATAATTAGTCTTGGATGGATATACTGCACCCCCCATTCCTCCTATAAATGTAGTAGGTAAGAAGGCTAGTGACAATAATTCAAAAACAATGAATGGTATTATGTGTGGCCTATCAAAGGCATAACTAGTGAAGGTGTTGCACTATATGTATACTAAATAAATGTGGGAAAATTTGAAGACCATCCATGATGGAGACTCCAAGGTTAGGTTGGCTATGTTACAAACCCATATAAGACATTTTGAAAGCCTAAGAATGAATGAAGATGATACCATTTCATCTTACTTGTTGAGGGTTGATGAAGTGGTCAACATCATAAGAGGCTTAGGAAAAGAATTGAAAGAATATGATATTGTTCAAAAGGTTTAATATCTCTAACTCCTAAATTTTATTCTAAAGTATCTACTACTGAAGAGATACAAGATCTAGAAAAGCTAAAGATGGATTGACTTCATTTCACCCTAATAGCTTATGAGATGAGGACAAGTGATGGAAGACCTGGAAAGAAGGAAGTTACTTTCAAGGGAGAAAATAGGTCAAAAGAGAATAAGTCACAAGGTAATAAATTCAAATACAATGATGAATCTAATATTGATGATGATGAGTTGATAGTTATGTTTGCAAGAAAATTGAAAACTAGTTTAGGTAAATACAAGGGTAATCTACCCTATAAATGTTTTAATTGTGGAGAGATTGGACACTTTGCTAACAAGTGCCCTCATAAGAATAATGAAAAATATAATGAAGAGCATGATGATGATAAAAATTCCTATAGTTGTGATAAGAAAAAGAAAACCTTTAGAAGGTATAATGACAATAAGAATATTTTAAATAACAAGAGAAGTTTTTACACCAAGGAAGATTTTAACTCATCTAATGTGATTGAGAGAAGTGATTCTAAGAGTGACCATGAATATGATGATCCTAATTTCAATGAATTACTCTTCATGGTTGAGGAAGTAAGATGTTCAAATCAAGAAGAGTCCATATGGATTGGAGGTGCTATTGGTGATTTAGTTGAATAAGAAGATAAGGGGGACTTTGAGACTGAGTTGATGAATACTCTAGAAGAGTTGAAGATGGTGAAGAATAAAAATAGGGTGATGAGGTCTCTTATCAAAGAATATGAGGGTAAAATCAACTTTTTTGAAGATAGACTAAGCATTAACTCTAAGGAATAAGAGGAAATAGTCAAATAGGTGGAGACTCAACTTGAGATTGTGACTACAAGCTTAAAGGCCAAAGAAGAAGAATGTGAAAGGTAATTGACTGAAGTGGTTTCCTTGAGAGCTGAGATGGATCATGCATCAAGTAAGGTTAAGTATTTTTTGAAGTTTGAAAAGAGTAACAATGATATAGATAACATCATGAGTAGTCAAAAGATTGCTAATGACAAAATAGGTCTTGGTTTCAATGAAGACTAAAAGGAGAACACTAATGAGATTAATAAGGTCAATGGTCAATCAAAAAATGATGGTGTTGGTAGAATAAATACTAATCCTATTAGGTATCCTAATGGTATAAGGTATGCTAATCCTTTCAATGGATATTTTTATTTATGTAACCGATTTGGTCATAGAGCAAGGATTTATAGAAGGCCATCCAAGAATGAATATGATTAGAATTATGAGGAAAGTCATCAATCAAGAGGCATAGTTCTTGGTGTGTTTCCATCAAGAGGAATATTTTGTTTCAATTGTCAAAAGGTTGGTTATATTCCAAAGTTATATAAACATGGATTCTCTAGTCAAAACAAGAATGTTGAGGCCCTTAGAGTACAAGAAAGAAGACAAGACAATGAATGGAAACCAAAGGTAGATAATGTTGATGACCAATCTATAAGTCTAAGAGGACTATTTTACATGGTGAAATATAGTCTAGATGTAAAAGAGTGCCAAGAATTCTCTCTATTAGCTCAAATTATGTATGAAGGAGTTAAGATAAATAGACCAAATTAGAATGTTTTTCAAATGGAGATTAAAGAGGTTAAGCCAAAAGGGCTATTCAAACCTAATGAGGATATTAAAGGAAGTTTAGTATAGTAAGGACATGGAGAATTGGGAATCTCCTAATTTTATGCTATTTTAGTACCCTAAGAGAAGAGGTGAATCTATTAGGCTTCATGGGGGTACTTAGTCAGTAAGCATAAGCATGAAGGATGCTTAGTCTTAGGGAGAGATTTAGGTTATTTATTGACATTCAGATCCAAGGTTCTATCAAGAGTTTGATAAAGGTGTGATCATAAGAGATGGGTCATAAAAAGTTTGTATGATGACTGGATCAAACCAATTCATAGTCATTATAAGTGTCTGAATATCCCATGGAGACAAGGGGAGCCAATCATGCTCCAAGAGTAGTTATGTGAGCCTAAACTATGTTGATTTTTTCTTAAAGAGAGATAATGGGTTTGTATAGAGAGGAAAGGTATGTTGTTCCAAGTCCAAGGATCAAATATTTTCCAAGAAAATGAACCTTTGTCATTAATGTCAAAGGGGGATAAAGTTCCAGTTTGAAGAAGATCTAGCTTGGGGAGATGTGAATGATCAAATTTTTTTAAGTATTTACCATCAATGAAAAAGGGGGATATTGTTGAGGTATGTTTATATTATTGGTATCAAGGAATTAAAGTTTTCATTAATGTCAAAGTTAAGATGGATGTCATTAATGTCAAGGTCAAGAGTTGAGGCCACACATGGTATAGTGGTATGAGACAAAGAAGTCTTATGGCAAGAGAAAATTTGAAGGGAACCTATTGTTTCCCTATTGAGAGATAATTTGAAGGAAACCTGGTAATTATTATGAGGTTTATGGCATGTCAAGGTTAATATCATGATGTAAGGTAAGCTATTATTGAGTATTAGGTGTCTTGAGAAGCCTAATCTAGTCCTATGAGGTGTATGCATAAAGTATAGTGAAGATTGGTTATTGTGTCAGTACAAGAATGAGAGAGTGTATAAAGTAGTGTAAACATGTGAAAGAGGCAAAGAAGGTTTCAAAATTATTTCAAGGTCAGTTTTTAATCTTAGTCCTTGCATTAAGAGACTTGGTGAGAAGACATAGGCCTAGTAACATGATGAGATAAGCAATATGAGATTTATGTGAATAAGGTTGGTAGTGTGTGAGCATGGTATGAGGTTGTATGACATAGGGATGACATTTTGTGAATAATATAAGGGGTTTCAAGGTGTGATTAAGCTCTAAGTATGACTGGTAATTCAAGGCCTAGTGTGTAAAGAAAATTAGTGTGACCTAATGGGGGGTCCAGTTCATTTCCTAAGGTGTCAAATCTCATAAGAGAATTTTTAGAGTGTTATAGGTTGTTTCAAGTTTTTTGACATAGTTTGAGGTTAAATACTAAAGGATAAATCATGTAAATTGGTGTTAAGGTCTTCTATGTGTACATAATGGGGTGTTGTAGACATGAGAAGGATTTTTTTATGCTTGTTGGCATGTGAAAACTTTGCATGAGATCTTAATAAATTAATGGAATTTGGGGAAGGGTCTTATATTTAATTTCCTGGCATTAGTTTTGGAGTTGAGGGGAAATCCATTATGAATGATTGTTAATAAGGGAAAGCTGTCAAAACCCTCCTAAAACCCTCATAATGACCAAATAACAAAGATATTGTTGGAAATATCCCAAAATGGATTGGATGACCTATTTTGATGTTTTTAACATATAGAGGACTCATTAAAGTTTCTCTAGGTGGCATTGGATTGTCAAAAGAATGAGTGGAAGCGATAAGAAATCCCTTGTTTCTCAATTTTTTGATGTTATAGGTAGGGTTGACCAGGTCAAAGCATGAAAATGGTTGGAGGATGATGTGTGAGACTTTTAGTTTATACCCATGTAAGTTTCTGATTAGGTTGACCACTAAAAATTTGCTAAATTTATCATGGAAGTTAACCTATCACTAAACATACCTAATGAGGAAGACAATGAGAAAACTAGTAGAAGTGAGAATGAGAGTTGGGATTGGTTGCAATGGATTAGTGATGCAAGGGCATACTATAAGGACCCAAAATTTGACTCAATTTTTTATTAATTTATTTTATTAAGTGTCTGATAGGTACTAGAGGTCTTAAATAGTCCTAATGTGGAGTCTAGATAGTCACAAGATGCATGAAATTTGAATTTTGGCTTTTCCCACCAAAAACTCTTTTTTAAATTTTGAATCTTGTTAAGCCTTTTAAGGACTTTAGGTATAATTTTGAAGGTGGAAAGATGATAATAAATATGTATAAGGGTTTTGACACTATAGGAGGTCCAATTTTTTTTCATTAATCTATGGTCATGGTTCTAAATATGTCATATTGTGCAAAATCAAGATATAATGCAATTTAGCAAGAGACCTCTATGAAGGGAAAGATTCAAGAATTAGTTATGAATCATTATAGGAGGTATAATAGTGAGTTTTTAGTATTTTTAACCTTGTATTGCATTTGAAGAAGATAATAATATGATGAATGAAATGAGATGTGAATTAAAACTTGTTGAAAAGAGAACCTTGTTGTAGATTGAAGAAAACACAGGCTCTATTCCTATGTGATGTTTTGTATTTGTAGACTATGCAATCATTTTTTGATGAATGAATGAATTTGGTATTTTAAAAAAAAAGTGTTTTAAGGATAATTTTTTTTTGAATATTTTCTCCAAGAAAAAAGAAAATGAGACCTTGTTTAGAGAATGCAGACACATACCCCTGTTCTATGTTGTTTGATTTACCAAATGACTATGTGTTTCAATGTAATGCAAAAAGTGGTATTTAAAATTAATTCAAAACATATATGAGGATTTTTGGATGTAATTTTTGACTACATTCTCCAAGAAATGTTAAAATGACTCATTAGTGTTAAGGAACTTGCATGAACAAACTTTATTTCTTGTAGGTTGTAATCTTAGACAGACTGTATATTTGGTATTGTGAATGAAAGGGGAATTAAATAAACTTGAAAATGTCTTAGAAAATTTTGGTAAGTATATAGTGACATTTTAAAATTTTTAGTGTGATTTTTAGTCTTTGGAACATTGCATTTTATTGTCTATAGTCTTACAGATGTGTAGTTACTTTATAAAACCTACACAGTCATAGGAATTTTGAGTTGGAAAACATAAATAAAAGATAGTTCAGAGCCTAATAATGATTGGTAAAGGTGTATAGGGTCCAAAAAGAGATACTTAAACATAAATAAAATAGTTTTAAATGTTCAAAAAGTATTTATTTTTAGCCTCAGGTTTGTGCAGGGTTACATAAGCCCTAAATTAGGTTTTCTTCCATATGTTTTGTTCTAACCATAAAAAAAAGCCAAAATTTTGTAATATGATCATATTTCATGTGTATTAATGAAATAACAAGGTTTTAAGTTTGATTTAATAGTCTGGTATAGACTTTGAAGGTTTGTGGAGTATTTGGGATAGAAAAAGGCATAATTGAGTAGGCCTAAAGAAGGAAAGTGGGTCTAGAAGAGGAATTAGAACCTCAAATTTGACACACAAGTGTGTTAGAATAAGGGGAAGAAAAATATATATTTTGAAACTCATAATAATTTGTACTTTTTCATACATTTCATTATACAATCAAAAAGGGCTAATAGGAAGGTGTGACAAGCCTAAAGAGATTGGTGAAGAAATCAAAGTTGACACTAAATCTAAGGCACCTATGATCATTTTTGGTATCAAAGTAGGTTGGTTAGAGGATAGGTTGATGATAATATGGAAGATAGGAGACTAAGACAATCTACTTTAGCTCAGAGAATGTAACAAACCATGACCAATATGGTCATAGAGATGAGAAATATGCAGGCAAGAATGGAAGCCATGGAGATAGCCTAAAGGAGGAAGGTTATTGCTGAAGGTGATAGAGAAAAAGAAGAATAATCTCAAAGAGTAGAAGAGGAAGAAGAAAGAGAAGATAGAAAGGAAGAAATATTGATTGAAGCCATGATGAAAATGGGATCCAAACCTAAGTTGGATGTGCCAATGTATGAAGTAATCTCAATATGGATGAATTAGTAGATTGGATTACAGCCATGGACAAATATTTTGAGTATGAAGAGGTGGATGACACCAAGAAAGTAAAATTTTTAGTGACAAGATTGAAAGGAATGTTTTTTTGTGGTGGGATGGAATCCAAGAAGAGAGAAGAAAAAGAGATAAGGCAAAGATCTAGTCATGGGATAGGATGGTGATGAAAATGAAGGAAAAGTTCATGACCAAGGAATATCACACTCACTTGATCAGGAAATTGAAAAATCTCAGACCAAATGAGGATGCAATGAAAGATTATACAAAATAATTTCATAGGCTGACTATTAGAATAGGCCACTTGGAAGAGGATGATGAAAATGTAGTAAGGTACCTAAATGGCCTTAATTTTCTATTCAAGATGAGATCAATATTCTAACTTTGAAAATAGTAGAAGAGGCTTATCAAGTAGCCTTAAGATTTAAGGAAAATTTAACAAGAAGGAACACACATCATATAAAAGGAAGAGGAAAACAAATGAGAAGAAGAGGAGAGTATGAAAGCAAAAATGCATATCAGACCTATGAGGAAGGTGAAAGTAGTTCACAAAGGCATGAGACATAACCAAGAGGTGGTTTTAGGGGTAGAATGTAATACTATAGAGGTGGAGATGTATATAGAGGAATAGGGACTAGTGGATTCATTGATAAGTGATTCAAATTCAACAAGTATGCAGGTCATAAATATTGGGATTGTTCAAAGGAGAAATAAGAAAGAACTCTTAGAAGTGATAGCATAAATCAGGTCATGCAGCCTACAGAGGAAGAAAGTGTTAGATATACTTCAAACCTAGAACCTGAATAAGGAAAGTCACTCTTGATGAGGAGGACATTTTTTAAGCCACCAAAGGAGAAGGAACTTGCTCAATGAAAGACAATCTTCAGAACAACATGTAAGTCCCATGGTAAATGTTTTAAGATGATCATAGATTTAGGGAGTACAAATAATTTAGTCTCTAATGAAATGGTAAGTAAGCTTGGCCTCAAAAGATTACCAAACCCTACACTTAAAAATTTTCATAGATTCAAAAGGGTCCTCATGTGATTTTCAATGAACAATTCTTGGTGGAGTTTCAAATTGGTACTTATAAAGACCAAGTCATGTGTGATATCATCCCAATGGATGTTTGTCATGCACTTCTAGGAAGACCTTAACAGTTTGACAGGTTAACTAGTCATGATGGGGTAAGAAACACTTATTAATTTTAACATAAGGGAAATAAGCATACATTATTTCCTTTGAAGAAGGATGATCAGATTATTGGTGTCTACTCTAAAGTATTGATTTCAGGTCACAAGGAGTTTGTACAGTAGGCTAAAGACACAGAGATGAATGAACAACCTAAGGTGACCATGGTAGTTAAAGGTGAGATGGATGTACCTTTTTCAAATAATTTTTTTTTAAGTGAGTATTTGAATAAGTTGCTGACAAGTTTCTCCTAAAATTTGAAAATGATTTAAAGTTGTGATTTCATAGAAGGAATTGTAGACAAACTCAAATGCTTGAAAGAGAGTCTTGAACAAAAAATGAATGTCAATGAGTTGGGTAATATGTAGCAGGCCCATGAGAGACAAGTAAGTGAATTATAAGATAACCATGTAAGAGTGAAAAATAAAGGAAATGAGATGTTTAAAGTGAACACACAATACTTGCATATGAATAAAATAGAGAGCAGTTATAGTGGATATGTACAATAGGAAACCAAGAGTTTACATAAACACGTGGCATGCAAGGACCGCAAAAATGTTGTATATGAGGTGAAGTGGATAAAATAAGAATAATTGATGAAATAATAAGGATAAATACTTGAATTATGAGTTGAAAATAAAAATAAATAAAAGGTGGATAAGTTTTTAGGGGTAGAAGAATGGTATACACCTAGTAGGCAATCATAAGATAACAACAAATATGTTTTTCTTAACAACTTTGTTTTATGTGTAGGTATATCATTCAAGAAGATGAACCAAAGAAGGCCTAATTTTGGATCCTAATAGAATTTTCACATTTATGAGATTCAAGTAGAATTAGATACCTTCTAAAAGGAGGTTCATTGCAATTAGACAGGAGCATACACTATGTGCATCAACAAACACCTACGACAAACATTTTTCAGCTTGGTAGTATGATGAAGGGGCATCCTATAAGGACCCAAAATTTGACTCATTTTTGTCTTAAGGTAGTCTATTAATTTTATTATAGGTACTATAAGTCTTAATTAGTCCTATTGTGGAATCTAGAAAGTCACAAGATACATGAAATTTGAATTTTGGCTTTTCTCGCCAAAAACTCTTTTTGAAAATTTGAATTTTGGTATAATTGTGAAGGTGTAAAGATGTTAATAAAAATTTATAAGGGTTTTTAAACTATAATAGGTCCAAAAAATGTTCATTAATCTATGGTCATGGTTATAGATATGTCATATTGTATAAAATCAAGTTATAATGCAATTTAACAAAAGACCTCTACGAAGGGAAAGATTTAAGAATTAGTTATGCATCATTATAGGAGGTATAAGAGTTAGTTTTTAGTAGTTTTAACATGGTATTAAATTATAATAATATAGGAAAATTATGAATGAAATGAGAGGAGAATTAAAACTTGTTAAAAAGAGAACCCTGCTATAGATTAAAGAAAACATAGACCCTGTTTCTGTGTAATTTTTTGTATTTGTAGATTGTATAATCATTGTTTAATGAATGAAGGCATTTTTTAGTTGTTTAAAACATTTTTTAAGGATAAATAATGTTTATTTTATGAATATTTTCTCTAATAAATAAGAAAAGGATACCTTGTTTAGAGAATGCAGACACAAACCCCTATTCTGTGTTGCTTGATTTGCCAAAAGACTCTGTGTTTCAATGTCATGAAAAAAGTGGTACTTAAAATTAATTAAAAACATATTTGAGTATTTTTGGAGATAATTTTAGACTACATGCTGCAATAAATTTCAAAAGGACTCACTGGTGTTAAGGAACTTGCATGGACAAACTCTATTTCCTATAGGGTGCAATCTTAGACAGTATGTATGTTTGGTATTGTGAGTGAAAGGGGAATTAAATCAAATTGAAAAAATATTAGACCATTATATTAAGTATATATATAAATTTTTAAATTTTTATTTTGATTATTAGTCTTTGAAAAATTGTATTTTATTGTCTACAGTCTTACAAACCTATAGTTGTTTTAAAAAACCTACATAGTCATAGGAATTTTGAGTTGGAAAACATAAATTGAAGATTGTTCAAAGCCTGATGATGAATGTTAAATGTTTATAGGGTCTAAATGTAGTTTATTAATCTTTTATAGTTCCATAAAATATTTTTAAATTTTCATAGAGTATTTGTTCGTAGCCTCATGTCTGTGTAGGGTTACATAAGCCCTAAATTAGGGTTTTTTTCCATATATTTTGTTCCAACCATCATAAAAATCCAAAAATTTGTAATATTATTAGATTTAATGTTATATAATGTAATAAAAAGGTTTTATGTTGGTACAAATAGTATAGTATGGAATTTGAATGTCTATGGAGTATTTGGGCTAGAAAAAGGCCTAATTGAGTAGGCCTAAAGAAGGAAAGTAGGTCTAGAATAGGAATTAGCCCCTCAAATTTTACACACAAGTGTGTTATAATAAGGGGAAGAATAATATATATTTTTAAACTCATAAAAACCTATAATTTTTTTGTACAAGTCATTATACAATCAATAAGGGCTAATAGGAAGGTGTGATAAGCCTAGAGATATTGGTGAAGAAATCAAAGTTGACACTAAATCCAAGGCACCTATGAATCAATTACAGATGGATCCAAATGAATGGGGTCATTTTTAAATACCTATATCACCTTTAAAAATTTAATATAAGTTTTTGTGATGCACATAAATAAGCAAAAAGTTGTTCTCAAAGTGAGTTGTCTAACACAATGAGGTCTGTGTAAGGTGAAGACATGAGATTAGTTTGTAAGACCAATATTGATATTGAAAATTGTAATATATATATATATATATATATATATATATATATATATATATATATATATATATATATATATATATATATATATATATAAGGATTATTAAGTATCATATAAACCCATTATAAGATTCATATAGTGTTCCCACAAGTGTTCTAAGACTTAGTTTTCATGACTGTGTTTTTGGAGCTATAGGTAGTTTTTTGTGTATGAGTGAGAATGATGTTCCTAAGATTTTAGGAATATAATGCACATGAATTTTTTATATAGGTATTATATTTTAATTTTAACACATTTTTATGCATGATAAACTCCTATTAATGTATGAAACATCAAAGGCTTTTGATTGGGTTCTTAAGGTCTGTGTGCAGTTTTGAGTGAGCATATGAAGATGATCAGTTTGAGGTATTTTGACATATATCAGGAAATATAATGGATTTTATTTTTAAATTAGGTAATGGAGGTTGTATAAAATATATTTTTTAATTATTTTATGTGACAAAGTTGAGTGTATGTTCCAAGTTTGCAAGATAGACTTTCTGGCAGTGAGAAGGCCTAATTACGAGTAGACCTAATTGGGTGGAATAAGGAGTGAAATGATATAAATGGTGTTAGGTACCTAAGGTGAGATTATAATGTGTATAATTTAAGTGTTTATGAAGTTTTTAATCTTTTTTTTGAGGCTCAAAGTTTTCTAAGGAATCCAAAGTGAAATGTGTGCTTTGAGAAGGCCTAATTACATTAGGTCTCTATCAGGCCTAATGATGGTTTTAACCCTTAAGCGTAATGACCAAACTACGTAGTGTTTATTTTGTTGACACAGTGGATTACACCCAGGGTGAGGAGCTTGAGCTCCTGCCTTCCACACACAACAATGGAAACTCCCCTTTCACCTGTGGGATCGATGAAGCTGGAGGGGAGAGTCTCTAGGTAAGGGCTAGCTCCCTCTGATGCATTTGATTTGTTCTAGTAAGTGCTAATATATATATATATATATATATATATATATATATATATATATATATATATATATATATATATATATATATATATATATATATATAATGGTGGGGGATGAAAAGGGACAAATATTATAGGAAAACAAACTACTCTAAAGGAGGTGATGCACCAAAATGATCTGACCTTCTCACACTCACACTTAAAATCAGAAAAACACACATACACTTCAAACTGGCATAAGGACCAGGCTATAAGAAACTTGGCAGGGAGGCTTTGATGGAAAATGCAAAAAGTAGAGATTCACCAAAGGTGCTGTGAAAGGCACACTGTATAGTAATTTCCTCTATTTCTACACTTCCAAATATAGCTCTCCTTGTCAGCTACAGAAATGGCACCTTATTGACACCAGGTATGTTGGTGTTGAACCTGTGGAAGCATCAAGAAGAAATGACTAAACACAAACTAACACTCAAATATACATAGAGATATCTAACCAAGACAAAGGTAAAAAATGTGTTTATTGATTCAAGTGAAAATTTACCAGGGCTATGCCTTACAAATGTGGAAGATAATTTCTCCAAAGACAAGTCTCCAATTTATAGGGGAAGTAAAGGGGCCTTTTGGCACCCTTTTCACAAGTGACCCATGGTAGGCATTGTGTCAACCACTAAAATAACTTCTTGAATTGACACCTTCTTGTGTCACTTGGATTGCTTCATCTATTTCTGCGTGATCACCATTTCACTATCAGGATTTGAATTTATGAGCCATGCCATTTTCCTACTCTACAGTGCATATTGAAGAAAACCAATTGTGTCGACCACTATTGTGCCTCTTTGATGACCGCATGGTAGGCACTGTATCAACCACTAAAATAACTTCTTGACACCTTCTTGCGTCACTTAAATTTCTTCATCTACTTCTACATGATGGCCATTTTGCTATCAAGATTTGAATTTATTAGCCACACCATCTGCCTGCTCTTTGTTCTCTGGGATATTTGTCCTTTTTTGCTCCTTCAGCCCTTAAGGGTGATCTTTTGGTAGGTTGCTGCATTCTTTGGACTCATTCCATGGTTGGCGCTTAGGCATTTAAAAACCAACAACTTTTCCATAGCTTTAAATTTGACATCCTCAGGCCCATCACCCCTGGACGCTCCTTCAGGTCCCTACCTTGCCCCTTTCACTAAGAGTGCATCTACCTTTGACATATGTCCTAATCCATTGCTTGAGCACCTAGAAAACACTTTTAAATGCAGACATTGACATGTGGTGGCTTTTGTCGAGCTGATAATGGGATGTGGTAGCGTCTGCTTATATTAGAAGGCCTTTTAGGAGTCAGGCAAAAATTGACATGTGGTTGCTTTCACAGATCCTTTAGCTACCTTAGATAAAATTTTGGGACCTTTTCTAGTTCTTAGCAGATGCTGACACTTGGCACACTCTGCATAGCTCCTAACAACTCATTTAGGCCCACCACAGTCTTCTTTGAAGCCAACAGGAGAAACCCACAGATGTTGCCACCTGTCAGCTTCCACTGAGCCCTGTAGGGGACACGTGGAACATTTCACTACTCCTAAAAAAGCATGTTGAAGTCCTCTGCAGTTGCCACTTGGTGCTTTTCACGCTCTGGCTTCCTTGGTGTAAATTTGACACTTTTCAGGATACCACCATCCTTGGCAAAGTTCATCAGGCCTTTTTCCCATGGCTTTTCTGCTTTGGGGCCTTTGGTTGCCCTCCGCAAGGGCTTTTGGATCTTGAACTACCCTCCAACTATAGGGTACACCCTTGAACCAAGCCATTGAACCAACCAGTTGAACCAAAATTTGGTTCAATGGTTCAATGGTTCAAGACTGCGTGGCGAGCCGATTGAACTATTTGCTTTAAACTGAATGCCACTTGAACTAAAACAGTTGAACCAAGCCATTGAACCAATTGGTTAAACCAAAATGGTTCAATGCTACACGTTGAGCCCCTCTGAGCTATTCATTGAATCTCCTTGTTGAACCATTCACTTGAACTAATCCATTGAACCAGTCTATTGAACTTTGTCGATTGAACTCTGTGTTGAACCAAAGCATTAAACCAATTGGTTGAACCAAAATGGTTTAATGCTACACGCCAAGTCAAGTCCTTGAACTAAACGCTGAACTTAGCTAATTGAACCAAAGTCGAATAATTGCTGATTGAACCAAAGCTTGAAATGAAGCGATGGTTTAATGGTTTGAAGATACCGACCTTTGTGAATTTCTTCAGACGAAAATTCGAAGAAGCTTTGTAAAATCTTGCCCTCTTTGTCTGGTTCTTTAACTACCAAAAGAAAACCTATAGAGTCCATAGAAATGGACCTACAGAGTCTATAAAAATCACCAGATTCATTCAAAATGAAAAATGAATTGGCCTAGAATAGCAGGGCAAAAAGGGGACTGATTTTTGGCATGTTGGGCAAAAAATGGTCAACAAATTGGCAACTCCTAGGGGAAGCATGCCTGCTATGCTTAGAAGCTAGTTGCCTTAAAAATCCATTGGACATAGGGTCAGATTTTATCTTGAAGATCAGCAGTAGCTTTGATAAATTCTAGAATCAATCACGAAGATTCACCTCAAAGGGAAAATGAAAACACACACAAAGCTAAGAAAACTACTTGTGCGAACAACACTTAGGGAAAAATAGGGAAAGAAAACTAAAAACAACCTACTATATATAGCTAACTAGGTATTTTTGATTCCCTCCTAGATCAAAGGGAAAGCTTCTAACATCTCCTTCATCTGACTCACCCAGTATCGATAATGGATCCCACAAGGAAATATTTAAGTGCAGCTTCTTCACCTGGTTCACCGTGTTGATATGAGGATTGCTCCCATCCATATTTTCTTTGGGGTCACTTGTAGCCTTCTAAGGCATAGGCCAAGGAGATGAATGTACACTTGGTAGCTTTAAATTTGGGAATTTCTAGTTCACCTGTGGTGGAAGAGATGGTGTGGATGTTTGAACAACTACTTGAGTTTCTTCCATAGCTCTCCCTTTGGATCTTGTGTTGGCTACAACATAGTCAGCCTGATTGTCTGCAACACCCATATAATTGATTACATAGAACTCACCTTCCAGGTGGTTCATAAGAGTAGAGTCAGGCTGACTTTGACTACTGCTTGTGCTGGGTTGCATTGGAGCCTCAAAGACCTAGGAATGACCAGCTGCCTGATTATCTAGCACATTTAGGTAACAACCCATCATCTCATTTGTATAAATGACTTGCTTCTAACCATATCCCATGGTTGAACAACTTGGTTTTTCATGCACTAGATTGTTCTGAACAGGCACCATGATCTTAGATGATGAAAGGGGGCCTATGTTGTAGCCTTGGAAAGGTCTAGTCTGAGTAAGCTGACCCTGTCCTTGATTGTACTTTTGGAAAGGGGGTCTTGGAACTTGACCATACTGCTAGTATCCTTTTTTTGGTTTGTTGCTTTGAGCTTGCTGCCTTTTAAGATCTACAAGTTCATTCAACATACTCTGCAACAGACTCTTAACTTCATGAAGCTCATTGGATGGAGCAGCAAATGGTTTCTCTATGCTAGGCAGAGGAGCTAATGTGGGAGCAACACCCTGAATTAGAGGTAGCATTTCTAGGAAAAGTGGCATATAGGGCCTAAGGGATATTTTCCCAGCCTGTACTAAGCAATTTTCAACTACTATGGCTATGTCATAGGCAGCAGGCAACACATGCCCTCCCATAGATTGTATCATAACAATAATATCACCGTTTAATGCTCTTAAATAATATAGGAAAACATAACTAGCTGTCAGTCTTACTAGAACAGGGATTCTATCCGATGTCTTTTGAAACTACATGTTGAAATCCTACATATATTCATGTGGGGCTCTCTTCATGGTCGTCAGCTACTTAGCAAGTGAGAGGTGGTTGCTCTTTTCTCCAAAATGTTTTGTCAATTGAGTACCTAATTCATTCTAGGAATGGATTGAATTTGCAGGCAAAGTACCGTACCAGTCAAGAGCTTTGCCCTTGAAAGACAATGCTAGTAATTTGATTGCAATATTCTCCTCAGTGACACTATGAATATTGTAGAGGTTAGTAATATTTTTGATGTGTTCAATAGCTGTAACGGGCCCTTCTCCATTAAAGGGAGGCACACTTTTGAGGACCACTCCTAGAATTGAGTCATAACACTGGAGGTTCAAGGGACTTTGACCACAAAAGGTCACAAAGGGTAATGCCATAACTATAAGGGGATTCAAATGGGGTACTTATCTTGTGAAGGAAGTACCTATAGCTAGAATAGGAAGATGACTCACTAAATAAGGATGAGTCCCTTTGAACCTCAGTCACTTTGCTGAGTTGAGAGGTAACTCAATGAATTCAAAAGGGACACCCTTATTAGTGGATCATGTGGTGAATTTAGGCATAGGAAGTTAAAATTGGTCTTTGATTGGAAAAGTGAAACTCTTACCAGTGGAGTTGCTAGATGCTAAAAAATATTTGATTTGTTTTAACAGGACCAGCATCGATCCTGAAACCTTACTGAGTGTAAGACTAGGTCCCATCGGGCATGCCAAAAACTGTTGATGCAGTGGATTGCACCTGGGGCAAGGAGGTTGAGCTCCTGCCTTCCACACACAATAATGGAAACTCCCCTCTCACCTGTGGGACTGGTGAAGCTAGATGGGAGAGTCTCTAGGTAAGGGCTAGCTCCCTCTGATGCATCTTATTTGTTCTAGTAAGTGCTAATATATATATATATATATATAATGGTGGGGGATGAAAAGGGAGAAAGATTGTAGGAAAACAAACTACTCTAAAGGAGGTGATCCACCAAAATGATTTGACCTTCTCACATTCACACTTAAAATTAGACAAACACACACATACACTTCAAATTGGCAGAAGGACCAGGCTACAAGAAACTTGGCAGGGAGGCTTTGATGGAAAATGCAAAAAATAGAGATTCACCAAAGGTGCTGTGAAAGGCACACTGTATAGTAATTTCTTCTATTTCTGCACTTCCAAATATAGCTCTCCTTGTCAACTATAGAAATGGCACCTTATAGACACTACGTAAGTTGGTGTTAAACCTATGGAAGCATCAAGAAGCAATGACTAAACACAAACTAACACTCAGACATACACAAAGATATCTAACCAGGATAAAGGTAAAAAATGCATTTATTGATTCAGGTGAAAATTTACTAGGGCTACGCCTTACATATGTGGAAGATAATTTCTCCAAAGACAAGTCTCCAATTTATAGGGGAAGAAAAGGGGCCTTTTGGCACCCTTTTTACAAGTGACCCATGATAGGCACTATGTCAACCACTGAAATAACTTCTTGAATCGACACCTTCTTGCATCACTTGGATTGCTTCATCTACTTCTGTGTGATGGCCATTCTACTGTCAGGATTTGAATTTATGAGCCATGCCATTTTCCTGCTCTATAGTGCATATTAAAGAAAACCAGTCGCATCGACCACCGTTGTGCCTCTTTGATGACTGCATGGTAGGCACTGTGTCAACTACTGAAATAAATTCTTGACACCTTCCTACGTCACTTGGATTTCTTCATCTACTTCTGTGTGATGGCCATTCTGATGTTAGGATTTGAATTTATTAGCCACACCATCTGCTTTCTCTTTGTTCTCTGGGCTCTTTATCCTTTTCTACTCCTTCAGCCCTCAGGGGTGATCTTCTGGTGGGTCACTGCATTCTTTAGGCTCATTCGATGGTTGGCACTCAGGCATTTAAAAACCAATGGCTTTTCTACAGCTTTAACTTTAACATCCTTGAGCCTGTCACCCCTAGACTCTCCTTCAGCTCCCTACCTTGCCCCTTTCACTGAGAGTGCATCTACCTTTGACACGTGTCATAATCCACTACTTGGGCACCTAGAAGACACTTTGAAATGTGGACGTTGACATGTGGCAGCTTTTACCAAGCTAATAATGGGATGTGGCAGCATCTACTTACATTAGAGGGCCTTTTGAGAGTCAGGTAGAAATTGACATGTGGTCACTTCCACAGAGCCTTTAACTACCTTAGAGAAAATTTTGGGCCCTTTTTTGGTTCTTAGCAGATGCTGACACTTGGCACACTCTGCATAGCTCCTAGCAACTCATTCGGGCCCACCACAGTCTTCTTTGAAGCCAATAAGAGAAACCCACAGATGTTGCCACCTATCAGCTTCCACTAAGCCCTATAGGGGACATGTGGCACATTCCACTACTCCTAAAAAAGCATGTTGAAGTCCTCTGCAGTTTCCACTTGGTGCTTTCCGTGCTCTGGCTTCCCTGGTGTAAATTTGACACTTTTTGGGATGTCACCATCCTTGGCAAAGTTCATCAGGCCTTTTTCCTACAGCTTTTTTGCTTTGGGCACTTTGGCTTCCCTACACAAGGGATTTTAGATCTTGAACTGCCCTTTGGCTGTAGGGCACACCCTTGAACCAAGCCATTGAACCAACCCATTGAACCAAAATTTGGTTCAATGGTTCAAGACTACGCATCGAGCCGATTGGACCGTTTGATTTGAACTGAATGCCACTTGAATTGAAATAGTTGAACCAAGCCATTGAACTAATTAGTTGAACCAAAATGGTTCAATGCTATGCGCCGAGCCCCTCTAAGCTATTCGTTGGATCTCCTTGTTGAATCGTTCGCTTGAACCAATCCATTGAACCAGTCTATTAAACTTTACCAATTGAACTTTGCATTGAACTAAAGCGTTAAACCAATTGGTTGAACCAAAATGGTTCAATGTTATGTGCTAAGCCAAGTCCTTGAGCTAAACACTAAACTTAGCTGATTGAACCAAAGCTGAAGAACTACTAATTGAACCAAAGCTTAAAATGAAGTGATGGTTCAATGGTTTGAAGATGCTGACCTTGTGAATTTATTTAGATGAAAATCTGAAGAAGCTTTGTAAAATCTTTCCCTCTTTGCCTAGTTCTTCAACTGCCAAAGAAAACTTGCAGAGTCTGTATAAATCACCAGATTCATGCAAAATGAAAAATGAATTGGCCTAGAATAGTAGGGGAAGAAGGGAACTGATTTTTGGCTTGTTGGGAAAAAAATGGTCAACATGTTTCACATGTTAAAAATGTTTTTTTATATATTCAAATGGTGATAAAATTATGTAAATGTTTTTGGATTACCAATATGGGTAATAACAAGAGTCAAGTATAAAGAGGTTTAATAAGCCTAATTGACTTGTTAGAATATTGAGGACATGAGTGAATGATATAGAGTTTTGGAAATAAGGTAAAGGGTTTGAAGAATATAATATAGGTGTCATTAATATATAACTATGTTCCTACAAGTGATGAGCAAGGTCATATGACCTAATTCTACCAAGGAAAGGGCTAGTTGAGTGAAAAGGCCTAATAGGCTATTTGAGAGAGATAGAAGAGTGAGACGAGAAAAAAAGGTGGTAATATTAAATTGAGTGAGAAATAGGTGTCCAAAGGTGATAATAGGTTCAAGGTAACTAATTTGGTGCTGATTTATCTAGGGAATTGGTGCCTCCTTGCAAGTTGGTGCTTGCTAAAGGACTCGTTGAGTTGGTGCTTGACTAGGGAAGGGGTTGGTGATCCTTATGGGGTTGGTGCCTTACTAAATCTTGATTAATTTTTTATAGGAATTTATTCCAAGCTATGTATCAATGGGTTTTATCCCACATATCTCCTATGTTCTTATGTTGTTTTCTTTCATAGATGCTTGGTTGTGCATTGGTTAATGTATGTATGTGAATAAATTCTTCATAGATGTTAAGTGAAATTTAAGGATTATTTTAAGGCAACTGATTCACCCCCGCTTTTAGTATCTATAATTACAATAGTGTATACACCCAAATTTGGTACAAACTCATCTTTTATGTCATTCATTATGACTTTGTGCACATATACTATTGATAGTGTATAAGGTATATATTAGTGCATTTTACTTAAATATTCTATTTATTATGATCTATAAGTTTGTATATTAATTATTTATCTCACCATTTTGTGACAAGGGTACCTAATTTTGTTCCTTTGTCCTTCTAGATAGGACCGTCCTGTGGCCATGTCCATTTAGTGTAAACTTATCTAGAAATACTTTTTTGGAAATGATTATGAGTTGCATTTCATTTAATTATTATTTTTGTCTATTGGGTATTAACTTGCATCAAATTTTGCATTTAAATATGTCCCAAATTTAAAATCAAAACATTTTTTAATATAAGGTTCCTTTAAAGCATAAAAGATGATCCTCCTCACTTTCAAAATCTATTCAAATATTTTCATGTTTTATTTATAGGTTTGTTGAAAAAATATTCAAGGCTAAATTATCATCTGCATACTTGCATCAAGGGTAAAATATGAAAAAAAAATCAAGACTTGAATACATAGTTTCACACATACACATAAGTAGGAGAACTACATTTGAGTTTGAAACATCCTCAAATTATTGGCAATGCAATCTAGTGCTTGGTCATTCAAAGTTATTTGGCTAAATTTATTCCAACTCAATCCATTCTATAGGATCCCCCTCATCCCCCTCAATTTGATTTGTGCAAGAAACCAAGGTTTGGTCTTTGTGTTATGACCTCATACAACGGGAAACTGGAAGAATAATTGACTTTGACAAAACTTTATTAAAGGGTAAAAAATCATTTTAATTGATTAAAAATTTCCCAAGCTTATTAAATATTTCACAATAATTTTTTTTATGTATGGGACCTAACCAAATAATGAGTTCAACCCATTAACCAACTAACATTTATTATTATTCACTATACTAACAATATGAAAGGGGTATATTTTCCCCATACTAATACTAGCAACTAAACAAATATGAATGTATAGATATTTTGTTTCATATGACCCAACAAGGCCCCCTTGATCTAAAGGGGTATAAAACAAGATGATATCAGGATATGACTATGAAGTCATCAAATTTATATGTTACATCTATAAAATAGGACACTATACATCATGATCCTAATCAACTAATGCCACTTCCAAGAATCTCGTTACCTTGTAAGTTATGGCATGAATGATGAACATCCTACTCACATGCCTATCTCATTTTACCATTATGTATCATATTTTAGTGGAACACAATCAATTTTTGCTCAACTACATTGATCCACATAAGGTCTCATAAAAAATACGTCAATACAACCACCAACTAATTAAAATCCATGTAATAGCTTCCCCTATTCGGTGAGATGTGAGAAGTATGTAATTAAAAAACTAATAAAAAAAATCTGTCTACTCTTCATCAAGAATATAAATGAATTGAATAAATCCAAAACTAAACTAAAAGTAAAAAATCCAAGCCAAAACTACTACTATAGTAAAAATCTATCTTTGAGTTATTAGCACACTTAAGATGGGTGAATATATGTGTACTTAAAATCGGTTGTTAGGTCCATGAGGACTATATACCTTAGCCATATAGGATGCCTCCTGGTCAAATGAAGTGTTAGAATATCTAGAATAACTAGATTAATATGACTAATATCCAATAGAAATACCAACATAATTTTGTTCAGCCTTCTTTCTATGTCTGGGTAGTGATTTTTTAGAAAGACATACATTAGCAAGGTAACCAATACCACCACATTTATAACATCTTGGTTCTTTCTTATGTTTGTGAGAAATAGAAGATGAGGAATCACTTGAGTGACCACTATACCTATAATAATACATATGTCGATGTCTATGTTTTTAGGATTTTGAAGAATGTCATGAAGAATGCTAATGAGAATGTCTTTGAGAGTGCTTCATATAATGTCTCAAAGAATGCTTCCAAAAATTTCATTATTCATGTCCCTTTTTATCTAGGGTTTCCCTACTTTAGTGAAGTATGCATCTTTTATAGGTTGACTCTTCTTTATTTCAAACTATTACTCTACTAAATGAGTGATTCACAAATGGAATCAAGTGTTTCATTATTGAGCTTGTCACTAAGTTGTAACATTTTTATAAATTTTTTACAATTAGAACTAAGTCCATTCAAAGTGATTGAAATGAGCATATCAATATGTATTTTTCTACCTATAGTAAAATACTCTTGCTTTAGATTTTTCATTCTTGAGATGTATTTGGTTTTATATTCATCATATTTGAGTTTTTTGTTCAATAAATGCATGAGGAGAGCAATTTTTTATATGAATATTGTTTATCATATAGATATTTCAGTATTTTCCATGCTCTCCAAGTTTTAATTTTTATTGATTCAATATGAATGATAACTTGCATGCAGAACAATATGATTTTAATAACGCAAGTGCATGTTTATTATGTTTTTGAAATTGAACTAGTTTAGTCACTATTTAAAATGGGAGACTAACTCCAAAATATTATGAGTGGATCATGAATATGGATAACACCTTAGTTTTTAATGACTTATGGGAACTCATAGGAATACAATCCATATAATCAATAATAAAAAATAAAATAGGTGTAATATTGAGGTTTTGCCTTTACCCTCAAGTAAAACCTAATTGCAATGTTTTGATTCTAAGACTTGATGGTATTTACATGCAAAAGTCACAAAAATGTTGTAAAATATAACCTTTGCACCCTTATATCACCAAAATTACTCATTTTCTTTTCTTTTCTTTTATCAAAACTCTTTTCAAAATAGAATATTATAAAAATACTCTTTCTTAATCAACTAATTTGGGTCAAAAAGAAAGCTTGACCAAAAATATGCTTTGATGAGTTTTGAACCTTGGACGTCTCCTTTGCATGTGACTTTAAAAACATACATAACAATCTCCTCTACAAGTAGTTACAAGTCATGAATGTAAGATAACCATGATTTTTCATAAATAAAAAATATCGATGCATGTAAAATACACTCATTAAACATTCACTCATCTATTTACTCAAAGTGAAAACTATTGTTCAACTCCTATGTCCCCATTTCAATACAATAATTTTGAATAAAATCAAATGTTTAAGGAGACCTATGCCATATCACTTATGTATCATGCCCCAAGATGTATGTTTGCATTGGAACTACTATTGAAATTAATTTTTAATGCTTAGAATCTATATAAAAGGTTTTATAAATTTAATTTTCAATATTGTGAAGTTTTAACATAATACAACAAACAAAGGATTTATAACATCTTACAAATCAAAATTTGGAACATTTCCAGGCCATACAACTCTATTTTCAAGTGTACAACCCCTTCAACAAGGGTTTGATGTTGTATAACTTGGATTTTAGGAATAATGGCTATATAAATGTTAAATTTGGTAACTATTTGACTGTTCATAAGAATTTAAGAAAGCGTTAGACCTTAAAAACTAATTTTTGAAACTATTAGGCCTTATAAATCAAGGTTTTTAAATCTTTTACAGATTTACAATCATATAATATTAGTTTTGAAGCAATATATTAACTTTTCAAATGCATGTTTCTCTCTCCTCCACACAAGCTTGACTCGAGCCTTTACATTCACCTTGGCATGACTCTGGTACCACTATTAAGACTCATACAATGGTAAATAAGAATAATAATTAAATTTGATAAAATGTTATTAAAGGGTAAAAATTATTTCAACTAATTACAAAGTTCTCAATTTTATTAAAGCTTTCATGGGAAGTTGTTTGTGTACAAGACCTAACCAACTAACAAGTTCAACCCATTAACTAGCTAACATTTATTATTATTAATTATACTAACAACATGAAAGAGGTATATGTGCCTCATACTAACACTAACAAATAAACAAATACAAGCATATATATATTTTGGATCATACAACCCAACACTTTTCAAGTACTTCACAACATTCAAACTTTGAAAATGTGTAAACAACCATAATTTAGACATAGGTAGTGTAGTGATCAATTCCTTTCATAGTCAATAGGGACAAGTCTATAGTTAATGGACTTGAGCACATTGTGTTGATATCCACTCACAACAGTCACATCTAAGAATATCCTTTGCTTTTACCTCTAGTCTATCATTTTAATAATTCTACTTTTTTTTATCTTTCCCTATCAGCCACATGTCAGTGAATTGGGACAAATCCATAGCCACCTATTCTCTCATTTACATATGTAGTTATTTATTTGATTGAACTTAACCTGATGTTTCTCTTATTTACCTATGTTATTATTTGGGTTAGTGTAATGTGTAATTATCCCCACATTCATGAGGGTTGGGACATGTTGCCTTCCCAACCTAAGATCATGCATACTTACACAATTTTTGGGCTTGATCACCCCAACTCTCTATGTGCTATAGTAAGGAAACATAGACTATCCAATGCTTCAGCAAGGAAACATCATCTCTAATAAATTAAAGGGAAATATGAATTTCACTGACACATAAGTGTATTATAACTCTTGTTTTTTCAAAGTTTCAAATTTTTAATTTTAGATTAAAATAGTCAATCTATGGATGTTGACTATACATGATTATAGGTTTTTCTATTGAGTTACCTACATAATTGGAGCTTCATACTAAAAATAAAATATGTTGTACACATTCAGGTACATTTTATCCTTTCAATTTATTAATTCTATTACTAAAATAAAAGGGGTCATTTTTATATAATAAAATTTGGTCTTCAGTACTTGATAATGATAATTTTGACACATATTTACCATGCATGATTTGAGTAATCAAATAAGGTCCTAATCTAAAATTCTCTCACACTTGCATAATATCTTATGAATCAACCCTTTCATTCTATTTATACACACCTATATGAATCTCAATGTTTGTTTAAACCTACTAAATATCTTGCATAGACATATCCAAACTCTAATTTTAGTGTGCTTATACACAAGTCAGTTCCACCAACTACAGTCAATATTGCTAGTTAATACTAACATGATCTAGTTAGTAGTGACATATTCAAATCAAAATTAAACCCATTATTAAGGTCAACCCATTATCTTGTGTGTTGGTGGTGTGAAAAATTATTCAATTGGATCCATATATAAACAAATCAAGGTCTCATTCAAAAGGGACTTGATAATTATCTGATATACATTTATAGACTATTGCACACTAATAGAATATGTCATATTCTTACTCATTTTAAAAATTATCACTAACATTCCTCTAAAAAAATTTGTGTTGCTATCCATCATTTTTATTCTAAAACTTAAATCGAGTCATTCATTTTCTATGCTTAATAACAGAGATGAAATTTACATTAGAGAAAAAAATTATAGTTTGGAAGTGTTGGCTGGAAATTTTTTCAAGGGGAAAAATTGAGGATTTTAGTCAATAGTGTGGGGATAAAGTCCCTCTCTTATTATATGGTAGAGTTACCTTTATTGAAAAGAAATACAATACTAGAAATAAAACTATTTACAACCAAAAATGGTGTTTTGTATGGGGTTGTACTTTTAACCATAAATTACAAAAAGGTAGTAGAAGGGAAATATAAAGAGAATATATTAGAGGAAATAAAACTATACAAGATAAATAGAATAAAAATGATGATTCTAGATATCCAAACACAAAAACTTAGTAGAACAATCTGAAAAGAGAAATTTTAGTGTAGGAAACCTTTATCATGAAAATGGGATCGGAAAGACATATTTTGGACATACAAATCAAATACATACACCAAAGAGATTGAATAACCCTAGGAAAAAGGGGGAATGACTTTGAATTTTTTGTAAAAATGGGCATAAATCATGTTCTTAACTCACCAAGGTTTCATAATGATATAAATTCTTAATATAGATTCAGAAAGATTTCCACAATAAAAATTTTGTATACGTTAAATATCTAATAGTATAGCCCAACAACATTTGAAATAAAAATAATAAAAGAGATTACCATATCCATATACATTATTCAATTATAAAAATTTAGGGTACAAAGTCTACAAAAATCCTCCTTATATTCATTCTTTCACTACTTGAAAACATACTCTTTGTTTTCCATCTTTGCCAAAATCTATTTTATCGTCAAAATTCATTTTACAATGAATATAATGTGTATTTAGAGCTTATGAGGGTGTAAAAACCTCAAAACCACTTTTAGATCCACATTTTTAATAAAAATACTTTTATTTTACTTTTAATTTATCTTTTATAACTTAAAAAATATAAATATGACCCTTTTAAGTGATTACAAAAATTTCAATAGAAAAATAGATAGTTGGGAACACAAAAAGTGACTTTTTAGTGGTTATTACGAAGAAGACAAATATTTTGGTTGAGAATGAAAAATTTAAACTATTAAAATTATCTTTGACTCTTGTTTTTATGGTGATTTGAACCTATATATTCTAAACCTATGAATAATCTAGACAATACCTTCTCTTGTAAGAAACATTATATGAGGTAAACATGTAAGCCACTTGTATGATGCATTGGTAACCACTTCAATATTTTTGAAAAGTCTCAGTAGTTTAGAGTGAGATAATTGGTTGCATAATTAATACTACTTAGCTTACTCATAGCTTCTTTGTTGAATGTTTATGTTACAAGCAACTCTTCTTTCACCATTTTATGAAACTGTTCTTTCAATTCTATGGTTGTATATTTATTTGATTCATCTTGATTTAAAAATTCACAATGAATGGCCCAAATTTTGGGACATACCTCTGATTTCATTTTTTCATATCCTTTTTCATGATGTTTCAATTCTTCCAAAGCTTCATCTAGAGTGTAAATTTTATAATTCATGCATTGATCCCATAAGCATGAATAGTTATCTTCGATTTTATCAAGGATACCTTTTTATACCAATGAATTTTTATCCATGATAGCTATATATTTCATGTATATGATCAAACCATTCTATATTCTAAGTTCCTTATTGGTAGCTACAATTTCCTCTTCAAATTTCTCTTAACTAGAAATGATAAGATCATAGGTTATTTGATTCTCATCAAGAAATTTCAAGCTATCAAGAAGTATATCTTGAACCCAAGACTCCATCATTTTATAATGATTATTATACCTACTAATTTTTGCAATCATTTCCTTATCAATATCAAATTAAAATCTTGGTATTTGTATTGTGGAAGAGGTTGATGTAGGTACAATGATTAATTTCTAGCAATTTTCACCTATATTCAAAATCTATTGATGTATGATGAAAGCATATGTACTTTTTCTTGAAACTATTCTTGAGTTTGCATAAATTATTCTATAATTTGGATAAACTTAGTTGTAGTCACCTTAAAAATGTGAATATTACCTTCATGAGTGGATTCACCAAGATAAATGTTATTGAGGTAGTAATTATTATCACTTGGATTTGCACTCTTTGAGGAGATGTCTCAGCTCTCCTCATCCAAGTGGCATAATTGAAACACATATAAAATGTGGATAGCCTAAGAATGATGTGAATATATAGATAGGGATAGTTCCCTTGATGTACCACTTTTGGATCACTATTACACCTATGTTTACAAGGGAAAATGGAGAAAAAATGAAAGTAAACTATTCTAAAAGAGGTGATACACCAAATTAATTGATGACTACCAAGCAATTACATGTCACATATGAGACCAAGAGACTAACTAAGCATACACTTATCTAATCTAAATATTCTCACATTAGTATTTCATTATGAGGTTGTGATGAATGCTTAGGCTAGGAGGACTAGAAAAGAGGCATAGAATGGCACTATTTTAATATGCTAACTCACTCAACCTTGAAACTTCACAAAACACTTCACATGACCTACAAGAAGAAGATTTCAAACTACAAATAGGTGAGAGGATAGACAACAATGCTAAGGAAACAATAGTCATCACTAAGCAAGATCAATCATTCAAGTGAACCCACTATAAACAGTCATATAATAGGTAAAATAAATATGATTTATTGATCTATGGTATGCAAATGAGTAGGCTTCACCATACTAAGGTGGAAAATATTTTATTAAGGCCAAAATGGTTAGTTCTTATAGAACTTGAGAGAGAGAAGATAAGAGATAATTCCAAAGGTCATAAGGACACTTATTAAGATAATAAAATTAATTACATGTACATGATGGGGGAATTTTAAATTGATCATGCAAATTTATGAAACACAAGTGTCACCCCAAGTCATGAAACTCTTGAAATGTGGCATAAGAGTTCTCATTTTGTACAAGGAAACTACCTTCATCATTAACCCATATTTGAACATCCAAAAACTAAATAGGCATAGGTTTAATGATTGAAATGAAAGGTAATGGTTTCAGACATGCATCTCTATGCATTGGTTGTAGTCCTAGTTATCTAAATTATTCTAAAAATGAGTTATCACCATCCATAGTCAAATAAAACTCCTCTTTCACACACCTTGTAAAATTAGCTTAAAAAATGGATTCATTTTCCATAAAAATAAATATAATAGAGTGTATACACTTTTAAAGATCATCCATGGCCTTATAGGCATTAGGTAGACCTTAAAAATCCATCCACTAGAAGTTCTCACCCTTCTCACTATCATGATCACTATGCCAGTTTTGAATGGCTAAGATGAGAGCTATGGTAGGAAAACTTAGGAGTTTTTATGAAGTATGAAATATACATGGGGAGTTATATTAATTGTCTATTTTCCTCCCAAATTTTATTTCATCTCTTGAAACCTCTTAGAACTTGTATAATGTATAAAATAGTCAAGAAAAGCAATTTTGTACCCTATCCATACAAATAGATCAGAAAAAAATTGATGGTGGTAATCCCTGAAGAGTACTTTACATAATCCAATAAATTTCCATGACCTTATAGTAAATTTAGATTCATCTCTCTCCTTGTTTTCCCAATCGGGTCCTTAAACAAGGTTTGTGAGGGTTTTAGACCACTTTTGCTCTTAAGGTTCATTCATAAATATAGGACGTTAGAATTAAAAAAAATTTAAAAGAATGTTATTTCAAGGACCCATAATAATATATACAAACTCTTTGGATATCCGTGAAAATTTCCAATGATATATGAGCATTCAAAGTTGCCCTATCAAGCCCTTTTCTCCATTTACATAGGCCTAGTGTTCTTCTTGAGTCAAAAATGGCCTTATTTATGACTTGTATACATACCAAGATCTTTGATATATATATAATTCACACATATACATTTAAAAATGGATTATAATTCTTATATCATGGTTTAACTAAAAATTATCTCTCCATTTGGCTTCCAGGCCTAACCATGCCTAATAGGCCTGCTTGCAAACTTAGTCATCCAGACCATCTTGTTTCGTTACATCCTTATATGACATGTTTATAATGTTTTTATGGATGTAATACAACTTATCAAACTTAATAAAAAGGTTAATTTTCCTCCTAATCCATCCTTTTATCCTTATTTTCTAAAACTTGCCAGTTTATGCATAAAAGGAAGTACCCTCTATCTGAGACAAAATAGAGGGTAATTACCCTATTTTATTAAACAAATTTAATGTTCAATGTGATTATTAAAGTAATAAATATGATATTTACCAATTTTTATCCCTTTATCTTGTCATTTTACCCCAAAAATCCTTAAAATTCCAAGATAGACTCCTAGAAAAGTTATTGTGTGCAGGCTTTTTAGCATGTGGACTGTGTGTTGTATGTTCAAGATTATTGATTTGATTTATATACATAATGATATTTACATGATACTATCATGAATATAATTAATTTATTCCAATATTAATTTATCCCCCAATATCTCATGTACCCTTTCATACAACTTGAACTCACAAGACTATGTACAGGATTGGACTGTGTTTTGATCTAATGCATCATACTTGTAGGTGATTTAGGATGGAATATACTTGAAAAAAATACATGGAACCCATTAAAACCTTCAAATACCATATATAAATTATTTTTACTTTTTCACTCATGTTTTGACAATACCAACACTAAGAATCCTCACCCTCCATGCTCACTACCTCTCTCAGTCAAACATAGTCAACTGTGTTGGAATGAGTAAGACCTTATATATGACAATTATTTTTGGAAAATATTTTACATCACCTTTGAATATCGTAAGACACTTTGAATCATCTTATAAATATCAATGTAATTTCTTCCATACTTAGTATTTCTTATGAATGGTATAGAATCTCATAGTCAAGTGTAGGTGCACATTTTTAGAAGAAGGGACACCTATAGGTGTTTATGAGGACAAAACCTTACCTATCAACTCTAATTGATGAATTTTTGTGCATTATTATATTTATCACCTTAATATTACCATTAAAATATGGATATATGCCTTACATTGTCATTTTGGGATGTAATTTCACTTAGAGATTCAAATCATGTAGATATTACTGCCTAAAATTAGTGCATAAAAGTGCATATTGGAGCTCTTCAACAATTGACTTCCACTAATCCTTCACCCTCAAAAATTTTCATAGATATTTTACTATATGGAGGATTCAATTTTTAGTCATCAAGATTCATAAAAGTCATTGGAAACCTTGTTGTATGTCATCTACAAAATGGTGAGGTTATTTGTTTTCACATTTTGGGGATTATGTCCTAGAACTTAGTCACTTCATGTTAGAAGGTGATATTTAACATTTATTAGAAATATATCACTCAATTTAATTATTCCATGATCCTTTCAACATATTAAGACTCCAAGGAAAACTTCACAACTTGTTTCAACACTTCAATATGGCTCCTCATCTCTCTGTGATACCACTTGTAAGTGGTTATTCTGGTGTGTACTGGCAGTGAAGGGGAGTGTGGACAATGTGCATATTTTTAACCTATCATGAGTTTTAAACCTATATAAATATTCAAAAATTAACTCTTCACCCTTAAAAAGGTTTGAAACCACCACTAAGGTTCTCATTATAGAATGACATCATCATGATATACCTATGTGTGCTCTTTGAAAAGTATGTAGGCAGTATATGTGAAATGGTCCAGTTACCAAATATTATACATAAAATACTCAATTAATATCTCCTTCGTGTATATAAATGAAACATTAAGATGTTTTAGAACTTGAAACAAGATCTCACACTCCATTTCAGAATTTGGACCCTTCTGTATGCTTATGTGTATGTTCATTCGAGGCTAAATGTGTAGAGATGTATCATTGACTATCATCAGGGTCCTTTTGTGATACTTGGGGTGTTTAATATAATTATTAATATAATAATAACATGAGAAAAACCTTTCATATTCTCCATTTCTCCTCTATAATTATGATTAAAGCTAAAACATCATGACTATAACTGAGAGCAAGGAGAAAGTTTACTGTGAGTGTGACAAGATTGGGTGTTTAATCAAAGCATGGTGTTGTAAGACCAAAAATGGAATGGAGGTGGTTCTTATGGAATTAAAACATGGAAAACACCATATCCTATTAAATGAATCCCTTTCAAATAATACAACCTTATGAAGTGGTGAACTTGACTGCCATTCCACCTCGACCATCGACTTACAAACTAAACTAATTATCCCATAAGATATTTAAAAAAAATGAAACTAAGAATGACAGGAGAGAGTAAAAATCATATGAAATCAATCTTAGTAGTTGGATTGTATGAACTTATCCAAACCAAAGCAAAACTTGCAAGGTGTACATATTTTCAAGTAAACTAGATAGGCCAACTTCTTAATAATGGTTCCTAAAGGACAAGTCACCATTCTTCTAAAACTAAACATCAAATATAATTTGAGTGAGTGTAGAAGACACACCCAATATATTTTTTCTTGAAGCCTCCCCTGCTGACCATACCATTTAAAAACTTGAGAGCCATTCTTGCTTGCCAATCCTAGAAGAAGAAGAGAGAAGCAATTTTCTTCATTTATTGAGGATTTTTATCAAAATGATCACTTGAGTAAGTGCTTGGAAGACCAAGGGATGATTTTTAAGTGTCCTCAACTTTAGGAGGTTGTACAAGTCTGTACACCTCATTAAAACTCTCCTTTTTCCAAGAAAAATGCTCTTTGTTCTAAAGAACCTACAACTTTTTAATAAAAATGGTTACTTAAGAATTATTAGGACATATGGGGTGTGACATCACATTTTTAAACCTTCAAATTTCAAAAGGAGGATGTAAAAATCATTTAATGCTCTATTTTGACCCCTAAAATGACTTAAAAATACATAAATATTGAAAATGACCAAGACCAAGGCTAATGTGACATGAAATGACCTATAAAATACCCCATGAAAAAATATTAGACCCCAAAAACATCTAAAAATCAAGTTTTTACCTATAGGGATCCCAATTTGAAATATAGTGTCAAATTTGGTCAACAAATTGGTGACTCATAGGGGTAGTATGCTTGTTATACTAAAGATCAGTAGCCTTATTAGTTCATTAGGCTTAGGGATTCATATGAACTCTAAAACACAACAAGAGGAATTGATAATTGACAAAAATATTTGATCAAGACAAGACCAATTGACTAACTTAACCACACAAAACTAAGCAAACAAACTAACAAGGCACACACACATGTGCTCAAGGTACTTAGGGAAATAAAAAAATAAACCAATATGTACAACTAAAAATTAATCATACCTCCCTTTCTATGATCAAAAGGAAAGTTATTTACATCTCTTTCTTCATGAGATGAATCATAGTGCCAAGCATGTTGCTCTTTGGATTGGATACTTGATAGATCAGACCCATTTCTTAGCACTTCACTTGATATGCTCTCAAGTAGACCATATTCAAATAGGTCTCCAATGTAAATGTATTTTTCTTGGCCTTGTACACACACCTCATATTGCTGCCCACTCTTCATCTCAAGATCAACTTGCATCTTATTTGTTGGCATGATTTCAAGAGGAGTAGTTTCTTGTTCCTTGAAATATTGAGGATAATAAAAGCTTATTTTGACCTCTGAAGGCTGAGGTGAAATTTGATCTGGGTTGTCTATGACATTTTGAAAAAAGTCATCTTGCTTACCATCACTTGAAATCAGCTCTAAGGAAGTTGTAGAGCCCTTGAGAGACTCAAACCCATTACAAATGCTTAGAAACTAGTGTCACAAGTCTTCATATTCTATTTGATTGAAATCATGAAGGAGAACAACAAGAGGATATATTTCATCCTCTTCTTTAGAATCCAAAAATACTTCATCCAAGATTTCTTCTGTGACACAAGGAAGACACTCCTCATTATCAACATAATAAGAAGACTCAACATAAAGACTCACCTCTTCCTTAGCATTTAGGACCTATTAAGGGCTCTCAAGTTATATCTCAACTATCATAACCTGAATTTGCTTCTCAAGGGTTGAAAGATCTTCAATCTCCTTCTCCTTCTTGGTGATGCCAAGACTAGGCATCTTGAAATTAGGTGACTTAGCCCAATGAGGCTTCCAAGGAGTTGTATTTTCTTCAAGAAAGAGTTTTGAATTTTTATTAGCCAAATTATCCTCTTTATATTCCTATACCATAGGTCCATAAAGGATAATGGTGATGGGGTGAAGACAAGATGAACTAGTTGGTGGAGGTGTCATATAGAAATCAACATTAGATTAAGAATGAATTATAGGGGTTCCTTTTGAGAGTTTTTGAGGAAGGAGAGGCAGAACTTGGGCTAAAATAGTTTGGTTTTCTTCCTTCCATTTGATAATCACTTCATTGTAATATGATTGAGCTTGTGCACTCTCTTGAATAAGGTTAGATGGGGTGTATTTAGGCATAGGATCCTCTTTTGTCTCTAAACCTTCCATCACACCTTAACTTAACAATTTCATTCTTGACTCTAACTCTTCAATTTTATTGGCTAGGTTCTCTTGGAAAAGTATTTCTTGAATATGATAAGAATATTCACGAGGATAAGGAGTACAAGAGGGCTGATATGAAAAATAAGAGGCATCTTGAGGAAGTGTGGGAGGGACTTGTATAGTTTCAAGCTCTTTCTCAACTTCACACTCTTTATCAAGGATTTTATCCATTTTCTTTCCCCATGATTCCAATACCTTATTATAGCTTAGGATTTTAGGATTAGGAGTCTCTTCTTGAGGTGGTGATAATTTGAGGAGTGGATGAAGTGTTCAAGAAACTTGAGATCTCCTTAGGCTTGGATTCTCTACCTTATCTCCAACTTGGAATCTCATATCTAGAGGTCTCTTCTTAAGGTGGGGATGTAATGGGAGAGGGAAATGAGATCTTATATTCCACTTCATTTGATAATGAGATGGACTAATTCATCAAATTATTAGATAACTCAATCTACCTATCAAGGTTTGCTTCAAAAACTAAGCTTGTCTTTCCAACTCTCTCTTCCAGCTGATTGAGAAAAAGATGACTTTGATAAGCTTGATTGGGATCATGAGTAAGGTTCAATTAGAAATTTTAGCAATCTTGGGGAGGTGGATATGAGGGCTGATATCTTTGGTGAGGCTATTACCCATGAATTCTTATCTTATCTTCTAAGGATGAAACTAGGCCACTCACATCTACCATCTCACCTGTAAGCCTTTACCAATTTACTCTCTCAATAGGTGCCCACTCTATTTTAACCATCTATCAAGCATTTATCACATTATGAATGAGATGACTAGGATTATCTAGACCATGTCCCTTTTGTTTCTCAAGATCTATCATGTACCTCTCATATCTCAAGAGAGTTTACTTAAAAGTGGAAATGGACTGATTTGAGAAGTGACTAGGTTGACTAGGAGGAGCAAGATATTAAGAAGGCTGGTTATAGGACTGATACAACTAATGACAAGGTTGATAAGAGTCAAATTGGAACTGGTAAGGATTATGACAAGGCTGATAGGGAATATCATAATCTTGCTATACCTAACCAACTTATGTAAAATAATACTTAACACCAAAATTAGCCATTGAAATTAATTAGGAAGCAAGAACACAAAGAATGATTATCAACAATATTTAAAAGGAATACTTGGGCTGCTTGACTAGATAATGTAAATTTAGAGTCACTATTGATGCTTGGATATATGCCTCCAAAGGTTGATGTGTTGATAGATAACAAAAAAAATCTTTTAACTTTTTGGGCAATAAGTCTCATTGGGCATGCCAAAAATTGTTGTCACTTGGATTTTCACCCTTTGAGGAGATGTCTCACTTCTCCTCATCCAAGTGGCACAATTGAAACACCTCTAAGCTATGGGTATCCTAAGAATGAGGTGGATCTCTAGATAGGGCTAGCTCCCTTGATGTACCACTTTTGGATCACTACTACACCTATGCTTGCAAGGAAAAAGGGAGAGAAAAATGACAGTAAACTTTCCTAAAGGATGTGATACACCAAATTTATTGATGAATACCAACCAACTGCATGTCAAACATGAGACCAAGAGACTAACTAAACATACACTTCTCTAATCTGAATCTTCTCACATAAGTATTTCATTATGAGGTTGTGATGAATAATTATGTTAGGAGGACTAGATAAGATTCTTATAATGAAACTATTTTAATAGACTAACTCACTCAACCTTGACACTTCAAAAAACACTTCACATGACCTATAAGAAGAAGCTTTCAAACTACAAATAGGTGAGAGGATGAGATAATAATGCTAAGGAAATAATAGTCATCACTAAGAAAGATAAATCATCAAGTGAACACACTATGAATAGTCATATAAGAGGTAAAATCAATACTCTTTATTGATCCATGGTATGGAAATGAGCAGGGCTTCATCATACTCAGGTGGAGCATATTTTACAAAGTCTAAAATGGTTAGTTCTTATAGAACCTGAGAGAGAAAAGAGAGGAGAGAAGTAAAAAGGTCACTAGGACACTTGTAAAGATGAGAAAATGAGTTACATTTTCATGAGGAGGGAATGTGAAATTGATCATGCAAAGTTAGGAAGCACAAGTGTCACCCCAAGTCATGAAACTATTGAAATATGGCATAAGAGTTCTCATAATGCACAAATAAATTGACTTCATCATTCACACCTATTTTAACATCCCAAAAATAACTAGGGATATGTCTAATGATTGGACTAAGAGGGAAGGGCTTCAGATACACCTCTTCATGCATTGGTTGTAGTCCTAGTCATCTTAATTCCTTTGAAAGTGAGTTATCACCATCTGTAGTCAAAGAAAACTCCTCTTTCACACACCTTTTACACTTGGATTCCAAAATGGCTTAAATTTTCCATTAAAATACATAAAAATTATTGTATAACACTTTTCAATACCCTCCATGGCCTTAGAGGCATCAGGTATACCTTGAAAAGCCATCCACTATAAGTTCTCACTCTTCTCACTATCATGCTCACTATGATAGTTTTGAAAGGATAAGATGAGAGATTTCTTAGGACAACTTAGGATTTTTTATGAAGTATTAAATGGACATTGGGAGTTATCTTAAGTCTTTATCTTCTTCCAAAATTTTATTTCATCTCTTGAAACTTCCTAAACTTGCATAATACATAAAATAGTCAAGAAAAGTAATTTTGTACCCTATCCATATAGATAGGTTAGAAAAAAAGTTTATGGGGGGAGGATATGAAGAGTATTATACATAATAAAAACACTTTCTATTCCCTTTTGGTCTATTTGGATGCATCTCCCTCCTTGTTTTCCCAATCAGGTCCTTAATCAGGGTTTGTGAGGGTTTTAAACCACTTCTGCTCTTAAGGTTTGTTCATAAAGATAGGACATTCAAATTACAAAAAAATTACATAATATTTATTTCAAAAAACCCCTGATAACCTCTAAAAACTCCTTTGATCTCCATGCAAAGTGCCAATGGAGATATGAGCACTCAAAGTTGCCCTATCGAGCTCTTTTCTCCATTTACACAGGCCTAATGTTGTTCTTGAGTCAAAAGTGGCCTTATTTGTGCCTTGTATGCATAAAAAGAGATTTTAAAAATATATAATTCCCCCATATACATGTATAAATGTATTATAATTCTCATCTCATGGTATAAGTGAAAAATGACCTCCATTTGGCTGCCAGGCCTAACCATGCCTAACAGACCTGCTTGCAAACTTAGCCATCTAGACCATGTTATTTGGCTCCCTCCTTATGTGAGGTATGTATAATGTTTTTTTATATATACTAAAACTTATCAAACTTAATAATAATTTTAATTTAGTTTTTGATCCATCCTTTTATACATATTTTCCAAAACCTACCAATTTATGCGTAAAGGGAAGAACCCTCTGCCTGAGACAAAATAGAGGGTACTTCCCCTATTTCATCAAATAAATTGAATGATGGATGGTATTATTAAAGTATGAAATATTATATTTACTAATTTTTATCCCTTTATCATGTCATTTTAACCCCAAACTCCTTTAAATTCCAAGATAAACTCTTAGAAAAGGTACTGTGTGTAGGCTTTTTAGCATGTGGATTGTGTGTATTATGTTCAATATTCTTGATTTGATTTGTATACATAATGAGACTTAAATGAGAATATAATTATTATAATTAAGGTATTATAGTATGAATTTATTCCCCAAACCTCTCATGTATCCTTCCATATAACCTGAAATCATAAGATTGTGTGCATGATTTGATTGTGTTTTTATCCAATGCATCATACCTATAGGTGATTTAGGATGGATTAGACTTGAAAAAAATATGTGGGCCCAATATAAACCTTAAAATATAATGTATAAATTATTTTAACCTTTTTACTCATGCTTGGATAATACCAACACTAAGAATCCTCACCCTCCATGCTCACTACCTCTCTCAATTAAACACAATCAACTGTGTTGGAATGAGTAAGACCTTGTATATGAGGATTATTTTTGGAAAAGGTTTTATATCACCTTTGAAACTAATGGGACACTTATAATATATATATATATATATATATATATATATATATATATATATATATATATAAGTGCTTCCCTACTTAGTCCTTGTTATGAATGGTATAGAAGCTCATAGTCAACTATAGGTGCACATTTTCAGAGGAAGGGACACCTGTAGGTGTTTATGAGGACAAAACCCTGGATCTCAACTCTACTTGATGAATTTTGGTGTGTTAGTATATTTACCACCTTATTACTACCATTATAACATAGATATATGCCTTTTATTATCATTTTTGGATGCAATTTCACTTAAGGATTCAAATCATGTAACAATTATTGCCTAAACTTAGTACATAAAAGTACATATTAGAGCTCTTCAACAATTGACTTCCACTAATCCTTCACCCTCCAAAATTATCATAGATCTTGTCCTATATGTAGGATTAATGGTTTAGTTATTAAGATACATAAAAGTCATTGGCAACCTTATTTTATGTCATCCAAAAAATGGCGAGGTTCTCTATTTTCACATTTTGGGGATTATGTCCCAGAACTTAGTCACTTCATGTTAGAAGGTGATATTTAACCTTGATAAGAAACATAGCACTCAAAAGAGGTTTGAACTGATCCTTTAAACATATTATGATTCCAAGGAAAATTTCACCACTTGTTTCAACACTTCAACATGGCTCCTCAACTCTCTGTGGTACCATATGTAGGTGGTTATTCTAATATGTATAGGCAGTGAAGGGGAGTGTGGAAAATGTGCATGTTTTTAACCTCTCATGAGTTTTATACCTATCTCAATAGTCCCAAATGCAATATTAACACTTAAAAAGGTTTTAAACCACCATTAAAGTTTTCATTCTAGCATGACATCATCATGATATACCTATGTATGCACCTTTAAAGGTATGTAGGCAGTATATGTGAAATGGTCTATGTACCAAAGGTTCTACCTAAAAAAATTAATTAATCTCTCCTCAGTGTGTCTACATGAAACATTAAGATGTTGTAGAACTTTAAACAAGCTCTCACACTCCATTTCAACATCTAGACCTTTTGTAGGCCCTTGTGTATGTTCATTCATGGCTGACTGTGTAGAGATGTATCATTGACTATCATCAGGGTTGTTTTGTGATAGTTGGGGTGTATAATATGATTGTTCATACATCAAGAACATGAAAAAAAACCTTTTATAGTATCCATTACTCCTCTATAAACATGATTAGAGCTCAAACATCATGACTATAATTGAGAACAGGTAGAAAGTTGAATATGAGTTTGACAAGACTGGGTGTTTGATCAAATCATGGTGTTGTAAGACTAAATATGGAATGGAGGTGGTTCCTCTAGAATTGAAACATGTAAAACAACATATCATATTCAACTAATTCCCTTGTAGAGATTACAACCTTTTACAAGTGGTGAACTTGACTTCCATTCCACCTGGACCATCAACTTACAAACTAAACTAATTAACCCATGAGATATTTGACAACCATGAAAATAAGAATAAAAAGAATGAGAAGAGAGAGTAAAAATCATCTATAATCAATCTTAGTTGTTGGAAACTTCTCCAAAACAAAATAAAACCTATAGGGTGCACAGATTTATAAGCAAATTATATAGGCCAACTTCCTAAGAATGGTTCATAAATCAAAGGTCACCATTATTCTATAGCCAACCATCAAGTGAAATTTCACTAAGTGTAGAAGACACCCCAAAGAGCATTTTGTCTAAAACCTCCCCTATTGGCCGTACCATCTAAAAACTTGAGGGCCTTTCTTACATACTAATCCTAGTGGAAGAAGAGAGAAGTAGTTTTCTTCATTTCTTGAAAATTCTAATCAAAATGATCACTAGAGTAAGTTTTTGGAAGACCAAGGGACACTTTTGAAGTGTCCTCAACTGTAGGAGGTTGTACAAGTCTGTACACATTAAAACTCCCATTTCCCCATTTTTTTTCTCTTTCTTCTAAATAACCTACCACTTTTCAATTAGAAATGGCTACTTAAGACTTATTAAGACACATGGGGCATGAAATCACCTTTTAAAACCTTCAAATTTCCCAAGGAGGTCATATAACTCATTTAATGCTCTATTTTGACCCCCAAAATGACTAAAAAAGACATAAATATTGAAAATGACCAAGACCAAGGATAATGTGACATGAAATGACTTAAAAAATATCCCATGACAAAATATTAGACCCATAAAATATCTAAACAAAAAGTTTTTAACTATAGGGGTCCTAATTTGACCTTTAGGGTTAAATTTGGTCAATAGTAATCAGTCAAAGTCATCTCATCCTAATTATTTTATTAAAGAGGTTGGGCAATATTTACTGATTGTGCACCTAAATAATCAATAATAAACCTTGAAGAAGTCTTCAAGTTATATTTTTTACAGGACATTTTGTAAAACTATAAATACCATTGAAATCAATTTATTATGGTGTGAATGAAGGTGTTTTCTTGGTGATTATATGTTTTACCCATGAATAAGACATATCTCCCCATGAAGTATCCAATTGAGTACTTGAAGAAACCAAATGAGTCAATGAATATGATTGTCATAAGGATGATACAAGAATAGGTCCAAGTTTAACTGATTACA
This sequence comes from Torreya grandis, assembly GCA_037957365.1. Lineage (NCBI taxonomy): Eukaryota > Viridiplantae > Streptophyta > Pinopsida > Cupressales > Taxaceae > Torreya > Torreya grandis. The sequence goes on along the minus strand of JARHVA010005081.1, from coordinate 20,472 downwards.
GAGGAGTGACAACTCATTACATGGGGAAAATAGGAGGTGGAGTTAAAGGCAAAACAAAGAATGAAGATGGTATAAGTAGAAGAGACAATGGAAGTGATGAAGGCATTAGTGATGCAATGGAAGTAGGAAAAATAGGAAAGGTTATTTAACTTGAATCAGAAGCCAATAATTATTGAGTGGTGTTGTCAATCAACATTGAAAGATCAATTTATTGTGTGACATTTACATTTTTAGTGTCGACCATTTTTCCCACAAGTCAAAATGGGTTAACCCACCTATAGTAAAAAACTTACATAGGGGTATAATATTTTTTCATAGGGTATGTTATAGTATATTTGATGTATTTTAATGCTATTTTAGCCTTGTTCATAGTCTAGTTTAGTCTTTGTGTCATTTGATGTCTTAGGGGTCATTTTAGAGCATTAAATGCCAGTAGCAAATTTTCATAGTGGCCAAACAATTCAGAGTCATGGGATAAGTTTACATATGCCTTAAGAACTTATTGGAGCTATATAAGATTAAGCAAAATCTTATAACATAACTCTAATTAGACCAGACCATAATGAGATGTCATGTATAAATAAATGGGTCAACTCACTTGTGCATATTACAAATGTGCTTAGAAAGCCTCATGTGGCCAAAAGATCACATGTGATCAATGCCCTTAGTGCCAAGAACACCCCCTATAAATATGGTGTCTTGATGAGCTCTCCATTTTTAGATATAAATCTTTAAAGTTGAACAAGCAGATAGTGATAGATGTGTGGATGTCAAAATCAAGCCTCGAAAATTAAACATTGGGGTTCAAATTATGATGGGCATGTGGACATAAATTATGGTCATGTAGATGTTAATAATGGTCATGTAGATGTCAAAATCAAGCCTTAAAAATCAACCATTAGGGTTAAAATTATGATGGGTGTACAAATGTTAATGATAGTTACATGAATGTCAATAACAGGCACATACATGTCAAAATAAAGTCTCATAAAATAGCCATTTGAATTCAAATGAAGGTAGATCTAATGGTTGGAATTCGAATGCACATGCAAAACTAATGGTGTGAGTGATAATCAAAGGTCAAGGATCTCAAATTGAATGCAATGTTTCTAGATGTCATAAACTTGGGACCTTGGATCAATGATAAATGGCCAATATTGAAGGTCAAATCAAAGAGACTCCAAATGAGATCAACAAAGCAAATTTGACTGGGTTCTAGATGGATAAGATGAGGCTACATGTCCAAATGAAAATAGGCACAATTTAAAGTGGAATGAGTAACATGGTAAGAGAATGCCACATGATCAACTATGTAGAATCAAGGATTTTGTAGAAAATCAAGATCTTCAAACTCATATGTTGCCATAAAAGCTCAGTCAAAGACCTGAGACACATAGTTACTGCCAAATGTGAAGAAAAAATATAGAAAAGCAATGAATGATTAAAGATGATGAATACAGGTGTTTAGAAGATAGCTAGCAATTAAGAGAGCATATTATGATTGTCATATCATGTTTCAACCTCCCTCAGATAGTACATATGTGTCAAATATCTCTAATTTAGTTTCAAATGCTCGAGAGATGATCTATGATGAAATCAGTTTCACAAAGGCTAGCTAAAGAGTCTCTGCACCATTTTGGAGAGTTTATCATGGTTTATATGGACATTTGTCTTGGGAGGAATTCATGGTCTATTTCATACTCTAGTCCCATGCATATATAAATCCTGTTCTTAGCATGACAAGTGTTTAAGTGACCTTTGGACTTCTTTTTTCCACTTCTCTCTCAAATTCTATAAGTAGTTTCCATTTTTACCTTTGTAAACAATACCACACCTAGTATGGTAAAGCCCTACTAGTTTGATGTCACATTTTTCCTTAGAATAATTCAAGCAATCTATTTTTGAGTTCAAGAATAGCTTATTTGAGTGTGTAAAGTGATGAATGGTTAAGTTTAGTGATTCTATTATTTGCTTTTCCTTATCCTTTCATGTCTTTTGTAATAAAATCTCATTCTAATAGGGGATATAGAGTTTAGTAAAGTGTGTTAGGCTCCTTTCAAGTGTATGATTGTCCTTGGAGTGTGAAATTTTCCCTCTGGTTTATTTTCCTTGTGTTTATTTATACAACTCACCTCTATATTGAAACACTCATGTTAGAATCCTTTAGGGCTTTGAGACTAGTTTGTATGCTTTATTTCTTAGTGGATGAAATGTGATGGTCATGTGGAAAACATCTTGGTGTATCACCGCATTAGAATAGGTTTATTTCATGCAAATTCTAACTCTTTTCCCCACAAGTAAGCATTATCATAGGTAAAATAACTTCAATATATATTAAAGGAACTAGCCCTTAAATTTATAGGCTCACTTCCACTTTAGGTACACCCACATACCTAAAAGTGTTCCCATGTTGCCAAAATATGGAATAGGCTTGAACATCCTCTTATAGGGTGAAATATTTGGTGACAATAGTTCTAGCATGCCTGATGGAACCAAGGTCTAAGAGAGTGGAAATATTGTTGGTATGTCTTTCCTCCAATCAAATTTTAGAAGTGAGCAAGTTACCACCAATGGTGACTCCGAATGATAACTTCTAGTTGTAAACAACCAAGGTATATCTCACTGAATATTTTGACCAATTTTTATATCTTATATAACATATGAGGTTGATATGAATAACTATGGTGAATATTCTAATCATGAACCTCTCCCTATTAGCCTTACTATGAACCACATTTTACTCCTCAACAGTCCTATCAAAATGGCTATCAATCCTTTGAGCCATGGCATCCCTAGATTCATCTATTTCCCTCTCCATATGGACACCATGTTGTTGGGAAACCCTATGAGGAAGGTTAAAAAGAAGACTATCAAAAAATTCCTTCCTACCAATCCCAATATGAGTCATACCAACCATGTCATGATGCCTATGAACCTCAAGAGTACTCCTATGAGTCTTAGTATGAGGAATCAAAGGTTTACATGGACTGTACACAAATATATTATAGGTTAAAATGTGGATTCTTTTAGGCTATAATTTAATAAGCTAAAGTTTATCTTGATCCCCATCATTACCCTCTCCCTCCTCCATTATTTCCATCATATATCAAGTCCTAGTTGGCATCCATACCATAGTTACTAGTCAATGGAGATGATATGAGAACATGGGATGATTAGTATGATGTGCTCTCTAATCATCTCATGGAATGGTTAAGAGGTGTTGCCCAAATTTGTACACATAGGTTGGTGATGTTTGAAGAGATAGAAGGAGTTCAATAAGAGATTAAAGAACAAATGGACTTGGAAAAGTAATGTCTGTAATTATCAATAGATAGGCTGAGTATGTGGGAGGATAAATAGCTCAAAAATGAATATGTTGTTATTGAATAAACTCAAGGAGACTATTGGAAAGATGTAACTCTTGCTTATGTAGATGTTTGTCCTTCTAATCAGCCCAAAAGTTCACTTCCATATGAGATTAATAGTGCATTTATGTTTCCTAAATCCATTAACAATCCCTCTACTACCCCTCACACTCTAATTTCCATTAATACTCCCTCTACCACACCCCATTATCCATCTCTATTGCATGATACTTTCCATCAACCTTCTACCTCACCCCTTCTTGAAGAGGAGCCCATCTTGAGAGAAGCAAATGAAGAGGAAAAAACTCAAGCCATAGTTTCCAAACAAGATATCATGAGTGACTATGAGGAATAAATCACCATAGGGTCTCTCCTTGGTGAACACAAATCCAACTCTACTTTATTGAATGAGGAGAAATACATTGAAGATTAATTTATAGCTATACATGAGGAATTTGGTCAAAGCATGAATGGAGAGGTCTTTGTGAAAGACTTCATATCTACTAAGTTGATGTCCGTGATGAAAGAATCCTTGAACATGATAGTCATGAGGATGAAGATGACCTACCAAAAAATTTCAATGCCATAAGTCAAGATTTTGAGAAATTTATTGAGTGTCCTATGATGAATGAGATGAACACCAATTTTCCATTCAAGAAGCTACAGTCATGAAGGAACTTAGTGAATCTATTTTCAAAGAGGTTGTAGTTATGGATGACTCTCATGAATCCAAGGAAAAATATTTTAAGCTTGAAGAATAGCTAACAAAAAAACCTAATGTTGATCCACTCTCAGATGTATTGGAGCATAGGGAAGATAAGCTTGATGACCTCATACATCAGGAACATCAAGACCAATAAGATAAATTTGAAGAGGTGGTGGTTCTCAAAGATAAGGAGAACAAGGATAATTGGTAGCTACAATGAAGCTCTTTCAAGAGCTTGAAGATATTTTCCAAGTTGAAGAGTCATATGATAAAGTTGAGGATATTTAAATGTAGTAAGAGTTCATATTTATAGCTAATCTATTTATAGCTACTTTATTTCCATTGAACATCATGCCAATGAAGTTGGAAAACACCATGAAGAAGATGCATGCATCAATGCCAAGGATTAAAAGGCTACATGCCTCATATAATCCTTCATATCATGAAATAAGATAGGTTTCAAACTTCCCCTTTGATCCTTGATGAATTTTTCATCTCAGGTTAGTTTATGTTTGAGTTAGTTAGTTTGGTTTGTGTGTGTATGTTCCTTAAGTGCTCATAAAGCACAAGTGTGACTTTGCTTTGTTTTTTATCTTGTGTGTTGTTTCTTTTTGTTTTTATGTTGTTTGGTGTGTTTTCAAAGACAATTTATGTGTCAAACCTACTATACATGTGACTCCATATCCCAATGGATAAGATTAGTCAATTGATCATGGCATAGCAAGTATACCACCCTTGGGCAATCACCAAATATGTTGACCATTTTGACCACAAGTCAAAATGGACCAACCCCCATATAGTCAAAAACTTAAATAGGGGTATAATATTTTGTGATAGGGTATATTATAGTATATATGATGTATTTTAATGCCATTTTATCCTTTTTCATAGTTTAGTTTAGTCCTTATGTCATTTGATGTCTTAGGGGTTATTTTAGAGCATTAAATGTAAGTAGTACATTTTCATGGTATCTGAGTATTTTAAAGTCATGGGTGAAGTTTGTATATTCCTTAGGAACATATTAGATATATATAGGATTAAGAAAAAGATCATAAGACAACTCCAATTGGACCAAACCATCATGGGATGTCATGCAAAAACAAATAGGTTAGCTCACTTGTGCATATTATAAATGTGCTCAAAAAACCTCACATGGCCAAAACCTCACATGTGATCAATGACCTAAGTGCCAAGAACATCCCATGTAAATATGGTATCTTGATGATTTCTCCATATAAATCTTTAAACTTGAACAAGTAGATAATGACTGTCATGCAGATGTCAAAATCAAGCCTCAATAATTAACCATTGGGGTTCAAATTATGATAGGTGTATGAACATTAATGAAGATCATGTGAACACTAATGATGGTCATGCAGATGTCAAAATCAAGCCTTATTAATCAAACATTAGGTTTTAAATTGTGACAAGTGTACAAATATCAATTATAGTTGCATGAACATCAAAATAAAGTCTCATAAAATAGCCATTTGAATTCAAATGGAGGTAGATCCAATAGTGTGAGAGAGATTCAAAGGTTAAGGAGCTCAGATTGAATGCAACACTATTAGATGTCATAATCTTGGTACCCTAGATCAATGATCAATGACCAATGTTGAAGTTTGAATCAAAGAGACTCTAGATGAGATCGATAAAGCAAAGAAACTCTAGATGAGATTGATAGAGCAAATTTGACTGGGTTCCAAATGGACAAGATGATGTTATGTGTCTAAATGACAATAGGCATATTTTAAATTTAAATGAGCAACATGGAAATAAAATGTCACATGGGTAATTATGTAAGATAAAGGATTTTATAGCAAAAAAAGCTCTTTAGACTCGTACGTTTCCATGAAAACTCAATTGAAGACCTAAGATGAATAGTGACTACCAAATGTGAAGAATGAAGTCCAAGAAAGTAATGAATGACTATAGATGATGAATACAGGTGTCTAGAAGATAGATAAAAGTTAGGAGAACATATTATGACTATCATATCATGTTTCAACCTCCCTTAAATAGTAAATATGTGTCAACTCTCTCCAATTCAATTTCAAATGCTCGAGAGATGATCCATGATGAAGGTGGTTTCACAAAGGCTAGTTGAAGAGTCTCTCCACCATTTTGGAGAGTTTATCATGGCTTGTATGGAAATTTATCTTTATAATAATTTATAGTATATTTCATACTCTAGTCCCCTGTATATGTAACTCCTCCTCTTATCATGACAAGTGTTCAAGTGACCTTTGGATTTCTTTTTTCCCACTTCTCTCTCAAATGCTATAAGTAGTTACCATTTTGGCCTTTGTAAATAATACCACACCTGGAATGGCAAATCCTTGATAGTTTAATGTCATATTTTGCTTTATAATAATTCAAGCATTATGGTTTTGAGTTCAAAAATATCTTGTTTGAGTGTGCAAAGTGATGAATGGTTAAGTTCAGTGATTCTATCCTTTGCTTTTCCTTGTCCTTTCATGTCTTTTGCAAGAAAATCTCATTCTAACAGGTCATATAAGGTGTAGTCAATTGTTTTAGGCTCCTTTCAAGTGTATGATTGTCCTTGGAGTGTGTAATTTTCCCTCTGGTTTATTTGCCTTATGTTGCTTCATACATATCACCTCTATATTGAAACAACCATGTTAGAATCCTTTGGGAATTTTAGACTAAATTGTATGGTTTATTTCTTAGTGGATGAAATATGATGGTCATGTGGAAAACATATTGGTGTATCACCCCATTGGAATAGGTTATGATGATCAAATTTGGTCTACATACCAAAAATATGCCTATTCTAAGAGCCCAAAAGTTGAGCAAGATCCTAATTTAAGAAGTGATCCAATGTCACAAGGAATAGATAGACGTCAAGTGGAGATCATATAGATTTTATAAATATTTTGAAACACTTTAAGCAAGCTTAAAGTGTGATCTAATTAATCTTCAATGGATAGGTGTATAATTGTAGATGAAGTGTCTAAGAAAGTTTCATGGTGTTTGAGGCATTTAAGAGCACAAACTAGGTTGCACAAGCCTTAAACGATCATCAGAGCCTTGAAAGATTGAGTAGAAGATGGATTATGCAAGTTTAAAGAAATAGATCATTACTAGGATGCCATCCAAAAAAATAATGAACCAATTCACTTGTGCATTTAATAAATTCACCTTAAGAAATCTTGTAAGCCAAATAGTTGCAACACCATGAAGTACCTTGTGCCAAGAACATACTCTAAAAATTTCATGTCTATGTGAGATTTCTACCTTAAGATCCAAGTGTTTAAAGATAGGCTTGCAGAATGAGACATTTGTGCAAGTGTCAAGATTAAGATCCATAAAGTGATTATTTAATTTCAAAAGGTTCTTAAAAGGTTTAAATTTAATTAAGATATAATAGTCTATATGAGATTGCATACTGATACCATTTATCTAATTGTTCACCCTTTGTTCAAATAATTCAAAAGGTTCCCAGGTTAAAATCCTTTAAAAAACTACAAGTTAGACAAGATCTGATGGTGTAGGTTCATCAAACCAATATCTAATAGTGCACATTCATTGATAAAAGGTGAATTCGAGCCTAGATAAATGATTAACATTCATTCAAACCAATGATTTGATGGTGTGTAAAAACTGATAGGAAAGTGGGCCCAATGAGATCTATGGTGCATATGAGCTCATACATTTAGATCGGTAGTCTACGATTAAGTTAAAATGTCAAAGGATCTTGGCTGGTAGGAAATCAAGGACTCACATGCATTCATACATCCAGATCTAATGATGTGTAAGGAGTCAAATAAGTCAATTTTTTTTATAAGACCAATAATAATAAAGACAGTTGGGCACAATGAAATGGCTCAAGTTGGAAATTGACAACAAATGAACATCAAGAAAATCTAAAGAGCTTCCATTGAAGTTAATGAACTAGTCTTCAACCTAGATGAATAAAATATTACAAGGGTCATCTTTCCATCACTAAATCTTAACCAAACACCATAGAGTAGACATAGTCATATAGGCAAAATGGTTAAGGACAAGGCTCCATCACCATTTAAGTTAAATAGGACATCTAGTCAATAACTTGGGACCTATCAACCCTATTGTAGGGTCATTCCATTAACATGTTCATTGATTTTAGGTGAAGAATCCTCATCAACTCTTATAGGTTTTGAATGTAGAACAAGTCTCTTATGGACTAATTTAGAGATCGAAGATGGACTAATGATTGTAAATGTAAGGTCAAATAATTTATAGGTTTCCATAGATATTGTGACTATGTGAAAACTAATAATTGAATTGGTATTCACATAGAATGGACCTATGTTTGATATTGGAGAAAATACATAGGTAAATGTGATCCCCCAAAGTAGATGTGGCATAATTCTATCAATTCCAAGACATGGTCCTCATCAGTAGATTAGATAGATAATAACATGAAGTTCTAAGAAGGGGACCTAGCAGTTGGATAAGGATAATGGAATTCAATTATTTTACAGAATTTGTTCCTTATTGATAAGGTCATGAGTCATCATACTTAATATTGTGCTAACACATCACTTTTCCCTATCTCTCTCTCTTCCCTTTTCTATATATGTTCCATTTTCTACCACATTTTGGCACTCTCTACAAATTTTAGAAATAAATCTCTGACATTTTTTTATAGAAATAGAATATTATGCTTTGGCTTGCTTAGGTTAAGCCAAAATTTGTATTGTGACACCTTTTGATGTAATAAAGACTGAATTCCATCATTTTGTAAGCTAGATTGAAGTGTGTTCAATGAATTCATGTATTGTAGTTAAGTGAATGCATGTTCCTTGTCTATGTCTAAGTTTTATCACCTTTATGAAGTACTTAGAAGTTATTACAGGTCATTATATGTGCAATTTATAGTTTGTTGTTTAGATTAAAAGTAGATATTTACCCTCTCATTCTAGTTTAATAATTGATTCATGCCTTATTGTGAAGTACTCATGTGGGATTTATCTCTTTTGGTATTGAATGTGTCTCATAGTGTGTCTTGTGCAAAGTATAACCTTTCCAATTATCGGTGCATCACTCATTTTTCATGCTTTCATATATTGTTATATTTCTCTATCTCTTTTCCAAGCAAGTGTTAGATTGGATCTAATTTTAGGTGATATATCCAGAAGGAATCTGACCTTATCTAAATGTATGATCCATTATTAGGATACCCACAACCTAAGATCAATCCCATGTTAGACTAGATTTGAGCAAGAATATCTAAATAATCCCTTTACTCATTTAGGGTGCAAATATAGAACACTAACAATTTTTACATGCCCGATGGGACTCAAATTTAATTAGCATAATTGAGGTTTTAATATTAATAAAAATAAATTATAGAAGGAGGAGACATCTACCATCATCAAAATTTGAATATCCTTCAAGTTGCAAAACTCATAGCATCTTTTAGATAGTGTTTTCATTCCAAAGGTTACAACAAGATCATCAAATAAAGGTACTCCTTTTAAACACATTTAATTACCTTATACTTATTATAAAAGAGCAAGATTCAATAGGATAAATCCTTATACTCACAATAAGCATTCATTTGTTGGTTATCCTATTGTTTTAGTTCAATCTATTATCCCCATAAACCAAATATTTTTTGCCCAAATGGCTACCAAGAATCAATTTTTTGTTCCATTTAATAGGGGTAGCCCCATGAATTTATCCCAATATGATGGCATTCATGTGTCTTCCTTAAAGAGTATTAATTTATTCTCAAGAGAATGAGATAAAACTACTGCGATTGAGCATATTCAAGATGTTGCAAATCTATGTTTTATTCATAATGTTACTCAAGATAATGTGTCTATCAAATTGCTTACTGCTTCCTTCAAGGGACAAGAATTGTAATGGTATAAGAATCTTCCTTTGACCTCCATTGCTACTTGGGATGAGTTAGGGGAAACCTTAGTTAGGTAGTTTGAAGACAAGTCTGATCATCTATCTTTGGTTGAATAACTGACTGCCATACAAAGGTACCCCCATGATTTCATGTCTAATTTTTACCTTAGATTCAAAAATACATGGACTAGGATCCATACATTGGTTAGACCATCTCCAAAGTATGAATTTATGTACTATCTTAAGGCTCTTAATTTTAATATAAGTGTCATAATATAGTCTATGGGTGGTAATACCTTACCAAATGCCTACAAAATTATAAAAAGAGTAAAAAATAGCTTTATACAAGTTGGTAAACTTGTTCCAAGGCCTCTAATGCATGTATTCATAGAATTAAAACTTGTTCCTCCTCCTCAATTTCCCCAAATTCCATCTATAGGTCCCATTCCATCTCCAAAAGTCTAAGTTATAGACCTTATAATTAAGATAATATGATTGGTGATCTAAAAATCATTCTACAAGCTTTCGGAAATGAGATTATTTAACACAAAAGATAACATCAACAAGGTAGAATTTATCAATAGTAAAACCAAAACACTAATCAATTATTAAATAACCAAAGACCTCCTTATCAAGGTTTCAAGGAAAATAGGCAACCTTATCAAAATCAAGGAGCCATAACCCAAACTAAGCCATATGCAGCCCTTGATACTAATGTAACTTCTAGTTTAAAATATATTGTTCCTCAAAATAACTTGAAGCAATATTCAAGTTAGTAGCCTTCTAATCCAAATGACATCCAAAATCAAGCCTTGGTATGACAAGATATTACTATGCCATAAATGACATAGGAAGAGTTCTCTCTTTAAGGTGGTCTGTACAAAGACATGAATATGGAATTCCAAGGAGAAGCTCAAAAATTTATAGGGAAACTTGATGCCATCAATATTAATTTACAATTGGATGATCATATTGCATTCAACCAAGATGGTGAAACTAGAAACATATATGGTCAAGTTGTAACTCTAACTAGAGCTAAGAAAAAAATAGTTGAAGAAACTCAAGATGTGAGCAATGCTTATAGTATCCCTAATTTTATTTCCAAGAATGTTAAGGATCAATTTGTTTTTCTTATAGCACAAAATATTTAAAATGCAGAGGCAGTGAAGGTTCCCCAAATGCCTCTAGTTAGAGAACAACCAGTGGTTAAATATTTACAACTAAAGGCTAGTGGAGCATCATTCAACATAATAGATCAAATAAAGAAATTAAATTTAAGAATTAGCATATGGGATTCCCTTGCCATTCTAAGGAAAAAATACATGCTTATTCAAGAGCTTTCATATCTTAAGGTATCTAAAGAACTAGTTGAGAAACAAGGAGTTGTCTTGGCCAATTTAGACCAACAAATCAAACAACCTGATCAATAGGTACATAACATGAAAAAGGTGGACAAAACCAATATAAAATCAAACAAAATCTCTCCCTTTTATCTCTCTTTGATAGTAGGTGAATGTTTAGTCCATAATTGTATGGTAGATAGTGGGGCTAATAGCACTATCATGCCCAAGCAAATTACAGACAAGTTTGGTATTGTCTATGAGCCAAATACCAAGTGAGTATTACAATTAGATGGGTCACCATCAAAGATAGTAGGCATAATCAAAGATCTAAATCTGACATTACATGCTTTCCCAATGTTACCATTCATCAAGATGTAGTAGTAGTGGATTTGCCTCCCTATTTTACCATGTGTCTATTAAGAGACTTTACTTCAAAGATTGGAGGATATTTGTCAACTAATTGAAACTATTTAATGTTAAGGACTAGGTATGGTACTAAGGTGATAATAAATTCTAGACCTATTACAATATTTCATTTGGATCCATATATGCTAGGTATGGTGAACACCAATTATCTTATCTCAGATAAAGTACTAGAAAATAGTGAGGTGGAAACTAAATCACCCCTAGATGGAGTCCCAAATATTTTCCTTGATGAATGGAACTTTGATTTACATGGATATTATCCTTACAAGTTAATTGAATAATAAGGACATGGTGCCTATTATCTTCATGAAAATGATGCACCAATTTCAACATTGATGAAAGATGACCAGCCTAGTGATGGATTGTAGCAACTATATTTTGATGGATCTATGAACAAACATGGCACTGGAATTGGAATAATGTTAATTTATCCAACCAATCAAAGGTATTTATATTCTCTCAAATTTTATTTTGGTTGTTCCAATAATTTTACTGAATATGAAACACTAGTGCATGGTTTGCAATGGGCAATAAAGATGAAGGTCAATACCTTACAAGTTTTTGGTGATAGTGAACTAGTAGTTAACCAAGTAAGAGGGCTTAATATATGTAATAACCCACTGATTGGCTCTTATAAGCATAGAGTATGAGACCTAATTGAATAATTTTAAGATTTTAATATTCATTCCATATCAATAAATAAGAACAAATATGCAATAGGCTAGCTGCCATTGGGTCACAATTTCGTATCCTAGATGACATAAAAAAACAGATTAAATCACACATCAAAGTAGTTGTAAGGCCTTATATCCTAGATAACCATGATAATTGGCAAGTATTTGAATATGATAGTCAGATTGTTATATTATTACAAGAGGAAGTTGAATTCTCCTCAAGGAACCAAGATAAGCACTTGCAGTAGTATGGTGGCCAGATTATGCAATTAAAGACAAATAAGTTTCCTAAAGGTTTGGTTACCCTTTAAAACATATTAAAAATAGATGATGAATTTATAAAAGAAATTTTTTCTTTATCAACCAAGGAATAACACTATATAAATGTGGAGATTTCCATTGGCAAGATCTTAAAGTTAGGCAAAGTTTGCACATCTTCAGAGAAGGAAACTTTTATTGAGTTATGTTCAAGTTTTGTAGATGTCTTTGCATGGAAGTACAATGACCTTAACGGATTTGATCCAAGTTTATCTCAACATACCATTGAGTTAGAAGATGACACTAGGCTAGTAAGACAAAGACAAAGGCCAATTAACCCAAAGCTTGACCCTTTGATGAGAGCTGAGCTACATAAGCTCATTTAGTTAGCTATAATACTTATAATTAAGCACTCAAATTAGATGTCAAACCTTGTTCTAGTATGAAAAAATAATGGTGAAATAAGACTATGTGTTGACTTCCATGACTTGAATAAGGCCTCTCTTAAAGACCAATATCCATTGCCATCAGTGGAACAAATTCTACAACTAGTTATAGGTTCAGAAAGGTTTTCCTTATTCAATGGCTACAATGGTTATAACTAGATTTTAGTCAAAGATGAAGACCAATTCAAAACAACATTCACCATAAAGTGGGGTATATTTGCATACATAAAGATGCCTTTTATTCATCAAATGCTGGAGATTTTTTTTAGAAAGCTATGGATATGGCATTTCAAGGTCTCCTTAACAAGTTTATACTTGTTTATTTAGATGATATAATAATGTTATCTAACAATGTAGATGAGCATATGATTCACTTCAGATAAGTATTTGAAAGGTGCAAGAAATTTGAAGTGTCTTTGAATCCAAAAAAGTGTGTTTTCTCTATTCATGAAGGTAGGCTTCTTAGACATGTAATTTCAAAACATGGTACAATCATAGATCCTAATAGGATAGACTCAATTCTTGTACTTTCTTGGCTTAAGCACAAGAAATCCTTACAAATATTTTTAGACATGATCAATTTCATAAGGAGACACATTTTAAATTTTTATACTTTAGTTAGGCCACTCTCAGCCATGCTAAATAAGGGTCAGAGTTTTAGTTGGTCCAAAGGAGTAAGAAGTTTTGAAGAGATTAATAAAGTTATACCTAGTGCTCTTACACTTATAAACCCTGATTTCATTAAGGATTTATTATTATACACCTATGCTAACATTGACATAATTTTAGGTATTCTCATGCAACATAGTAAATAGAATTTAGAGTATCCAATAGCCTTATTCAGTCAAGGCTTAGAAGAATATGAAACAAGATATTCTTTTGTTGAGAAGCATGTACTTTTAGTCATAAGGTCTTTTAAAAATTTTAGGTACTTATTGTCCAATAATAATATATATTTGATGGTTTCACATCCAAGTGTCAAATATTTCCTCCTAAAAAAAGATATAAATGACAAAATAGTTGGTTTGATAACCAATATCATGGAATATGATGTTGAGATCAGGGTCACAAAGGTTGTTAGAGGCAAAGGACTTTGTGAACATGTAACCCAAGTCTTATAGGAGACTAATGGGAGGGTTATGGTATCAAATGATGAAGAAGTTGTACTAATTAGACCTCATATTTTAGCTAGTTACAAGATATGGTAAGATACTTACAAGATGGTGTTTATCCTTCCCATTTAACCCCTTCAAAGAGGAGATATTTTAGATTGTAGTCAATTCCTTTCCTTCTTGTTGATAATGTGTTGTTCAAAAAAGATATCAATGGCATGTTGCTAAGGTGAATAGAGCTAGGTTAAACATAGAGAGTTCTTGAGCAATTCCATGATGAGCATGGTAGAGGTAATTATTTGGAAAGGATCACAACCAACAAAATAATGAGAAGTGGTTATAATTAGCCAAGTTTATTTGGTGATTATCATGCATGGGTTAGGAAATGCAGACAGTGTGCCATGTTTGTTGGAAAGGTGAAGCTTGTAGCCTTACCTCTATAACCAATTTCAATGAATCAACCCTTTGTCCAATGGGGATTGGAATTTATAAGTCTTATTAATCCCCTTTCAAGTTTAGGACACAAGTGGATCCTAACTACCACATATTATTTTACTAGATTGACAGAGGCATTAGCATTAAAAAAAGCTAATGTTTTGGACTTATATGAAGGTTTGATTACTATATTTAGGGCCCCTTCAACTATAATTTCTAACAATGCTATGGATTTTTTAGTGTCTAAGATTATCTAGTGGGTAGTTCAACATAGTGTTTTTCTCAGTACTTCATCAAACTATTATACACAAGGGAATGACCTTGCTAATTCCACTAACAAGAATTTGTTGAAGATAATTAGGAGGATAATTGAAGATAATTAGAGGTCATGACATCTAAAATTGAATTCAAATGTGTGGGATGATAGGATCACCTATAAAAGGTCAATAACCAATTATCCATACAAGCTAGTATATGGTAAGGAAGTAAGAATGCCTATTTATCTTAAATTTTTTACTTTAGAATTAATGCATCAACTTGAGATTTTGGAGAATGAGCCAATGAAAATCATATATACTAAGCTCATAGATATATAATAGACAAGGCATCGGTCTATGTTGGCCATGAAATCCCATCAAGCAATGGTAAAGAGATTATTTGATAAAGGAACTTTTTCAAGTAGTTTCCAAGAAGGAGATTTGGTCCCGAAGTGGGATGAGGATATAGCTAAGATAGGAAGGTACACAAAATTTTATTCTTTCTAGAGAAGTCCATACAAAGTCTCTAGTTGAAAATTAAAAAATGCTTTCCAGCTCACAAGGATGAATGGTGAAGAGCTTCCTATCCCAATCAATGGGATACATCTAAAGCACTGCTATTGATGAAGCTATGCCCCCTATACATATTTGATTTGATTCTATCTAAATTTTTTTATAACAAATTATTTTGTTTCTATGCTATTCTAAATAAGTTTTTTTTTGCACAATATTTTGATAGGTTAGTTGCCCGTACTTTATTAGGTTAGTTTCCCTTTCAAGTTTGTTTCTTTCCCTATTTGTTAGAATTATTATTTTTTCAGGTCAAAATGTTGTCTTACAATAAATGTCAATGGTCCATGTATCATATAAATGACCCAAGAGTCATAGATATGGTCCAAGTTCTCAAGCATAGTAGGCATGCTGCCCAACCAAGTCACCAAAGATGTTGACCAAATTTGGTCTACATACTAAAAATATGCCTAGTTTAAGATCCCAAAAGTTGAGCAGGATCCTAATTGAAGAAGTGACCCAATGTCATGAGGAGTAAATAGATCTTAAATCAAGATCATATAGCTTTTAAAAATATTTTTAAACACTTTAAGTAAGCTTAAAGTGTGATTTAATTGATCTTCAAGGGATACATCTATAATTGCAGATAAATGGTCCAAGCAGGTTTCATGGTGTCTGAAGAATTTAAGAGCATGAACTAGATTACACAAGCCTTAAAAGATCATCAGAGACTTGAAATATTGATAAAAATATGGAATGTGAAAGTTTAAGGAAATAGACCATCACTAAGATGTCATGTAGAAAAAGAATGGACTAGTTCACTTATGCATTTAATAAATGCACCTCAGGAACTCTCATGAGCCAAATAGTTACAATGCTATGAAGTCCCATGTGATAAGAACATTCTCTAAAAATTTCATGTATGTATGAGATTTATACCTTAAGAT
This sequence comes from Torreya grandis, assembly GCA_037957365.1. Classification (NCBI taxonomy): domain Eukaryota; kingdom Viridiplantae; phylum Streptophyta; class Pinopsida; order Cupressales; family Taxaceae; genus Torreya; species Torreya grandis. Next base: position 4,128 of record JARHVA010005081.1, on the reverse strand, counting down.
CTAAGTGTTTAAAGATAGGCTTGTAGAATGAGATGTTCATGCAAGTGTCAAGTTTAAGATCATAAAGTGACCATTTGAGTTTAAAAGCTCCTTAAAAGGTTTAAAGTTAATCAAGATCTAATGGTCAGCATGAGATTGCATATTAACAAAATTTATCTAATGGTTCATTCTTGGGTTGAATAAGTCAAAAGGTTCTTGGGTTAAAAGCCTTCAAAAAGCTACAAGCTAGACAAGATCTGATGGTGTGGGTTCATCAAGCTAAGATCTAATGATGTGTGTTCATTGATAGAAGGTGGGTCCAAGCCTAAATCAATGATCAATATTCATTCATACCAATGATCTGATGATGTGTAGGAACTAATAGGAAAGTGGGCCAAATGATATATATGATGCACATGAGCTCATACATTTAGGTTGATGGTGCGAGATTAAGTCAAAATGTCAAAGGATCTTGGCTGGTAGGAAATCAAGGATGTGTGCATTCATACATATAGATATAATGATGTGTAAGGAGTCAAATAGGTCAATAGAATCTATAAGACCAATAAAATAAAGATAATTGGACATAATGAAATGGTTTTAGTTAGCAATCGACAACCAATGAACATCGAACAAATCTAAAGAGCTTTCATTGAAGGTCGATGAACTAGTCTTCGACCTAGGAGAATAAAATCTTACAAGGGTCATCTCACCACCATCAAAGCTTGATCAAACACTATAGAGTAGACATAGTCATATAGTAAAAATGGATAAGGACAAGGCTCCATCATCATTTAAGTTAAATAAGACCTTTAATCGATAACTTGGGACCTGCCAACCCTATTGCAGGGTCATTCCATTAACATGTTCATTGTTTTTAGGTAAATGATCCTCATTGACTCTTACAATTTTTGAATGTAGAATAGGTCTCTTATGGCCTAATATAGAGATCAAAGATGGACTAGTGATTGTAAATGTGAGGTCAAGCACTTTATAGGTTTCCATAGACATTTTGACTATGTGAAAACCAATAATTGAATTGGTTTTCACCTATAATGGACCTATGATTGATATTAGATCAAATACATAGGTAAAAATTATCATGAAAAAGTTTTTATTCTATTAACATGGTCACATTTTCAATAATATGGTACATATGACCACCCAAAGTAGATGTGGCATAATTATATCAATTCCAAGACATGGTCCTTGTCAGTAGATCAGATAGATAATAACATGGAGTTCCAATAAGGGGACCTAGGAGTTGGATAAGGACAATGGGCATTCAATTCATTTATAAATTTTTTTATTTATTGATAAGGTCATGAGTTAGCATCTTCAAACTTATGCTAACACATCATAGTTCCCTCTCTCTCTTCCCTTTTCTATATATGTTCCATTTTCTACCACATTTTGGTACTTTACAAAAAATTCAGAAAGAAATATTTGACATTTTTTTAGATAAACAAACTCTTATTCTTTGGCTTGCTTAGGTTATGCCAAAATTTGTATTGTGACACCTTTTGATGCAATAAAGACTGAATTTCATCATTTTGCAAGCTAGACTGAAGTGTGTTCTATGAATTTGTGTACTTTAGTTAAGTGAATATATGTTCCTTGTCTATGTTTGAGTTCTCACCTTTATGAAGTACTTTGAAGTTCTTACAAGTCATTCTAAGTGAAATTTATAGTTTGTTGTTTAGCTTGAAAGTGGATATTTGTGCTCTCATGCTAGTTTAATAACTAATTCATGCCTTATTGTGAAATTATCATATGGGATTGATCTCTTTTGGTCTTGATTGTGTCTTGTGAAAAGTATAAGTGTTAACATTATTGGTGCATCAATCATTTTTTATGATTTCATATAATGTTGTATTTCTCTATCTCTTTTCTAAGAAAGTGTTAGATTAGGTGTAAGTTAAGGTGATATATCCAGAAGGAAGTTGGCCTTCTCTAGAGTTCTGATCCATTATTAGGTACCCACAGCTTAGGATCAGTCCCATGTTGGACTATATTTGAGTAAGAAGGTTTGAACAATCCCCTTACTCAGCTAGGGTGCAAATCTAGAACACCAATAGGTTCATTTCATGAAAATTCTAACTCTTTTCCCCATAAGCAAGCATGAGCATATGTGAAATCACTTCAAGATATATTCAAGGAACTAGCCCTTAAATCTAGAGGCTCACTTAGACTACAGGTACACCCACATACTTGTAAGTGTTCCCATGTTGCCTAAATCTGGAAGAGGCTTAAACACCCTCTTCTAGGGTGCAAGATTTGGTGATAATAGTTAGCTAAAGTGGGCCTCTTGAGTTAGGTTTTTGGCCTTGGAGTATCACCATCATATGTATATTTGAGAATTTTATTTTTATTGGGATCTTCTCCATATCCTTCTCCTATTGTGACCAAACTAAATTTATTTATGAAGATTTTGATACCGAAAGACTGAGTTCCTAGATCAAAATAAGTATGTTGTTTCCCTATTGAAATTCCTTCACCTTTTTGATGACTTTTTAAAGTGTATTATATCACTATTTTTCATACCAAGCTCTCAATCTTACTAGCACAATATGTGTGCATTTTTAATGTCTATCAATTATCTTATTGACCAATTGATTAGAGGAATGGTTTTGAGGTGAATCTTTTCATAGAAAATATCTTCCATGGTGTCAATTCCATCATCCTCAAAGTTAATTTTTCACCATTAAAATATGAAGGCTTTCATTTGTTTTAAGGTCATCTTTGAGAAATCTCTTTTCTTGACCTCAAATTCTTCTTTGTAGTCCTTCCAATAGTCTTCAATTGCTAAAATGAGGATAACTAGGGCCAATTTTGAGATTATTTATCATAAAAACTTTGTTATTAAAAGTAAGTATCCTCATGCACATTTGAATTAAAAATTACACCAATGAATTTTCAATATTGTGGAAACTCTTGTTGATTTGCAGATGACATATCTAAGTCTAATAGGAAAATTTATTCCTCTAATTTTTTAGTTGATACACTTCCTATGCACCTCACTTAACTACCTACAAAGCTTGATCAGAACTATTTTGTCATTATGATATCTTGGAAGTCTAAGAGGAACACCTTAAAATCTACCAACCCATATATAGGTGAAATTCATAAACTGATTGAATTAGATATTTTATTTTATGATTAGAGTAGCTACTTCATTGTAAATCCTAGCCACAAGGTTTCCATCTAATGTCTTGACTATCATCATGGAGAATTCATCGTTTATCTCCTAAAATTAATTTTTCCTTTCTTGTGAGTGAGCTAATGGAACTTTTTATATACCATGCATTGGGGAGGTGCTTATTCACTTTCATCAAATTAGGCTAGGTTCTGAGTATTACAATGGAATAGACTAAATATGAGGTCATATAAATTTTTTGTTTGGATTCTAACTTGGTCAACTATTCTTGAATGTTGTTATTGATGATCAAAGTGTAATCATTTAATTGTTTCCTAGAATAGATGATGCTCATGAACATGAACATCTAATCATGAAAAATATTCATCACTTTACTCACCATGACTCTGCTTAACAGAGTAATCATATATGATAATTCTTCCTTGAAATCTGACCTATATAGTGTTTTGGTCTATTTTATATTCACTCTTATTATATTTTTAACCAAAATTGATTCATAATATTTTCACATCACTCATAATTATTTTCCCATAATTATTAAGCAATGTTTTTATTTATTTCCATCATCTTGTCATGAGGTTCAATGTTGAAAGTGATACATTTGGAGGTTATATCTAGTTTAGCCACCAACTGATTATCTACATATCATATTTCCCTACTCTATGGATTGTATTATTTCATGAATTCAAGTATTATATTTTCATATTAAAAATATATCAAAAAAGTAGTAGCATGCCTAATCCCACTATAAAAAATCTATTCTCCCAAAGGAGTCCTTTTTGTGGCATCCATCCTCTCCTATAATTCATCAATGTTCATGTGATTAATGTTTCTATTAGAGACATTCGATATGTATGTGTCCAGAACATAAATGGGTTGGTAGCCCATGTATTTTAAATTCATTTTTGATGGGGTTGATAACAAGACAACAACTTGAATGAGTAGGTTTAATTTTTTATAGACAAAATTTGGAGAGAGAAAGTATGTGCTTA